>CM032456.1:208230215-208682771 GCA_019049505.1 Pachyrhynchus sulphureomaculatus | reverse complement strand
AGATAATCTTTCTATCTGGCATTATAATTTAAATATGACTTCTGGCATATGACCGCCACGGCTGGCTTGGGACGTAGTCTAATCTAGAGGTCCAATTTTCGATTACTTTTTCCAACATTTGTGGCCGTATATCGGCAATAACGCGGCGAATGTTGCCCTCCAAGTGGTCAATCGTTTCAGGCTTTATCGGGCGCGTAGACTAGCGACTTCACATATCCCCACAGAAAATAGTCTAGCGGCGTTAAATCGCACGATTTTGAAAGCCAATTCACGGGTCCGAAACGTGAAACTATGCGGTTACCAAACGTTTCCTTCAATAAATCAATTGTGGCACGAGCTATGTGACATGTTGCGCCGTTTTGTTGAAACCACAGCTCCTGCACATCATGGTTGTTTAATTGATGAACGAAAAAGTCAGTAATCATGGCTCTATAGCGGTCACCACTGACTGTAACGTCTGATCAGCATCGTTCTTTAAAGTAAAGGGTGTTTTTTATAGAGGTATAGAACTTTGAAATGGAATAAAACAAGATGAATTTTTTAAATTGACATGAAATTTACTTTATTCAAAGATAATCTTCTAGCATTATAATTTAAATATGACTTCTGGCATATGACCGCCACAGCTGGCTTGGACGTAGTCTAATCTGGAGGTCCAATTTTCGATTACTTTTTCCAACATTTGTGGCCGTATATCGGCAATAACGCGGGCGAATGTTGTCCTCCAAGTGGTCAATCGTTTCAGGCTTATCGGCGTAGACTAGCGACTTCACATATCCCCACAGAAAATAGTCTAGCGGCGTTAAATCGCACGATTTTGGAAAGCCAATTCACGGGTCCCGAAACGTGAAACTATGCGGTTACCAAACGTTTCCTTCAATAAATCAATTGTGGCACGAGCTGTGTGACATGTTGCGCCGTCTTGTTGAAACCACAGCTTCTGCACATCATGGTTTGTTTAATTGATGAACTAAAAAGTCAGTAATCATGGCTCTATAGCGGTCACCATGGACTGTAACGTTCTGATCAGCATCGTTTTTAAAGAAGTACGGACCAATGATTCCACCAGCCCATAAAGCACACCAAACAGTCAGTTTTTCTGGATGTAACGGGTGTCTCAACACACACTTGAGGATTATCATCACTCCAATACGGCAGTTTTGTTTATTGACGTATCCATTCAAACAAAAGTGAGCTTCATCGCTAAACAAAATTCGCTTATGAAAATCGGGATCAACGGCAATCTTGTTTTGGGCCCATTCACGAATCTACGCCTTGCTAGGTGACCGTCAGCCGGTCCCTTTTCGTGTGTGGCTTCAATTGTTGCACGAGTTGGATTTTGTAAGCACGCAAACCAAGATCTTTCCGCAAAATCTTCCATATAAAGTGGATGGACACATATGCAATTCCTGTGCACGATGGCGGATAGACTGATTCGGGTCTTCCTCTACGCTACGCTCTACAGCAGCAATGACTTCTTCTGTACGCACTGTACGACGTCTCTGTGGATGCGTATTATCATTTAGAGTAAACGTGGTGCGAAAACGTTCCATAGTTAATCGAATTAATTGCTCTGATGGACGATTATGTTGACCGTAAAATGGACATAGTGCGCGATACGCATTTCGAATGGAACCATGATTTTCAAAATAAATTTGCACAATTTGAAAGCATTGTTCAGACGTCAGTCTATACATGTTGAAATGCCAAACCAAACTAAACATAAATCACTTGACAGCTGACAAAATAACCGCCAGTTAAAAAAGTGTTGCCAACTAAAGTTTTATACCTCTATAAAAAACACCCTTTATAATGATAAAGCAACACCGTTTTAATAATTTCTAAATGTGTGTTGAGTCTTAAAATGTAAAAAGTGATTGTGTATATGACTCTTGAAATGTTTTGATTATTGATAAGAAAATAAAAATCTTTCAAAGTCTACTTCCTAATGGCTGCTATACACGCTCCGGTTTACCTGACAGGTTTGCCTGCCACAGGTAGACCTGCGCAGGTAAACCCGAGAGTGTATTTAAAACCCGTATAGGTTTCTTGAACTGTACAGGCGACCGGAGTAAAAATGGAAAAAGATATTTTACCTGTACCAGAGTGGCGCAGAAGAATGCGCAATGGTATTTATTCTCTTTTTATTCAGTGAGATTTAAAAAGAGTAAGTTTGCATAAAACGTTTATATTTTGGTGGTTTAGTGGTTTATATTATTTATTAAATGAAGAGCTATAAAGGCTAGTAGTACACTCTCTCCCTCCCGCGTCTCCGGCATAATTTCAAACCAGAACTGCACAGTTTCACCATTGCGTCTGTGGGTCTTAACCTGTGCAAGTAAACCTGTTGAGGTATACCTACACAGGTTGCCTGTGCAGGTATACCGGAGCGTGTATAGCAGCCTTAAGGCAAGCCAAATTATAACATTGTTAATGCATAGGTAAGCATGTTGGTTTTTTAGGGTACTTGATACATATGGACATTGTTACTGGTTGTATTAATGAAATTAAATGTTTTGAAAAAGATCACTAGGTTTATCAAAACGTAAACATACATGTAAATTGAAGTTTTAATTCACATAACCTTAAAGCCAAGAAAAAATCATTACCATATAAATATAAAAAGAGGGTTAAAGAAAGAAAAATTGTTTAATATAAATATAATATATATATAGATATATTTATATATATATATATATATATATATATAATATATATATATTTATGAGATATATATAATATATATATATATATATATATTATTATATATAATATATATATATATATATATATATATATCTATATATATATATATATATATATATATATATATATATATATACAGTCCCTGGCCAAATTATTAGACGCACTGTATTTTTTTTAGTAATTTTATGTTTCTTTAAGAGTTTTTATGCAATAATGGTATATTTAAACTACAATATTATTACTTTTTTATTTAAAAGATTGTTGTAGACTACATATTTGTATTTTATTTTTTAACATATGGCAACTCTGTGTTGACAAAAAGTGATACATGAACGTAAAACAAGTACAAACCTGTATCAGTCGCGATCGGAATCGAGTCAGGTACGGACGTGTTTCTGTGGCTTTATGGACTGTGATTGTTTGTTTAACAGTTATATACTACTCAGTTATTAGTTTATTTTGTATGCAGTGTTTTAAAAAAGTAATTGGACTATTTTCATTATGGGTAAGAAAAGGCGATCTTTCACCACGTAAAAAAGCTGAAGTGAAGGCCCTTGTGATTGCGAAAACATTTACAAACCGAGAAATATAACGAAGATTGGAGGTTTCTGAAGCTAGTGTACGACGCATAAAAAAGAAAATTGAGTCAGGGAAGGAATATTAAGCCCGAAAAGAAAGAAAAGATGCGGTAGAAAACCAATTTTCACTCCACGGTCAGAGAGATGTTTGAAGAAAATTGTTGTAGAAAACAGATTTGCTACCACAAAGGTAATAAAATCACAACTCCAGGATGCTAGCGTAAATGCTTCCCGAGCGCACTGTTCGAACGAAAATTGAAAGAATTAGATTTTAAGGCCTGTCGCCCGCCAGGAAGCCCAAGTTAATAGCTGCAATGAAAGCAAAGCGCCTGAAGTGGGCCAAAAACAATGGCAAGACAAAGATGTGGACTTCTGGAGATCGGTAAGATACAGCAATTTTAATCAATAATTGATACATTATTACTCATTTTCAGTTAAATAAAGCAAATAAACATGGAAGTTTTAGATATTTTTCCTATTTTTGACAGGTCTGCTTCAGTGACGAAAGCACATTCGAAATTTTGCAGAATAAAGCTCAGTATGTGCGTCGTCGTCATGGAGAAAGTTTCATCCTGATTGTGTCGTCCCGACGGTTAAACATCCCACCAACGTGATGATTTGGTCAGTCGTCAGCGGCAAGGGCACTGGACGTCTGTACGTCGTCAAAGGAAATAATGGAGGCAAGATCAGTACAAAGAAGTATTACAAAATCGGTTGATTTCCGCAGCTCAGAGAATGGTTTCCAAATGGGGAACCATTCACTTTCATGCAAGATGGAGCTCCCTGCCCACACTGCTTCGGTCTATAAAGCTTTTTTGGCAGAAAAAAATATCCCTCTGTTGGATTGGCCGGGTAATAGCCCATTGTAAATGTGTGGGAGCTGATGAAAAGAGAAGTGGCTAAAGATGTGATTACCCAACAAAACCCAGCTCCTAGAAAAAAAGATTATTCATGTGTGGAATCATCATCCTCAAATGCAGGAGACAGTACAGTCTTGCATTGATATCATGCCGCGCAGATTTAAAGCTTTGATAGCGGCCTAAAGGTGGCTCAACTAAATATTGACTTTTACTAACATTAATTTCACTTTTCTTTAAAACTTAATAAACTTATGCCTTTCTAAATTAATGCTGTTTTAATTATGTCAAATAAATAGGTAATTGATTGGATAATATAAAAATAAAAAAACAAATCAATTTAAAATAATTAAAACGGTACAATATCACTCGGTAATTAATATTTTACATGAAATCTTGCAGTGCGTCTAATAATTTGGCCACGGGGACTGTATCTTAAATATTTATATATTAATGACTACCTGAAATAAACCAAACTACAATAATATATTCACTCTAAAAATCTTTACGTTTATGTATGTATGTACTTAAAATAAATCATTAAACTGGCGATCCCGTTAAAACTCTTTCTTGTTTACTTTCGCTTACCGTATAATCTCCAAAGAAAGAATATAAAAAAACAAAATAATACGGTTGCGTCGTAAATGATATTGCGTGCCGAGATGTTAAGTTAATACGATTAATTAACAGGACTTAACTACTATTTTATACACTTTTAGAGTCTCTTTTGAAAAGGTTATATTTGGTGAGTTTATTTCGTGTATCACTCACTCGAGTAAAAATAATTCCCAATTTCAAATGTATCCTAAATAAAAATATTACTACTGTGTATTTCCTGAAATATAGTATTAAAGATACCTTAATTTAGTTGATTTTTAAGAAATTTAAGTTGTAAAGCAAAAATTATTCACATTTATTTTTTTAAATATATTTTGCACCTGCAATTTTAAATATAAAGAAAATAAATCGTTTGTCTATGAAACAATGTAATGTCCACTTACACTGTTAAAAAATTTTCAGGGCATTTTAAAGTTTTTCTTTAAACTTTTACAAATACATATCTCGATTGTGTCTGGACTAGTTTTGAAACAATAAATACTTTTGAATAAATAAAAACCTCTAGACTACATACTCTGTGGATTTCCAAAAAACCATGTAGCGGTCCTAACAAAGAATAAATCCCTTAAATGAAATTTTGGAAAAGTAAGTAGTAGTATATCATTAAATTAAACAAACATATTATAAAATATATTTTTGATGTTGATTGGGCTAATATGTGTGCATAGTTATTAATTGAGGAATTTAAATATATGTAAAATAAAGTTATTATTCTTAAAATAATACAAATTATAAAAAAATTACGAATGTTTTTTTTTAATTATTACATTTCAAAGTATGTACGTGCCGCCTCATTGTAATAAACAATCTTACATGGTAATAAAAACATTTAAAAATCACACATGGAAAAAAAAACTCATTTATAGAAATTCCACTAAAAACATACTATATATGTAAATATATAAATATATATATATATATATATATATATATATAATATATATATATGTATGTAGTATGTATAATATATAATATATATATATATATATATATATATATAATATATATATATATATATATATATTATATATATATATATATCTAACACATGGAAAAACTCATTAATAGAAATTCCACTAAAAACATACTATATATGTAAATATATAAATGTATATATATGTATATATATATATATATATATATATATATATATATATATATATATATATATATATATATATATATATATATATCTATATATCTATATCAGTGGAGGACCAAGTTCAAGAGGCGATGGCGGGTTTAGATACAAACAGTGTTTCTTTAAGGAAAAAAAAAAGAGGAAGACCAAAGGCGGAGTTACTCATACAGGGGGGTGGGCACCCCAAATTTTAACCTGGCATGGGCAATCAAGCAGCAAACACAGGATGTGAAAACCCTTCGACGAAAAGGAGACTCTTTTGTACAGTAAACTCTAAAAAAACTCTCACTGTCACAGTAATTTAACAATCTATTAACCGAGGGAGAAAGAAATTTTTTACGAACAACAACCTCTACCTACAGTGAAATTTTAAAAACTTACACTCAATTTAAAAGTCAAGGTAACAAAAAAAAAATTCTAACCGACGTTTTTTTACATTCATTCTTGATAGTCTAGAACAGGGGTGCTCAAACTTGAACTGCTGGCGATCTACCTCAATATTGTTAGACTACGATCGATCGACTCTGAGAGGCTGCAAGTAAGTGTGATGCAGGATTGTCGTCTAGGTAGGGTGTATCGTGGCATAGATATTAGTTTTCCGCCACCACAATATGCATTTTTTTAGTCAAGGTAAGTGTAGGTCTGTTCTAAAATGTCAATGAAAAAAACTCATTAATTATTCAAAATTGCGAGTTTATTGGTTCTTACAAAACAAACGAGTTCTAGTGTCTAAACTTAACTAAAGAGTGACTTTGGATGTTGAAGCGTGGCACTGCATGTTCTCAGCATACTTTTCATAAGATGGTAATTACCGAGTGCTAATCGCAAACATGATGACATATGTTCATCAGTTAGTCGATTGCGATATTTTGACTTAATTATCTTCATTTCAGAAAATGCAGACACGCACAAATAAGTTGACCCAAACATTGCCGTCAGTTGAAGGGCGATTTGCCTTAGATTCGGATATTTATCTTCAGATATAAAACACCAGAATTTTGTATCAGATGCTGTGGCTTTGAGATGTATATCTGATATAATCTGCACTAACTCATTTTCAACAGAACATGAGTCCAAGTTAAACTGACTTGCTATTTCAGTAGCTAATTCCTCAATGTTTTTACACGAAAAATAAATGATGGGATATTTGCCAATTTACTGAAATCATAAAAACGTATTTCGAATTGGCCCAAAAATATTTGATAATTCTGCCTCATAAATATCATAATTCAACTGAGGAATTCAAAGACGGAAAATTTTTCAGATCATTTCTTTTCATTTGATCTATCATAAGTTGCAATTTACTTTTGAATGCGTTTATTGCGCTAATCATCTCAATAATAGTTTTTCCTTTACCTTGAAGCTTCAAATTAATGGTGTTTAAATGCATTGTGATGTCTGTCAAAAATGCCAAATCAGTCAGCCATTTTCCGTTTTTCAGCATCTGAGTGTCATCACCTCTTTCGTCCAGAAAAGCTGTTATTTCGGGTAATAATTCTTGAAACCTTTCTAGGAATTTTCCGCGACTCAACCACCTGACAACTAAATCAGTGTGTTCAGCTGATTCACTATCTTCCAACTGCAATTTAAAGAGCCGTCGTTGCAAGCTACGTGCACGGGTAGAATTCACAATTTTTATTGCAATGCCCATAATCTCCTTTATGTTTAGATCTTTTGAACACAAAACTTGTTGATGTATAATGCAATGGAAGGAGAAAAATGAAGGGAAATCATCATTAGCTCGACACAATGCCACAAAACCGTTTTTCATTTCCATTCATTGCTGGTGTTCCATCGGTTGTAATGCACACTAGTTTATATATTGGTAGCTTGTAGTTTGTTACAAAATTGAAGAAAACGTCATATATATCTTCGCCACGGGTCTTTCCTTTCAGAGGAATCCATTTGGGGAAAAAAACTCTTCCTTAGCCGACATGTCATTGAATGCCATTCGAATAAAAATACACAGCTGGACAGTGTCTGTCATATCGGTGGATTCGTCGAACTGTATAGAAAAGTATGTACATTCCATGATATCATGTTTTAGTTTATCTGCCATGTCCTGACTCATGACTTCAACACGCCTTGTGACAGTCAGACGAGATAACTGAAGTTCTCTAATAGCAGACATAATCTCTGTTTTATTTTTAAAATCTCCAAATAAAGTCTCACCCGCTTCAATAAATGCTTCCTTCACAACCAATCCATCATCAAATGGTTTCTTGTGTTTCGCCAATATATGAGATATTTTAAATGACGCGATCGTTGTAGCTTTTGATTTGTTTGGCTGGTCTTGTAAACATGGTTTGTTCTTTTTTTCAAACAAGTTATCAATCACGTACTTTTCGTTTTCTTAATTCACTTTGTGACGGAAAATCCTTTTCATAGTTTTTATGAACCGTTTTATGATGCCTCTCTAAGTTTCCACGCTTAGGTTATTGCAACTGACGCACGGCAAATGAGACAAATCCTTTATCCTACAAAAGAAAAATTCTTCCTCTCCAATCGTTATTAAAATGATAAGTTTTATTTTTCTTCGCCGCCCTCATTTTGGACTATTTATTTATAAACTTTGTATCGATGTATCGCCTTCAAGTTACAACTCAGACTGACTCCTATTCCTGCAGGCGCAACATTTATATCGGCGCGAACGAAGTCTCGAATCTTCCCGTCAAACACGCCGCCCGAAGTTTCTAGAAAAATCGGCGGGAATCAAAAACGCGGCTTTTCTTTGACAAGTACCGCGCGTTCCTCTGATAAAACTGCCTTTTGCCGCTAGCAGGGGGTTATTACGATAAAAGAAAGTGATGAGGGGGTTTATTCTGGCCTAATTGTGGATCGAATAAATTTTAGTAGTTTATTTATTACATTTTGTTTTAGTTACCTAAAACAAAATCTGTGAATAGTTCTATATCGGAATTTTTTTCTCGAGATCGACTCAAAAAGCACTCGCGATCGACTTGTCGATCGCGATCGACGTTTGAGCACCCCTGGTCTGGAACATATATATGTAATACACAATAAATAATATTAACTATTGGGTTTAATAACGATATGCACCAATTTACAGTCAGATAAAAATTTAATGTCAAAACAGCTTTCTTTTCATTAAATAACAATATCTATCTAAGACTGGGTGATCGATAAATAGAGTATTTTTCGATGCTCTAGTAGTAGAATGCAATGACAGATGTTATTTCAGTAATTGTTATTTAAAATTATTGCAATGACAGATGTTATTTCAGTAAATTGTTATTTAAAATTATTGCAATGACAGATGTTATTTCAGTAATTGTTATTTAAAATTATTGGTAATGACATGTCAAAATTAGATCAGTGCAAAGAAAGAAGAGGGAAACGGAGTAAGAGTAAGAAAAGCAAATAAATATAAGGTCACTTTGTGGACAGCAGTGGTTAACTACGAAAAATCATTTGATTCGGTAGTCCTTCACGTCTTAAGTAACAGCAGAATTGACGAGAGATATACAACTCTTCTTGAACACATCTATAAAAATGCCACATCACAAACAATGCTTGAAGGAAAATCAAATAAGAGGAATTAGACAAGGTTAATCAATATCCCCCAAAACGGTTCACGTTGATTCTAGAAGTCATGTTCAAATTGCTAAAGTGGGAAAATAAAGGAATAATAATGGACGGTGAACGATTAAATCATTTAAGGTTTGCAGATGATGTCTTACTGATCGCCAACACAAAAGAAGAATTACAAGAAATGCTGATGAATTAAATAACAAAACTTGAGAAATAGGTCTAAAAATAAACTTCACCAAAACCAAATATTTGAACAGCGAAAGTGAAGATAACAGCCAGGACTGTTAATCGAAGGTGAAAGAATAAGAAGGTACAAACATTCAGATATTTAGGACAAAAAATCGAAATATAAAAAAATAATTTAAAGGTTGACTTGGTTGCGTTCGGAAGGTTACAATCTTCATTTAAATTGGACATCCCAAATACAATACGAACCAGAGTGTTCAATCAATATGTACTGCCGGTATTAACATATGGCACTGAAACGTAGGCTTTAAATAAAAGTATAATAAATAAACCCCAGGTAACCCAAAGAGCAATAGAGAAGAGAAAGAGCAATGGAGAGGAGAATGCTAAAATATTAGACTCCAAGATCGCATTCCTAACATCGAGATACGAAGAAGATCAAAAGTGACAGTTTTAATACAACGAATATGTATATTAAGGTGGAATTGGGCGGGGCATATCGCAAGGATGAATGATAACAGATGGATACGCCATATGGTTAAATGAAGGCCTAGAGAATATAAAAGAGGCAGCGGTAGACCATAGACAAGACGGACGGGCGACATAAAAAGATTAGCGGGACACGATTGGATGCTAAAAGCCAACAACAGAGCTCATTAGGGAGGCTACATCCGACCATGGATGGAATAAGCTAATGATGAAGATGATGATGATGAATAAACAAATAACGGGTGACATTTTAAACTTAGGAGAATAAATAATAAAACTGAAGAACTCCGAAATAAATGATATTTATTGATATGGTACATTCACTATTTTTTTAGTGTTCCGTACTGAACACTTATAAGATCACTTCGGTGTCTGTCTGTCTGTCTGTCCATCTGTCACACCCGATTTTTTTTCTCCGAAACTATTTGTCATAGAAGTTGAAATTTGGTAATAATATAGGAATTGATGGCTTCATCAGAGCCGTGTAGTTTCGAAAGTTAAATTTTGCCTTAAGGGGTTAGTTTTGGGGGGTGAAATCGGGAGTGAAAAAAATTTTTTTTACTAGGTAATCGAGTATGGTGTCAAATGAAAGCTTGTGAAAACACGAGTAATATATATATATATATATATATATATATATATATATATATATATAATGTAATACTTGCGCGCACTTTTCTTTGTATTATTTTTTAAAAATCGCGAAAAATCGCTGTCCACCCGCCTTATCTCGAAAAGTACTTATCAAAAATTTTTGAAGAAATTCTAGAATTTTCTCCACGGGGTGTAGATTGAACGAAAATTATCACGAGTGCATTATCTTTAATAATTTATCTGGTATATAAAAAAAAAACAAAAATTTCAAGGTCATCAGTTTTCAGTAAAGATTGGAAACAAACTTTGTTGAAAACTCATTTGGGGTGTGTTTTGTGAAGTCACTGATCATTTTATACCTCCGTTACAAAATATTTTATTTTAAAAGCAATCAACGTACGGAACACTAATTGCGCAAGTTCAACTTGCACTTGACCTGTTATTTTTTTAAATTAATTTCGTGATTATTAACTCTCAAAATCCAAAGCGTCGCACAGTGTGTCGACTATTACAAGTTAGCTGGACAAAATTATTTTTTCACTTATTTCAATTGTTTATGTATATTCTAGGCATATTAAGTTATTTTAAGAAAAAATTCATCGCGTTGGTTTTTTTTATGGGCGTGGCTAACTTTTTCCCCTAAATTAGTCAGCTACGCAGACATATTTAACGATAACTCGGGAACAACTTGTCAGATTTTTATAAATAAAACATTAAAAAATGGGTAACAAAATTTTATTAAAGTTGATTGAATATTATTTTATTCTATCTTTTATCGTTTTGGAGTTATTCAGAAATTAATGGAGAGAAAAAAAAAAAATTTTTTCGTGTAAAATTCATTATTTTTTTCGGTAAAAAAGCGCAATAACAAAAGAAAACAAAATATTATACATTTTTCTGACAGCTGCGTATCTGGAAAATAAAATAAGGTATTAATCATGAAAATCGGTTAATAAATGTGGGTTTTATTCATAATTTACCGCAGGTACTCAATATCGATAAAATTTGTGTAATACAGCCACCCTTGCATATCGCGGTAGGATTGCATCAGCTTAGCAGGTAGATAACAGAACTAAAGGGCAAGGGTATTTTGTATGGTTATTAGAATTAAAAATTATAATACAGTGTCTTTCATTTAGCTGCATTTCGCTTACCTGTATTTTTGTCCAGCTGCACAAAACATTGTATAACAAAAACAAAATATTCTGCGTATGTGCACGAATTTTTCTACAAACTTGAATGTGCAACTAAATGAAAGACACTGTATTATTATTTTTAATAATAACCAGATGAAAAATCATTTATTGCATTTGTCAATTAAAAATAAAACAATTAATCCATATTACTTAGTTTTATTGACACAAAAAGGATAAACTCAAATAATACCTGCCTTTCAGGTAGGTAACTTGTGCATTATACATACATAAGTAGTTGGTATTTTAAAATGTTTTTGATTTTTTTAAGGTACATATTTCTTGCTGTTCGGTTCAAAAAAAAAATTGTTTTTGAAAATTCCAGTCAAAAATTGTTTTTTGTTTAATTTTAAAATAAATGTTATAAATGCTCTGTAATAAATTTAGCATAATGACACTGATTGTAATTATGTGTAAAATAAAAATACTCATTTATTGATAAAGAAAAATTTACAAGTCAAGGTTTACATGCTTACTACAAGCACTACATAACTAAAAATAGTAGCTGAACGTAATAATCATCATTAGAGTCTTCTGATGAGTCGTTTACTGTATAATCGTCATCATTTTGTGGCATTGTGCGACAATATGATGACGATTCCAATCTTGACTCTTCTATGCTAGGGCTTACAATTAACTTTAATACATATTTTTTCCGGCTTTTTTTTAGGAATCTCTTGAAGGCTATTGATCAAAGGATCAGATGTTATAATTAACATGCACAGTAAGTCTCTATTCGTGGCAACACGCGAGCACTTGCGGGGTGTTGTACTCCCTAAATCTGCGGAAATCTTTGTTCCGTGCTTCTTGAGCCTCTTCGGAAAGCTGCCCAATTAGAAGCAATGCCGCTTTGATGACTTCTGTGCTGAGAATTAATATTTTATGCACAGTAGCAGGCATACAGTACCACGAATAGAGACTAAGATAATGTTTTCTGGTTTCAAGACAAAATTTTTTGAATTCAACTAAGTTTATCTCGAATCCAGAAGACAATGTTCTCAAAATAACATCAAACTTTTTTATAATTGTAACATCCAACCCTGTGATCTGAGCACTCATCTCAGCATTCTTAAAAAAGCGACGGGCTGTATTTCCATCATTTGAAGAACCAAATCCTGGCTT
Source organism: Pachyrhynchus sulphureomaculatus (assembly GCA_019049505.1). Taxonomy (NCBI): domain Eukaryota; kingdom Metazoa; phylum Arthropoda; class Insecta; order Coleoptera; family Curculionidae; genus Pachyrhynchus; species Pachyrhynchus sulphureomaculatus. The sequence goes on along the minus strand of CM032456.1, from coordinate 208,669,735 downwards.
TGGTTTATCTACAATGAGTCCCATCTCGTTCTTAAATTTCAATTTGATTTCCTCGGAACGAACCTTGATATCTGCTTTGTCTTCGTTGCTTCTAGCGTGCCATTTCTTAATATTCAACTTGTAACTGATATGTAAAAGACATTCGAAGCAACGAATCCAAGCATGAAGTGTAGATAAACCAAAGCCAAAATGTTCTTGATTGCTGTTAAACATCGCGGGGTCATCGTTCATCGTCTTGGGGGTGGCGCCACAGATGAAACACTTTTGGGATGAACTAGTTTCCGTTAAGGCGTTACACACCTTTCCGTCTGTCATTGTCAGCAAAAGTTCGTGTTTTACAGAGATTTGAGAATCACCAAAGTTGATAAGTGTTGGAAGAAGAGCATTAACTTCTTCCCACAATCTATTTGTCTCCACTAACGTGAAGTCGTTCGTTTCTTTGGCAAATATAAATTTGATTGGGCGACAATACAAAGTTGATGAAGGCCGAGGATTTTGCCAAATAATTTTGGACTCATCATATAACTTAAGGGGAACTAAAGAAAATGCGAAAAGAAACTCGTCCGTATATTCAGTGTTCTCAAATCTCTGTTTGTATGTGCTGTGCCCAGAACTTCCATCACATCCCCATTTACTAACAAGTGTAAACGATGAACTTGTTGGGAGCACACTGCTGATAACTTCATTCTGTGCTAATACTAGACGTTCCACTGTTTTATTTAATAAGGCTTGCAAATTTATTTCAGCACGAGTTTCTGTTATAGCAATGTGCTCCTCTGCAGGATAACAGGCTTGTTTGGACTTTTTTAAACTAAAATATGACGGAAACACATTTATGCCCCGCCTTCATGGACCACTTCCTAGTTTGTTTGTAAGAATGCGTTGTTGACTTAGAATCTATATAGTAAGCTAAGGCTTCGTCACTACTTAATTGCCTAAGATTAACGGAACTGGTATTTTTTAGACTTAATAATATTATCTGAGCTCTCAATAATGTCTCTAATCACATTGGCAATTTTCCTTTGCCCTGCTGAACGCAAAGCAATTTCGGCAGCAGTCACCAATTCACTGACACTTCGGGATTCTACGAGATCCACGACGCGACGTTTCTTCGTCTTAAACGACGATTCCTCGAAATCTTTGCGAGGTCTTCCTGCAGGAGTCACATTCTCACTTGATGTTGAAGGTTGTGGCGCAAAAGAACTCGCAGTAAACTGTATGTCTGCTTCATCCAACTAATTCTTATTTTTAATTAAAAAACGCTCCTTCGACTTTCCTGAAGCCAACCATTTGGCACCAAACTTATTAGACAAGTTGGATATCTTCAACTTTATTTCTTTTTGGCTGCTTTTAGTAATGTCAACAAAGTGAAATTTTGAAGAAAGAAAGTCATATACACGCGAGTTTTTTTCATTCTTCGTGTGTTTCAACCACTCCTCAAAAAAGGCTACCCTTGAAATAGAGTAAACGTGTTCTGGAAAAAAAGAAAAAAAAACATGTTGTACTGAAGTGTGCTAAACAATATGTGTATTTTTACGAAGAATAAAGTTATTTCTGTGTAATATCTAAAAACTAGCCCGGATAGAGGTGAATGTTTGTATATTCTGAACTTTCAAAGTTTTTTTTTTAAAAAAACACGCTAAAATATATAGGCTATTTAAAGAAAAATACTAAAAATTCAAATTAATAGATTCTGATTAAAAAAATACATTAAAAAATAGTACTTACCCTCAGTATTAATATTTATCACAAAAACTTTCACAATATTACAATATGTCACTATAAGATGTGCACGAAAGTGTCGCTAAATTGCAACTGATTGATTGAAAGAGCTGCATTAAACTCATTACCTGACTTCTGACGCTTATGACTCGCCACTTGCAAATTTGATAAACAACCTTTTCTCGGAATTCGGGGTTTGGTGGTGTTATTTACGTTTTGCAAATAAGATTTCCTGGAAATCATAACATGAATTTTGTCCACCTAGCATGTTCTACGCGACACACTGTGCGTTGCGAGAGACCCAACAATTTGATTACTTCTTCTGGGCTCTATTTGTTTGGATGCTGAGATTTATAACCACGAAATTAATCAAACAATAAAATGGTGAATATGTCATTGCATCAAATTGCATTAAATTAATTATAATCAACCGGAGAATCAAGAAAGAGACCGTAGAAAAAGGTAAAAAAATAGAAATAATAAGACGTAGAGAAAAGACGGGAAACATTGATGCCCATTTGAGAACATTGAGTGAACAAGTTTTACTATCCACGAAAACTTTAATTTGATGGAATTGAAAACCAACTGATTATTTAATATTATTTAAGCTAACTGTTTAATATTTACTATGATCAGATGCGAAAATAGCATTTTAATTCGAAACACTCAAACTTCGGCAATAATTAATGAATGAAATGTTTTGATAGGATTTAAACACGGAGCTTGGTACCACTAAGCATTAACAGCCAGCCATCATCCACCCTCCTAGACGGCTATGACATGACGATGCCGCGAGGAAACGCGAATCGATGTATATTAACTTCTCAAATGTCATAAGTCATTTGATTTTCTCCATGTTTGGTTTTTATGGCTGACCTATTTTCTTTATAAAACAGACATAAACTTATTTATTTCAAGCGAAAAAGCTTGCTTAAATTATTTATGATTTGCGTGATTTTTTGAGGCAGATTTGGATTGTGTTTGTCAATAAAAGGAAATGGTTGTAAATTAGTCATCAGGATCGGAGAACGGTAATGCTATTCCTTAATACTTTAGGAACAAAATTTGTTGATTTAGAGTTTGCCCTATTTTCAGTGTAATTGGGGGATATATTTGCTACTTGTTAAGAGAGAAGGCTGTAGCCTTCGCAACACTGCTGCTTTTTGATGAAACGAAAGATGCCAGTAACCTATGTTTAATAAATTACTATAATATTTTTAGTTTTTAAATTAAAAGGCTTTGACCATCGGTGGTATCCGATTACGCTCAAATTTATTAGAAAAGAAGTTGTGGGTTTTAAATGCATTTATGCAATATTTTTAGTGCTGAAACTATTTGACATAGAAAGTTGAAATTTGGGCATACCAGGTGTACAAGTATGAAATGCGGATTTCAGACAACAGATGGTGTACCAATCAGTTTGTGCTATAAAGATTTGACAGTGTCAGACGCATTGTGTTCAATATGTCGAAATTTATACCAAACAAAGAGCATGCGTGGAGAGCATTAATTTTTTATTTTCAGTTGAAGAAAATTGCTGTTGAATCATACCGATTATTTCGAGAAGCTTATGGTGAACATGCTGCATCGTAAGATTTTTTTTTTTTTATGGGTCCAGCACACGTGCTACAGGGAAGTCCCTAAAGCGCTACAGGAGCGACACGTGTGCGGAGAAAGCGATTCACGTTGTTCTTAAATCGCTGTAAATTGTACTCGGTGGGAAACACAGTCCTGGGCAAATTATTCCAAAGGGATGATGTTCTCCATATAAATAACTGCTTGAAAAGCGTTGTACGAAGAGTAATAAGCTGAACCTCATACGGATGTGAAGTATTAGGGTGACGTGTACTTCTAACATGCACCGCTCTGGGAGGAATTAAGCGGGCCACATCCTTCGAACACTTTCCATGAAAATACTTGTAGAATAGGCTCAAGTCGCCAACCGTTCTTCGATGTTCCAGCGAATCAAGGCCACCTGTCAGTTCTGGGTCTCCAATCAGACGAACAGTTCTTCTCTGAATAGAATCCAACAAATGAAGTGTATGTTTGGGAGCGGAGCCCCAAACATGGGAGCAGTATTCCATAGTTGATCGAATTTGAGCTTTGTAAAGAATTAACAGTTGTTGTGAAGTGTAAAGCTTTCTGGCTCGAAATAATATTCCCAACTTCTGAGAAGCTCTCCTTGCTATGCCTACAACATGTTCATGCCAGGACATATTTGCTCCCAAATTTACGCCCAACAATTTGAGTGACGATGTTAGGGGAATGGAGTGCCCCGACATAACTATCTCGGGTTCAGCAACGTTAACTTTTTTAGAAAAAACTACCGCCTGGGTTTTTTGTAGCGTTAAATTCCACTTGGTTACTGTCACCCCAAGATAGAATTTCTTCCAGGTCTTTGTTAAGTTGAATGACTTCCTGCTGTCTGCGGATATTCGTCTGAGTAGCCGATGTCCGAGCGTTCAAAGTGAATGAAGAGATAAGTGTACTGTCATCTGCAAAGCTGTAGATTGGATTCTCGGTCTTTTCCAGTAGATCGTTAATATAAATGAGAAAGAGAGTAGGAGATAGTATGGAGCCTTGGGTACACCGGCGTTGATAGTGAAGGTGTTAGAAAGAAATCCGTCGCCACTCGCAAAGAACGCTCTCTGAGGAAACATGAGAGCCACAAACAGAACTTTTCAGACATACCATAAGAACGTAGCTTAGCCAACAGCCCATCGAGCCAAACACGGTCGAATGCCTTGGATGTGGCAAGAGCAACCGCTCGAGATTCTCCAAAGTGTTCAATTGCGTTGTTCCAAACATGTGTTTACATAAGTCAGGAGATCTCCTGTTGATCTATTTTTAAGAAAGCCATATGGGTGATCGCTAATAATATTGAATTCTTCAAGATATTTTAGAAGATGCTGATTATATTTTAGAAGATACGTGTGAACGATGGTTTCGGCATTTCAAAAGTGGTGACTTCGATGTTGCAGACAAGGAACGTGGAAAACCGCCAAAAAATACGAAGATGTGGAATTGCAAGCGTTGTTGGACGAAGATGATTCGCAAACACAAAAACAACTCGCCGAGCAATTGGGCGTTAGTCAACAAGCTGTTTCCAATTGGCTACGAGAAAAGGGAAAGATTCAGAAGATCGGTAGATGGGTACCACATGAGTTGAACGACAGGCAAATCGAAAAAGCGCAAAAACACATGTGACATTTTTGCTCGCTCGGCACAAAAGGAAGTCATTTTTGCATCGTATAGTTACAAGGGATGAAAAGTGGATTTATTTTGAGAATCCCAAGCGCAAAAAATCATGGGTAGACCCAAGCGCACCATCCACATCGACCGCAAGACCGAATCGCTTCGGCAGAAAGACGATGCTCTGTGTTTGATGGGACCAGAGGGGCGTGGTCTATTATGAGCTGTTACAACCTGGGGAAACGGTTAATACTAAACGTTACCAACAACAATTGGCCGATTTGAACCGTTCGCTGCTTGAAAAAAGGCCCAGAATACCGAAAGAGGCAACACAAAGTCATTTTTCTTCATGACAATGCTCCATCACATACGACAAAACCAGTTCGTGACACGTTGGAAGCACTCAGCTGGGAAGTTCTACCCCATGCGGCTTACTCACCAGACTTGGCTCCTTCCGATTAGCACTTGTTTGCATTGATGGGTCACGCACTTGCTGAGCAGCGCTTTGGTTCGTACGAAGATGTGAGACAATGGCTCGATGAATGGTTCGCAGCAAAAGGGGAAGATTTTTACTGGCGTGGTATTATTCACAAATTGCCCGAAAGATGGGAAAAATGTATAACAAGCCATGGAGCATACTTTGAATAAAGCACTTATTATCATTCTTCCGAATTTAACATGTTTTTTAAGAAAAAAAATCCGCATTTCATACTTGTACACCTGGTAGAAGTCAAAATTCGAATGCAGAAGGCCCGAGCCGCATTTATGAAGGACAAAAAAATCTTAACTAGTCATGACCTATCATTGAAACTAAGGATGAAAATGGACGTCTTTCTGGTTCTCTTTTACGCCATGGAAGCGTGGACGCTAACTGAAACAATGCTTAAATGTTTGGAGCATTCGAGATGTGGGTGTATCGACGACTGCTGCAAATCATTTGGATGGACAGAATTAGTAACAACAGCGTTCTCACTTGTAATGACAAGGATTTGGAGGTAGTCACGACCATCAAGCGACGCAAATTAGAATATTATGACCACATTATGAGACATCCAGAGAAATACAAAATCTTGCCACTGATTATAGAGTGAAAGATTCCAGGCAGACGTGGTCCAGGGAGAAGGCGAACATTGTGGTTGAAAAATTTGAGGTACGTGGTACGGAAAGTCTACGGTTCAACTGTTCCGAGCATCTGTCAATAAAACGATCATCAACATGGTAGCCAAAAAGATAACCAACGATCGTTTGAACGGTCATGGTACCCGAAGAAGAAAAAGGTAGTTAGCTACTTTTTTCTAGTAACTTGCACACAGTTCTGATCTGGTGTAAAGTTTAATAAAAACTTTTGTTTAACTATGATTATTAAAGTAGTTGTTTAAGTGTATATAGAATATATGAATAATAAAATATTTACCTTGGCTAAGTAGGAATTAATCCAGTTAACAAAAGTCTTTTTCTGTACCCTCTCTTGCTCATCTGAAACAAAGGAAAAATAGTCAACATCTTTATTTGTATTAAGCAATAACTTGTAATTATAGTCATGAAAAAATAATAAAAGATACTGATTACAATAATGAAATTCACAATTAAGGTCAACGTATAAATATGTTTTATTTTAGAATAATTGGCATTTTATATTGTTGTAATAATTATATAAAACTAGAGCCAACTTAAACTTCAACAATTAATTAATTAAAGTGAAAATTAAAAAAATGATCAATTTTAATTCTTGATTTGTTAGTCTTTCATGTCAGTTATTCAAGCAGAATTTCGGTTCCTCCAAATCAGTTGCTACGAGGGCCGCCTTTTAAGTTGTTACAACCGACCATTAGATGGTGCTATTGAGATGTTACATTACCATGGTACGGTGGCAGCTCAGAAATTGACCGAGTAGTTTATTTACAGTGAGCATTTAAAAAAAAAACAGTTTTGTGAACAAATGGAAATTTTACGTGCAGGTTTTCGTTGGATGATTTTTTACGATTTTAGTTAAGGCCTAACTCAACAACAATGCCTCGAATTGCCTCGTTTAACTCTTGGTAATGAATCATCATCAGAAAAAACTGTTTACAATTGGTTTTGTAGAATGTCGTCATGATCGTGCTTCCGACAGCGATGAATTTCGTGAAGGTAGACCAAAATCCAATGTTGTTCTAAAAAACAACGATGCTGTGCGTAACATGATTGAAGAGGATTGTCATGTGACTTACCGTGAGATAGAGGCATCCTTAGGCATATCGAGGACTGCAGTACATTTGATTTTACATGAATATTTAGCTGTGAAAAAGATCTGTTCCTGTTGGATTCCGTATAATTTGATCGAAATTCAAAAAGAGGCTCGTGTCAATTGGTGTAGGGATATGCTCAAAAAAATCGATCTAGGATAAGCACAATCCGTAAACAACACCGTAACAGGGACGAAACTTGGATATATTCGTACGAACCGGAAACTAAGCAACAATCAACTGTTTGGGGGTTCCAAGATGAACCGAATCCAATAAAAGTAGTTCATTCGCTTGTTTCTTTGGTTATACCGGACATGTTGCAACCATTGCTTTAGAGGATCGAAGAATAGTTAATGTTGAATGGTATACAACAATTTGTTTGCATCATTCTTCATCATGACAATGCCAGCTCTTACACAGCACGCCAAATACTGGATTATTTGACGGAGAAAAACATTGAATTAATGTCTCATTGCCGGTATTCACTTGATTTATCGCCTAAAGACTTATTCGTGTTCCCGAATGTCAAAAACAAATGCTTGGACAGAGATTTTCATCATCTCAAGAAGCTGTTGAAGTGGAAGAAGTAAATCTAGAAGTAACACTGTGTGTAATTTTTTAAGTTATGGAAAAATAACCATATACGGACACCACTACGTGATAGTAGACCAAAAAAAAAGACCCATGTCTCCCAGTTTTTTCCGAAAGTCATGCACTTTTTTTTTTATGGGAACCCAAAGATTTGAGGCCTGGGTGTAATTTTTGCAAAAAACTCATCATATTCTGAGGCTCATATCTTGCAAACCGTTCGGAATTTTAATTTACTTTCTGTGGCAAAGTTGTAGCCCTTGTCATAAGGAACAAAAATTGTGAACATTTAAATGTAAAAAAAAACTTCATCTTCAAGATCAAAATAGCTAAAAAACTGTAAAAAATTCGATTTTTTTTACCTTTTTTTCCCTGTTTACGCCCATAGCTAGCAAACCGTTCAAAATTCAAGGAAACAATCAACTACAAAAATGTAGCTAAGATCTTAGTTAACAACTTTCTAGAATATATGAACTTCCTAGGAATGATTCTTAACACTGTTTAGGTAGCCGCAGAAGTTAAAATTTTCCCGAAAAATCTACTTTTTTAAAGTTTTTTGCGATTTTGATCTGGAAGATGAAATTTTTTGGATTTTATATGTTCACAATTTTTGTTCTTTATGACAAGAGCTACAACTTTGCTTCAGAAAGTAAATCAAAATTCCGAACGGTTTGCAAGATATGAGCCTGAGAATATGATCAGTTTTTTGCAAAAATGACACCGAGGCCCCAAATCCTTGGGGCCTCATAAAAAAAGTACATGAATTGGGCCAAAACTGGGAGCCTCGGGTAAAAAAAGACCCGTGTCTCCCAGTTTTGCCCCAAGTAATGCATTTTTTTTTTATGAGGCCCCAAAGATTTGGGGCCTCGGTGTCATTTTTGCAAAAAACTGATCATTTTCTCAGGCTCATATCTTGCAAACCGTTTGGAATTTTGATTTACTTTCTGAAGCAAAGTTATAGCTCTTGTCATAAAGAACAAAAATTGTGAACATATAAAATCCAAAAAATTTCATCTTCCAGATCAAAATCGCAAAAAACTTTAAAAAAGTAGATTTTTCGGGAAAATTTTCACTTTTGCGGCTACCTAAACAGTGTTAAGAATCATTCCTAGGAAGTTCATATATTCTAGAAAGTTGTTTACTAAGATCTTAGCTACATTTTTGTAGTTGATTGTTTCCTTGAATTTTGAACGGTTTGCTAGCTATGGGCCTAAACAGGGAAAAAAAGGTAAAAAAAATCGAATTTTTTACAGTTTTTTGCTATTTTGATCTTGAAGATGAAGTTTTTTTTTTTACTTTAAATGTTCACAATTTTTGTTTCTTATGACAAGGGCTACAACTTTGCCACAGAAAGTAAATTAAAATTCCGAACGGTTTGCAAAATATGAGCCTCAGAATATGATGAGTTTTTTGCAAAAATTACACCCAGGCCTCAAATCTTTGGGGGCCCATAAAAAAAAAAGTACATGACTTTCGGAAAAACTGGGAGACACGGGTTTTTTTTTTTGGTCTATTATCACGTGGTGGTGTCCGTATATGGTTATTTTTTTTCGTGTTGCACTGTGTAACTTTAGAACAGGCAGAAAGAATTATAAAAAGTCTTAAAAATAGGAAAGCCTGAGGACCAGACGACATTACAAATGAGCTGTTAAAATATGGAGGAGAAAACTATATCAACAACTAGCACAGCTCTTTACAAACATAGTAAAACATGGACAAATACCTTTTTTTATGAGGCATCATTAATAGCAGGTTGTTTGACGGATAAAATATGGAAAAATAAACACCTTATAGTGGAAAGTAAAATAAGAATATACAAGAGAACAGTGAGACTGATCCTCACATATGCTATAGAAACAAGAGCTAACACATGTAAAACAGCACAAATGATGAGGACAACAGAAATGAAGGTGACTAGGGACATACATGAGAAAACTATCTACAAAAAGATCTACAAGAACTAAGTAAGATCCAAGAAATATCCAAATAGACCAGAACTAGAAGAAAATAATGGAATAAACAAGTAGATCGGATGGCCTACAGCAGACTGGTAAAAAGAGCCAAACTCAATAAACCCTGCGGTAGAAGAACTAAGGGCAAACCTCCGAAAAGGAAGAAGGAATGCTGGACGTCCACATCGGAAGAGGCCTAATGGGGACAAAACAGGCAGTATGCCTACTTATATGACACACCATCTAAGAAAGAAGAAGAAGAAGCTGTTCAATCCTTCCAAAACCGCGTTTTTGAAGTTCCAACTTCAAAGTGGAAAACATATTTTGAGAATTGGTTCAAACGCATGCAAAAGTGTGTAAATCTTAAAGGCGAATATTTTGAGAAACAATAAAACGATTTTTAACAAAAAAATTTTGTCTTTCATTGTTTTTGTAAAAACTTAAAAGGCAGTCCTCGTGTTAGTGGTATCTAAAGAAAGACAAGATATTTTTATGGAAAGTTAGTTGCGGCCATGAGAAGTGATCATACGTTAACCGCTGGTTGTTGCGGATGATAACCTTGATCTTTTAACGTATCAACTATACAATTGTTTTCAAGATATTTACATGTAAAATTAATGTTTTCTAGGCCTATCGATTAAAAAGACTTGCATTCGTGATATAAAAATATTACTGATTTAATCGAAAATAGACAATTTAAACTTCCGGTCACTGATGCCAATTGCGTAATTAACGCAAGCGGATCGACATGCGAGTGTTATCTGTTCACTGAATTGTTTTTCCTCGTTCATTACGGAGATTTTGGTCTGGTAAAGTAAAATCTCTTACCGCTTGCATGCCCTGATAACATAAAATCGAGTTTTTTCTTCTAAACAGAAAAAAAAAGCATTCAGAATTTGGCTCTCATCAATTTTTAAGGCGTATAGATTTCCAATGTTGAAAATATAACGTATATTTATATATTTTTGCTCAAAACTGTGAGGTGAAAAGGTCTGCGAAGACGTTTTAAAAATTTGTTATAGATTTCAATTAAAATTGGTAACCAAAGTTATTCAAAAAACGCAATTTTTTTATTATTAGTGTATATAGAGGTTAATAACACTGGTCAACACTAGTCATGCCACACGAACTTTGATAGCTAATACTGTTTTAGCTAACTACCCTCATTGTTAAACTGCAGGCTAATTGAAACAAATTCGCCTCAGTTTTCTTGTGATACGGTAATACTTATAACTAGTACTACGGCAATAAAAGCAAAGGAACGTTCGCGAAGAAATAGTCATAAAACTATTTGTCTGTGATTTCAGAAAGTGTACTAACGATCCTAACTCTTTTTGTTATGTTTGTGGTGAACTGACTTTCAAAAAACAAGGACGAAATTTTACAAAACTAGTCTTGGAGTGGTATTACCGGTATTTTGGTTTCGCTGTGGCCCATCAAGACAAATCCTGGGCCCCTCATATTTGTTCCATAACGTGTGTGAAGAATTTAACCGATTGGAAGGAAGGGTCCCGTCACCAAGAAATTACATTTCGGACTGCAATTTTTATCTTACTCACGTAAATGGTATAAATTTCAAGAAAAAACTCACAGTTATTTACCCTAATTTACCTTCAGCCATGAGACCAATCCCTCATAGTGAAAATTTACCTATACCAGTTGCATCTGCGTCCATTGAGATTGACGATACACTTAAAGCCAATGTGTTGAGGGACGATGACTCTGAGTTTGAAGAAATTCTAACCAAGTCACACTTGATAAATAAACGATTTGGTTTGCGATTTAAATTTGTCAAAAAAGCAGTCAGAACTATTAGGATCTCGCTTAAAAGGATAGAATTTGCTACATCATGAAACTAAAATCAGCTATTTTGGAAATCGTAATCAACACTTCAGATTATACTTTTCTCAAGACTGTAATAATAGAAATGGGATTATGAAGATTTTGGAAATCGATTTTGATCCCTCCCTTCCTTCTGTACCTCTGGCCCATGCTGCTAATATGAAAGAAACTTATGAAAACATGAAGTTATTACTTGAAAAAAATCAAGTACAGCACATAATCTTTTAAAATTTGTGGCGATTTAAAAGTTGTTGCCCTATTCCTCGGATTTCAGCTGGGTTATACTAAATTCTGCTGCTTTTTATGTGAATGGGACAGTCGAGACAGAACAAACCACTATCACAAAAATATATGGCCTACGCGTGCATCCTTAACAGGTTGACTGCCGATCTATATTTTTGAGTTTGTGGTTGACGCCGGTAAGATTTTTCCAAATATTTTTATTTATTGTGGTAAATATGAATTAAAATGAGTCTTGGATGTGTTTTTTTATGTGCCATTCAAAATATTAGAAAAAAAAAATTTCACTCCGATCGGAGTAATCGGCATTGCAAGTGAAAATTTTTACTAGATGCCGAACACTCCGATCGGAGTGTCCAATTAAATAAGTGAAGAAATAATAAATCGAACTCATGAACTCAAAACATTTATTTCTAAATCATTTTTGTACATTTTTATGGTAATCCTCAAAGCAATTAAGGCAAAAACCTGGTTGTCCAGGGCACATTTTGCATTCATACATTGTTTGCTTTCTTATTTTATTTTTCCTGCATTCTTTGCATTCCTTTCTGCTTACCCGTTTTGTTTCTTTAGTTCCTTTTTTTCACTAACAATTTTTTCTACTTTGCTAATGCTGTGGACATTTATTTGGCCTGGAGGAATTTGCGGCAAATTAGTAATTGGTCGTCTGGCTAGTAAATTTCTTATGACATCCAATCGGAAGTCATATAATCATGGTCAGACCGCAAATATTTATTGTACAAAAAATAGGCGTTTATCATGCTCATTTGCAGCACATGCATGAATAACTTTTTGTACCACCGAATGGTTTTACGGCTGCAAGGATAATATGCCATCATTTGATCCTGTCTATCTATACCGGACATAAAAGCATTATATCCAATGATTGCGGAAGGTTTTTCAGATTCTTGATTTCTTTTGTTTTTAAAAATGCCCATTTCGCTTCCAAATTCTGTTGAAATGTATTGAACATTGCGTTTATCGCGCCATTTTCCGACATGCACTCCATTGCAAAACATAGATTTATTCTCACCACGTTTTAAGTTTGCACTCATTACCTCTTTCGAATTATCTTTCCTCTCAGCTCTCAGCGTACCAGTGCAGTATGTATTTTGTTGAAGTAATTTCCTAGCTAAATTAACATTATTGTAAAAATTGTCTAGATAAACAGCATGTCCCACACCCAATTTTTCCTCCAATAAATGTAAAACAATCTTTTCAGTATGTCCGCTTCCACCATAAACATCTGTCGCACCTTCGTAGACACGAAATTTCAAAATAAGTCCATTAGGCTCTGTCAGCATGTATAACTTCATACCATACTTATGACGCTTATTCTTGATATACTGTTTAAACTGGAGACGACCCCGATAAAGTACCATAGCTTCATCCAAAGACAACTCTCTTCCAGGATAGTAAATATCTCCCATCTTGTTGTTAAAAAAATCTGCCACAAATCTAATCTTTCCTAGCCGATCTGCCGGATCCATATCTGGAGATGTAAAATGCAAACACCTCAAGATAAGCAAAAATCTATTCCTTGACATATATTTTCTAAAAACAGGTAGATTAAATAGCGAATCAGTTTTCCAATAATCGTTAAGACGGCTCAAGGATATTGTGCCAGTGTGAAGTAACAGGGCCAAAAAAATTTTTAGTTCGTCAAGAGTAAGATCTTTAAAATTAGTAATACGTGATTTTGTACTTGTTTCTGGGCGCAGCAAAACCTCGACTGCGTAAGAGTTCGTTCGTTCTACAATAGTTTGTAAAAAATCATCATCAATGATCATTTCGAAAAAATCGATAGGTGCACCCTGTCCTGGAATTTGCACCAATAATTCCTGGGTTTTCTGGAACAAAATTTGTTTTTAACGCACCTCTGTCGTTCCATTTTATCTCATCAAGGCTAGGAAGTGTTTGATGTGGCCGAATAGGGTCTATAAAATTCTCTTCTTCGGACTCGGAGCTTGAATTTACATCACTATCGTCTGTGTCTGGTACGTAATGTTCGTCCCTACTACCTCCGCTTTCGTCCAATAGCTGCAATAATTCAGTGTCAGTTAGCTTCTTTTTCTTATCATATACCTTTTTTTCATCACTACAATGTCTTTTTTTAATACCAGAAGGCCCAGGTTGATTGTCCATATTGTACGGCAGATTACAACCAAACCAAAAGCAAATCCGCGGAACCACTTAAGCACCTGTTAGAACTTGCGTTTTTAAGCAACGCCACCACTAGAAACACGTTTCATATACAACGCCGATGGAATACTAAAACGTTTCGTAAGAACGCATGTCGAACTCCGATCGGAGTAGACGGCGTTGGCGAAGAGACCCGACGCACTCCGATCGGAGTGGTCGGCAGTCAACCTGTTAATTCCTGGACAAAAAAATGTGAAGTATTTACCCGTTGTAGAGCCATCTGAAGTACTTCTTCCACCATTGCATATCAAATTAGACCTGATCAAAAATTTTATAAAGGCAGTGAATCGCAATGAGAGTCGATTTTTATATCTAAAGGTGAAATTCCCCAAAATAAGTGATGCAAAGATAAAAGAGGTTATTTTCGTAGGACCTCAACTCAGGGAGTTAATAAAAGATCCGGTATTCGAAGAAAAATTGAGCGATTTAGAAAAACTAGCATGGAAATCTTTTAAGAATGTTGTTGCAAATTTTTTGGGTAACCATAAGAGTGAGAGCTACAGAGAGTTGGTTAGCGAGCTATTGTTGGCTTATCAAGCATTGGGTCGCAACATGTCACTCAAAATACATTTTTGAGACTCACACCTGGATTTTTTTCCTCAGAATTTGGGGGCTGTGAGCGATGAGCACGGAGAAAGCTACCATCAGGACATTTCTAAGATGGAAAAACGTTACCAGGGCAAATGGAACCCAAATATGTTGGCAGTTTACTGCTGGACAATCAAAAGGGACCAACCAGGATCTAAATTTGCTAGAAAATCTTAGATCGTAACTTCATAATAACTTTTTTACATTTTTGGTTTAGCAGGTCATTGTTTTTTGAAATATTTTAAATTACTTAAGAGAATAAAATTCTTGGCTAACAGATTTTTTTTTAATGTTTGTTTTTACTGCCAACCACCTATTACAGTAAAAAATATCATAAAAGTCCACGTGGCACGACAATGTTACAATTTTGTTTACCAGTGTAATACTTAAAACAAAGAAGTGAAGACGTTAGTTGCAAAGACATATAATTATACGAGGCTGGTTTGAAAAGTCCGTGCAAAAATAAAAACTACTTATGTGTTTGGGGTAAGCCTTTTTTTATTTTTCGACATAGTCTCCTTTTAGGCTTATACAGTTCGTCCAACGATGTTCTAGTTTGTTGATCCCTTCCGAATAATAGGATTTGTCCAAATCTGAAAATATCCATTAGTGTCTGCAATCACCTCCTCGTTTGAATAAAATCTTTGTCCCGCCAGTCCAGTCATTTCTTCAAATTGGGGAACAAATAGTAGTCCAAGGGAGCCAAGTCTGGAGAATAGGGGGGATGTTAAACGAGTTGGAATCCTATTTCCATTAATTTTGCGACCACAACTGCTGAGGTGTGTGCTGGTGCGTTGTCGTGATGGAAAAGGACTTACTTGTGGGCCAATCGCGGGCGTTTTTCTTGCAGCTCGGTTTTCAAACGGTCCAATAACGATGAATAATATTCACCTGTAATAGTTTTTTTACCCTTTTCCAGATAGTCGATGAAGATTATTCCTTGCGAATCCCAAAAGACAGTCGCCATAACCTTTCCGGCCGAAGGAACGGTCTTCGCCTTTTTTGGTGCAGATTCCGCCTTGGTAACCCATTGTTTAGATTGTTGTTTGGTCTCAGGAGTATAGTAATTTATCCATGTTTCATCCACCGTGACGAAACGATGCTTAAAGTCCTCCGGATTCTTCTGGAACAGCTGCAAACCATCTTTGCAACACTTCACACGATTCCGTTTTTTGTTCAAGCGTGAGCAATCGCGGCACCCATCTTGCGGATAGCTTTCTCATGTCCAAATGTTTATGCAAAATATTATGTACCCGTTCAGTTGAGATGTCCACAGCACTAGCAATCTCACGCACCTTAACTCTTCTGTCATCCATCACCATATCATGGATTTGATCAATGATTTCTGGAGTCGTAACCTCCACAGGCCGTCCAGAACGTTCAGCGTCACTTGTGTCCATATGGCCAGTCCGAAAATTTTGAAACCACTTATAAACTGTTCTAATCCAAGGTGCAGAGTTACCATAATGTTTATCAAGCTTCTCTTTAGTCTCCTGAGGCGTTTTGCCTTTCATAAAGTAATGTTTAATCACCACACGAAATTCTTTTTCGTCCATTTCTTGAAAATCACTCGACTTCCTTGATTCACACGAATGCCAAACACAAAGAAATAGACCAATATGGCTGAAACTTGGTGTGCGTTCATTCAAGAGATGCTACTAACTCAACATGACCTCGATACGCGCCGGTGGTGCCATCTCCCGGACTTTGCACGGACTTTTCAAACCAGCCTCGTATTCATTATCTATCTTACATACAGAGTTTCTAATCTATTAAATGGGTATACATGAAAAAAAAAACTTTACTTTTGTGAAGTTAGAAACAAATAAATAAATAGTTGAGAAATCTTGGCTCTTGGGATTAAACCCTACTAATTTGGAGTAACTTTCGAAGTATCGCCTGTGATCTTCAGTGATCGTTATTATTCGATGTTAGGACACTAATACGTTCATTCGGTTTTCTAATCACGAAGCCTACAGATCGTCGGAAATACACTCCAAAGTGACACGGTCTAATACCCATTTCCCATCTACACCAGACCGTGAAACTTCTATGAACGAGTTTCTCATTTAATTATTCGAATTTTTGAATTGTCGTGATTTATTAATTTTATTTCAAATTCCAATATTTTCAAATGTTTTTAGGATTGTAGTCCTATTTACTGCAAGCAAGTGATTTCGAGAGAACCCAAATGAACACACTCATACATAAATCGGATGTAACGGGTGCGAATGCATACCGCTGCGAGTGATCGTGAAGAAATAACGGTTTCCACCAAGAAAGCTTGCATTTTTACGGTAGCATAAAATAGTTTACGTAAACTGTTATTTTATTATTACTATCAATTACAACTCAGTCTTTTGGTTGATATAGCGCCCTTTTAAATAACTGAATACAAAAAAATACTATTATAAAATATCACACTTAATAATAATAACGAAAAAAACCGGTCAACTGCAAGTTGAACTTGCACAATTAGTGTTCCGTACGTTGTTTGCTTTTAAAATAAAACATTTTGTTACGGTGGTATAAAATGATCAGTGACTTCACAAAACACACCCCAAATGAGTTTTCAACAAAGTTTGTTTCTAATCTTTACTGAAAATTGATGAGCTTCAAATTTTTGTTTTTTTTTATATACCAGATAAATTATTAAAGGTAATGCACGCGTGATAATTTTCGTTTAATCTACACCCCCTGGAGAATATTCCAGAATTTTTTCAAAATTTTTCATCAGTACTTTTCGAGATAAGGTGGGGGGACAGCGATTTTTCGCGATTCTTTAAAAATAATAGAAAGAAAACTGTGCGCAAGTATTACATTACATATATATTTTTTACTCGTGTTTTCACAAGCTTTCATTTGACATCACACTCGATGACCTATTAAAAAATTTTTTTTTTCACTTCCGATTTCACCCCCCAAAACTAACCCCTTAAATCAAAATTTGACTTTCAAAACTACACGGCTTTGATGAGGCCATTAATTCCTATATTATTACCAAATTTCAACTTTCTATGACAAATAGTTTCGGAGAAAATCGGGTGTGACAGACAGACACCGAAGTGATCTTATAAGTGTTCCGTACGGAACACTAAAAATGAATAACTATTATTTTCAATGTCGACTAAATGATAATTTACTACTTCCACTTAACAGACCGGGAATCCAATCTATAGCTTTGCAGATGACAGTACGCTTGTCTCTTCATTCACCTTGAACGCTCGGACATCGGCTGCTCAGGCGAATATCCGCAGACAGCAGGAGGTCGTTCAACTTAACAAAGACCTGGAAGAAATTCTCTCTTGGGGTAACAGTAACCAAGTGGAATTTAACGCTACAAAAACCCAAGCGGCAGTTTTTTTTCTAAAAAAGTTAACGTTGCTGAACCCGACATAGTTTTGTCGGGGCACTCCATTCCCCTAGCATCGTCGCTCAGTTTGTTGGGCGTTAGTTTAGGAGCAAATATGTCTTGGCATGAACATGTTGCAGGCATAGCAAGGAGAGCTTCTCAAAAATTGGGAATATTATTTAGAACCAGAAAGCTTTACGCCCCACAGCAACTGTTAATTCTTTACAAAGCCCAAATTCGACCAACTATGGAATACTGCTCCCACGTTTGGGGCTCCGCTCCCAAACATACACTGCATTTGTTGGATTCTGTTCAGAGAAGAGCGGTCCGTCTGATTGGGGACCCGGAATTGACCGACTGCCTTGATTCGCTGGAACATCGAAGAACGGTTGGCGACTTGAGTCTGTTCTACAAGTATTTTCATGGAAAGTGTTCGAAGGATGTAGCCCGCTTAATTCCTCCCAAAGCGGTGCATGTTAGAAATACACGTCGCGCTGGTGCTTCGCATCCGTATGAGGTTCAGCTTGTTACTCCGCGTACGACGCTTTTCAAGCAATCTTTTATATGGAGAGCGTCATCCCTTTGGAATAATTTGCCCAGCGCTGTGTTTCCCACCGAGTACAATTTACAGCGATTCAAGAACAACGTGAATCGCTTTTTTCCGCACTCGTGCCGCTCCTGGAGCGCTTTAGGGACTTCCCTGCAGCACGTGTGCTAGACCAATACAAAAAAAAAAAGACGAGTAAAAGAAGTAAATGTTAAATGAAATTAGTGTTCCGTACAGAACACTTAAGGGATCACTTCGGTGTCTCTCTGTCATACACAATTTTCTTCGAAGCTATTTGACGTAGAAAGTTGAAATTTGGCACAAATACAGGAATTAATGAGCCAATCAGAGCCTTGCAATTTTGAAAGTTCAATTTTGCCTTAAGGGATTAGTTTTGGGGAGAAATGGGAAGCGAAAAATTTTTTTTTTTGCAAGGTCATCGAGTGTGGTGTCGTATGAAAACACGAGCTGAAAAATATATATGATGTAATACTCGCGCAATTTTTCTTTATATTCTTTTTAAAAAATGGCCAAAAATCGTTATCCTCCCACCTTATCTCACTCTATTTTGAAAAATTCTGGAATATTCTCCATAAGATGTAGATTGTGCGGAAATTATATATAACGTTAGATAACACAGTGCAACACGAAAAAAAATAACCATATACGGACACCACCACGTGATAATAGACCAAAAAAAAAAGACCGGTGTCTCCCAGTTTTTCCGAAAGTCATGTACTTTTTTTTTTTATGGGCCCCCAAAGATTTGAGGCCTGGGTGTAATTTTTGCAAAAAACTCATCATATTCTGAGGCTCATATCTTGCAAACCGTTCGGAATTTTAATTTACTTTCTGTGGCAAAGTTGTAGCTCTTGTCATAAGGAACAAAAATTGTGAACATTTAAAGTAAAAAAAACTTCATCTTCAAGATCAAAATAGCTAAAAACTGTAAAAAAATTCGATTTTTTTTACCTTTTTTTCCCTGTTTAGGCCCATAGCTAGCAAACCGTTCAAAATTCAAGGAAACAATCAACTACAAAAATGTAGCTAAGATCTTAGTAAACAACTTTCTAGGATATATGAACTTCCTAGGAATGATTCTTAACACTGTTTAGGTAGCCGCAAGTGAAAATTTTCCCGAAAAATCTACTTTTTTAAAGTTTTTTGCGATTTTGATCTGGAAGATGAAATTTTTTGGATTTTATATGTTCACAATTTTTGTTTTTTATGACAAGAGCTACAACTTTGCCTCAGAAAGTAAATCAAAATTCCGAACGGTTTGCAAGATATGAGCCTGAGAAAATGATCAGTTTTTTTGCAAAAATGACACCGAGGCCCCAAATCTTTGGGGCCTCATAAAAAAAAAAAATGCATTACTTGGGGCAAAACTGGGAGACACGGGTCTTTTTTTACCCGAGGCTCCCAGTTTTGGCCCAATTCATGTACTTTTTTTTATGAGGCCCCAAGGATTTGGGGCCTCGGTGTCATTTTTGCAAAAAACTGATCATATTCTCAGGCTCATATCTTGCGTAGATAACGTTCGGAATTTTGATTTACTTTCTGAAGCAAAGTTGTAGCTCTTGTCATAAAGAACAAAAATTGTGAACATATAAAATCAAAAAAATTTCATCTTCCAGATCAAAATCGCAAAAAACTTTAAAAAAGTAGATTTTTCGAGAAAATTTTAACTTTTGCGGCTACCTAAACAGTGTTAAGAATCATTCCTAGGAAGTTCATATATCCTAGAAAGTTGTTTACTAAGATCTTAGCTACATTTTTGTAGTTGATTATTTCCTTGAATTTTGAACGGTTTGCTAGCTATGGGCCTAAACAGGGAAAAAAAGGTAAAAAAAATCGAATTTTTTACAGTTTTTAGCTATTTTGATCTTGAAGATGAAGTTTTTTTTACTTTAGATGTTCACAATTTTTGTTCCTTATGACAAGGGCTACAACTTTGCCACAGAAAGTAAATTAAAATTCCGAACGGTTTGCCATATCTAGCCTCAGAATATGATGAGTTTTTTGCAAAAATTACACCCAGGCCTCAAATCTTTGGGGGCCCATAAAAAAAAAAGTGCATGACTGACGGAAAAACTGGGAGACACGGGTCTTTTTTTTTGGTCTACTATCACGTAGTGGTGTCCGTATATGGTTATTTTTCCATAACTTAAAAAATTACACACAGTGAGATAATTTAACTGGTATATAAAAAAAACTATTTGACTTGACAATATGATGGAGATTTTTTTCTTGAAAGTTGTGAATTTAACCAGGACTAACATCAACGAGATATCAATATGTATTCGGTGCAGTCGGTAATATTCTTTTCAGTACATTACTGCTTTAAGTACTTAGCCAATCACAGAAAAAATAAATTTCCATGATGACTGATTACCAACGGATAGGTACCGAGACAAAAGAATTTTATTTTATTTGTTTATAATTAAACAAATATTTAGGGGGTAAATATTTGTTTTAATCTTTTACTACAAAAATGTCTCGCTTTTTATATATTCTTGATAATTCTTATATTGAAGATGAATGGGTGACTAAATTTCATAGAATACCTCACTAATCACGGTACGGAACATTAATTGCGCAAGTCCGATTTGCACTTGACCGTTTTTTTTATTATGATTAGTCATTCTAGTGAGCTTATATATCTGTTTTAACAATTTTCTAAAACCACTTATATTTTAACTAATTCAAAATTTACAATTAGTTCCAACAATTTAAATTCTTATGACTCCTTTTAAACTGGATTTCTATTCAAGCGAAACAGATTTTCTACCTATACAGATTTTCGGAAGGATGCTCCAAATAAGCTCAAGATTATAAAGTATAGAGCTGTGTTTGTGAACACGTAGGCTGAAAAGTTTTTGGTCTAGCTACTTAAAACACATTTTTTAATGCAAAATTCGACTCTACTCATCAACATAGTCTTCTTTAAGGGCGATACAATCAGTCCAAGGCTTTTCTAACATTTCTATACCTTTCTTGTACAAGGAATTGTCTCGCTGGGTCAAATCTGGAGAATACGATGGATGAGGAAGCAATTCGAACTTCAATTCATGCAATTTTGCCATCGTAACCATTGATGTGTGACATGGTGCATTGTCTTGATGAAAGAGCACTTTTTGTTGTTTATTTGGGGTCGTTTCTTTGCGATTTTTGCCTTAAAACGCACCAATAACTTTATGTAATATTCGCTATTGATGGTTTTTCCCTTCTAAGCATAGTCGATGAAAATTATTCCATGCGCATCCCAAAATACAGCCGACTGTTGTATCTTTGATCGCTTCAGGTGGCTTTCACTGGCTGTTGTCCACTCAGCTGAGTGCCGATTTGATTCCGGTGTGTAGTGGTGGATCCACGTTTCATTCATGTCATATATCGCATGAAAAAATACTTTTTATTGCGCTTAAACAGGTCCAAACAGCGCTCAGAATCATCAATACGTTGTTGTTTTTGGTCCACTGTGAGCAAACACGGTACCGATTTCGAACAGAGCTTTCTCATGCCCAAATATTCATAGAAAATATGATCAACACGTTCTTTTGATATCTTTAGGGTGTCAGATATCTCACGCAATTTCACTTTATGGTCATCCAAGACAATTTTGTGCATTTTTTTTATGTTTTCCGGGATAACCACCTCATTTGAAGGTCCAGACCGTTCAGCATCATTTGTATCTGTACGACAGCGTTTAAATTCAACATATCAGTAAATGATGAGTGATTTTCCAGGTCCAGAATCCCAATAATACTTATCAAGCCATTGCTTTACTTGAACGGTATTTTTTCCCCATCAAAAAACAGTGTTTAATCAATACTAGAAATTCGCATTGTTTTTGAAAATATCAAAACTAGCGTCACTAAAACCACTGTAACTTTTAAACTAATTGTTGAAATATCATGAAATTTTGACTCGTAGCGTTTGAAGGTTGGTACTTCCTAAAAGTCATATGCATTTTTTGAAAAAGGCGACATCTATGTGTCAGACCAAAAACTTTTCAGAATACTTGTTACAATGAAGTCTAGTTGCACTTGTTGGTTTAAAAACTCGAAGTATTTTCAAAATTATATAAACCTTTTGTTTCCTTATTATTTGCAAAAACCTTAACCTTAATAAATGATTACAGGTAATATATATATATATATATATATATATATATATATATATATATATATATATATATATATATATATATATATATATATATTGATTATTTACTATCATAAATATACATAAAGGGGTAATGATTATATTGAAAAGTAAATTGCTAATCTATAAATGAAGAGTAATAAACATAAAACTGAAACACCTTGTCCTACTATATTTATGCATGGGCGCCCGCAAAAAATTCTTTAAGTGGCATCTAAGTTAAATAGTTATAAGCATAGTTTTACAGCACATTTTTTGCAGATATGTGTCGATTTAAATTATTTCTAACCCATGAACTGTATTTTAAATATATGCATTAAAAAAGGTCGAAAATTTAAACCCGAACTAGTGGCAATGGAATTTAAAACTGTATGTTGTACAGTTGACTTTTGTTTTTGAGACTCTTATATTTTGTAATACAAAGAAATCTTTTTATAAAAAATTTAAAATAAAAATCGAGCTTGAAGCAGATAGAAAAGTTAATAGTTTTACAATTTTCGTATAATTTTTTATTGATTTTGTACTGCACCACCTAAGACCACTGATTAGCCACTGGTGTTTTTGTTAATTTAACCCATAATTGTCAAATTTGATCAATTTTTAAGTTAAACCTTTAACTTAGAACCGATGTAATTACCATGAAATGTAAAACTTCCAGTTGTTCAACTGACTTTTGTTGGTTACAATTTTATCACCATACCATTATATGACATTTAAAAAAAAAATTGAGAATAAAATCTTGGTAGGAAAGTTATACTTTTAAAGTAGTTTTTATTTTTTATAGTCATAAATAAAAAGGAATTTTCTTGTCTGTTGTCTGTACTACGGCATAACTTTAGTCTTTGTTAATTTAAACCTTTATTGTCAAAGTCAAAGTATACCAGTTCTAAAGTAAATCCTTTTTAGTGAATGAGGGACAAGAAATAATTGTTAGTGTTAGTTCCGTACCAAAATTGGAAAACGGAACACGTATGGAATCACTTTGGTGTCTGCCTGTCTGTTTCAGCCGATTTTCTTCAAAACTATTTGACATAGAAAGTTGAAATTTATCACAAATATAGGAATTGATGTTTCAATCACAGCCGTGTAGTTGTGAAAGTTAAATTTTGACTTAGGTTTTAGGGAGTGAATGAAGTATATATATATATATATATATATATATATATATATATATATATATATATATATATATATATATATATACTTCATTCACTCCCTAAAACCTAAGTCAAAATTTAACTTTCACAACTATATATATATATATATATATATATATATATATATATATATATATATATATATATATATATATATATATATATATATACATATATATAAATATATATATATATGTATATATATATATATATATATATATATATATATATATATATATATATATATATATATATATATACATATATATACATATATATATATATATATATATATATATATATATATATATATATATATATATATATATATATATATAATCGTATATCCCTTCTACCGTAAGATGTAGGATAGTTATACATTTTCCCTTTTAATCTTCACGTATAAATTTCTTCCATCTGTCTCTATTTTTTGCCATTTTTTACAGCTTCTTTCCAGGATTTTCCCTTCTCCTTAAGTATACCTCCAATACTCCTATTCCAGGTCTGTCTAGGTTTTCCTCGCTTCTGTTTTCCCTGTATTCGGGCTTCATATACTGGTATCACTTGTCTATCATCCTTCATTCTCTGTATATGTCCCCACCATCCTAGCTGTCTGCCTGCGACTTTCTCATTTTTCAATTTTCTTATAACATCTTACAACTCTTTCCATTCTATTTGTTCCCTATTTTCTGGTTCTTCCATATTTTGTTGTTCCAATTCTTCATAATTTATAGTTTCTTTTTCTTCATTATCTCCTAATAGTTCTTCAAAGTATTCTTTCCATCTTTCCATTATTGCTTTCTCTGTTGTTAAGATTTCTTGGTTTTTGTTTTTTCACATATAATTCGGTTATAGGTTGTTCTTTCCTGAATGATTTAAGGACTCTATAATAACTTTTGATTTTCTTTACTATTTTCTTCCATTTTATCTCTAAATTTTTTCCATGACTGTTCTTTTGCTTCTCTTACCAACTCTTTTATATAGTTCATATTGTTCTGGTGTTTTTGTTTAAAATAATTTTTCTTTTTCCCCAATAATTTCTTCCTGGATATTACTATTCCACCATGCTCTTTGTCTTTTACTGTTGTTTGCGTTGCACACTCCGGGGTGAAATCGGAAGTGAAAATATTTTTTTGCAAGGTCATCGAATGGGATGTGAAATGAAAGTTAAAAAAAATATATATATGATGCAACATTCACGCAAATTTTTCTTTATATTATTTTTAAAAAATTACCAAAAATCGCTGTCCCCCTACACTATCTCCAAAAGTACTAGTCAAAAAATTTCGAAAAAATTCTGGAATATTCTCCATAAGGTGTAGATTTAAGGAAAATTATCAACCTTTGAATTTTTTGATAAATGTTTCGCTCGAAGTGCACGTTGAAGAAAGTTTTTTTAACCATCACAAACAAGTTCGTGTCCAAATCCCAGATATTGATTTTTAAAAAGGCATTTGGGGTGTGTTTTGTGAAATCACTGCTCATTTTATACCTCCGTAATAAAATTGTTTATTTTAAAAGCAATCGACGTACGGAACACTAATTGCGCAAGTCCGACTTCCACTTGAGCGGGTTTTTATATTTAGTAATTTTTAAAAGAAGCCACCTCTCGGGACGATCAAGTATTATCGTAGAAAATATAGCTATCGCTACAGAAAGATAAACTCCTGGAATAAGACGTCGCCGCAAAACGAAGCCGACTGGCTAACGCGGGGTCTATAACTTCTACTTGCCCGAAGTCTCTAAGACAGTGGTTCCCAACGTTTTTTAATAGCGACCCTTTTTAGATTTTTTAAAAATGTTTGCGACCCCCCCTTCCCATCCGTCATATTAGATCAAAAAAACAAAAAATAGAGGGTTTGAAAAAATATATTTTAGGACTGAGCAGTGTTATTTCTTATGAAGTATTAATTATTAAGTATTAATGATTAATATGATTATTGAGTTTGCATCTGCTGAACATGTGTTATAATTCTTGGTTGGAGTTTTTGTCGAGGTCATTCTCATGTCATCTTGAACATCCACCTTATTCCTGGCTTTTGTCTTGATCTGCAGAAGAGTTGAAAATTCACTAAAATCCACTTTCGCAGAGGTATGAATAACTGAAGATTGTCCCCTACGGCTCTGCTCGTTGTTTATATATCAGTTGGGAGTACTTTCCCGATTATTCTCAGCTCTGCGGAACGTCAAGCTGTCTGTCTCAAAATTTCTCTCTTTTACACGTTTCTTCGAGAAGCAACGGAATGTCGCGATCGCTGCCGACTACCCGGCTAGCTTGCTCAAGTCGGATTTCGCCAGGCATAATGACAGGTGCGTGCTCCAGCCGTCCACTGATTACGTCGCATGTATCGTGTGTTGCCAAGCATAAATAAATTATTAACACCAACCTTTAAATTTTAAAATTTAATTTTGGTTTTTAAAACTGATAACCGGCGATCCCCCAAAAAACCAAGGCGATCCCCTTGTGGGTCGCGACCCACCCGTTGCGAAACAACGCTCTAAGAAATTCGACGGTGGTAGCGAGCCGACTTCGCTTTGCGGAGAGCTTTTGTTCCACCAGCTTGTCTTTCTGTAGTGATAATTATATTTTCTGTGGTATTATGCATGCCCACGTATTTGTGTCATGGTTTAAAGAAATCACTTTAATTGCCTAATAAATAATTGTATGTGTATTATGAATATATTGCTAGCAAAAGTGCTATTAGCTATTATCTATAAATCTTAAGTATAAATAATTATTTTGATATTTAACGGGAATGTTTAAGAAGAAATAAATTTACAATCTAGGTTATAAAACTCAAGGTATTCCACAAAATCCACCTAGCATTATTTATACAATTTTATTTTCGCACTATTATAATAAATGCTCCCGTATTAAGTAAATGTGACATCATTTTCTATATTTATTACACGTTTGTTGTTTGGTGCAGGCCGTTTTATGGTAAAAACTATTAATTTTAAATTACCTTTTATGTTTACCTAGTGTAACCTGGTGTATTTTCCCATTAGCAACTCGATCTTAAATGTTATTACTGTTTCAGGTTTAATGTTAGTAAAATAACAATCAATTATTTAAAGATTTAATGGTAGAAATTCATTGCAATTAGACCATTTTGTTTTAAATGATGTGTTTTTTATTGAATTTTCAACTTAAGAAATTCCATTTTGAATATTTCTTTTTCGAATATGTTACCGCGAATTACAAGGAACGATGGTTTTTTTAGTGTTCCGTACGGAACACTTATAAGATCACTTCGGTGTCTGTCTGTCTGTCTGTCTGTCTGCCTGCCTGTCTGTCTGTCTGTCTGTTTGTCTGTCGGTCACACCCGATTTTCTCCGAAACTATTTGACATAGAAAGGTGAAATTTGGTAATAATATAGGAATTGATGGCCTCATCAGAGCCATGTAGTTTTGAGAATTAAATTTTGAATTAAGGGGTTAGTTTTGGGGGTGAAGTCGGAAGTGAAAAAAAAATTTTTGTACTAGGTCATCGAGTGTGGTGTCAAATGAAAGCTTGTGAAAACACGAGTAAAAAATATATATATAATATTACACTTGCGCGCACTTTTCTTTGTATTATTTTTAAAAATTCGCAAAAAAAATCGCTGTCCCGGGCCTTATCTCAAAAAGTACTTATCAAAAAATTTCGAAAAAATTCTGGAATATTCTCCACGGGGTGTAGATTGAACGAAAATTATCACGAGTGCATTACCTTTAATAATTTATATGGTATATAAAAAATACAAAAATTTCAAGGTCATCAGATTTCAGTAAAGATTGGAAACAAACTTTGTTGAAAACTCATTAGGGGTGTGTTTTGTGAAGTCACTAATCATTTTATACTACCGTAACATAAATTTTGACTTAAGGGGTTTGTTTTGAGGGGTGAAATCGGAAGTGAAAAAAAAAAAATTTTTACTAGGTCATCGAGTGTGGTGTCAAATAAAGGCTTGTGAAAACACGAGTAAAAAATATATATATAATGTAATACTTGCGCACACTTTTCTTCGTATTACTTTTAAAAAATCGCTGTCCCCTACCTTATCTCGAAAAGTACTGATCAAAAAATTTTGAAAAAATTCTGGAATATTCTCCACGGGGTATAGATTGAACGAAAAATTATCACGAGTGCATTACCTTTAATAATTTATTTGGTATATAAAAAAAAACAAAATTTCAGGGTCGCCAGTTTTCAGTAAAGGTTGGAAACAAACTTTGTTGAAAACTCATTTGGGGTGTGTTTTGTGAAGTCACTGATCATTTTATACCACCCTAACAAAAAATTTTATTTTAAAAACAATCAACGTACGGAACACTAATTGTGCAAGTTCAACTTGCACTTGACCGGTTTTTTTAAAAGTAATTATTGTTTTTCTCTCAGCAATGCTTCATCATTACGAGGATTGGTCTACGATTTTTTAAAATATTGTAAGCTAGCCGTGCCCGTGGCTCCGCTCGCGTGGACTTGATTCACAATTATCGTTACTGCTGAGTCCTTATATTACCTAACGTAATCGGATAAGTGGTTCTCGAGTCATAAGCGCACTAACGAACAGACAGACAGACAGAGAGACGTTACGTTTTATACATATTATATAGATTATTATTATTATTACATAACCTGGCCAGAGCACATATGTATGAATTCAAAAAAAAAAAAATGCGTAAATTGGATAAGTGGTTCTCGAGTCATAAACGCACTTACGAACAGACAGGCAGAGAGTCGTTACGTTTTATATATATTATATAGGTTAGGTTATTATTATTATTATATAACTTGGCCAAAGAGCATAAATAGAATTAAAAAAAAAACACGTAAATCGGATAAGTGGTTCTCGAGTGATAAGCGCACTAACGGACAGACAGAGAGAAGTTGCATTATAAAACCCAAAGATTGGAAAAAAGTTTGCCGCTAACGCGTTCTCTTGCAAAACGCTGCCTTAACCATTAAATATGGAATAATATCGTGTATCAAAGAATATAATATATTTATATATATTTATATAAATTTATATATATTTATATACATTTATATATATTATATTCTTTGATACACAATATTATTCCATATTTAATGGTTAAGGCAGCGTATTGCAAGAGAACGCATTAGCGGCAAACTTTTTTCCAACTTAATTCACTATTATCGTCACTGCTTATTTCTTATATAACGTATAAAATATATCCTATAACCTGGCTAGAGAACATATGTATGTATAAAAAAAAAAAACACATAAATCGGATAAGTGGTTCCCGAGTGATAAGCGTATTAACGGACAGACAGTCAGAGAGAGAGACGTTGTATTTTATATGTATTATAGATATAATACTCGCGCCAACTTTTCTTGATATTATTTTTAAAAAATTGAGAAAAATCGCTGTCCCCTTCTATTTTTAAAAGTATTAATTAATACTATTATACTATTTTTCGTAAGGTGTAGATTGAACAAAAATTATCACATTGAATCCATTATCTTATACAGGGTGTCCCAAAAGGTCAAAATGAAGGATCTAGTAGATTGAACCAAAATAAGGTCAGAAGTTCCTATCAAAATATCTCCTATCTCCCCCCGTTAGGGAGCTACAGCCACCCAAATGGGGAGCCTGAAGATGGGTTTTCATTGAATATTTCTGAAACCGTTAAAGATAAAAACATGAAATTCAGGTTTTAAAGTAAAGTTTATGTGCTGAATCGGAATTTTACCTTATAATCGTCGATAATTCAACCGGTGCGTCAAAAGTAGGGGAGGGCGTGGTAAAAATGGACTTGACTTTTTTTGCAATAACTTTTATTGCATTTTCGCGTCGGATTAGGGACGCTTGAGATCTTTGGCGAAAAGAAGATACTCTTAGTTTAACACGATTAGACGCACCAATTCCGAGTTAAAATCGATAAAGAATTTCCATGTCAGAAAAAGAGCCTATCCCCCCATCAATTTTCAATAGAGTTCGGAAACAAACACTTTTTTTATAATTTATCTGGTATATAAACCAAAAGATCGGAAACAAATTTTGTTGAAAACTCATTTGTGGTGTGATTTGTGAAGTCACTGATCATTTTATATCTTCGTAACAAAAATTTTTATTCTAAAAGCAATCACTAATTGCGCTAGTCCGATTTGCACTTGGCCGGTTTTTTTTTTATTTAAGCGATCGTACGTTACACTTGCGCTAAAGAATAGGATTACACTCGTGTGATTACGACGATTCAGTCTATCGCTCTTATAATGTAAATAGCTATTTTAACATCTATTCTAGTATTTATTTAAGTTCCGGAATGCGTAGGCACTAGAATGAATTGGCGTGACTAGATGCAATAAACGGGTTTATTTATAAACCATCATTTATGGCCCAAAAGGATATCCATACGTTACGTTCAAAAATCATTATCTTTCAAACTTTATGTCTTTCAAGACACGACAGCCAAAAGACAAATGGCGAAACTAAAAGAACTTGTTTAAACCAAACGACATTCGTAATAAACGTTTCGTATCTTTCTTTAAATTGGCTGCTAGTAATGGCAGCTACTATCTAATCCATCTTGAAGTCGATTTTCTAAGTTAATGGGCATGAGATGGGCTAAAGGGGCGCCGTTAATTTTTAGTCAGCTTATATATAAAAATATATTAAATGTACTCTTACAAATAGGTTTAGGAGACCGCGATTTTTGACAATTTTTAGCTTTCAATTGACATCCCACTCGATGACCTTGAAAAAATTTTTTTTTTATATTTCAGAGTTTTCGAAATTTTCTGATTAGTACCTTTAGAGATAGGGTGGGGGACAGCGATTTTTGGCGTTTTTTTTTTAAATACAGATAGTAAGCCGTTCGCATAAAGGGTTCTCTATCGGAGTACTTTGCTGCTACCTCTGGTGTACCTCAGGGCAGCCATTTGGGTCCCCTTCTGTTTAATATTTTTATTAACGATGTTGCTACCTATGTAAAATGTCCGTTTTTATTATTTACGGACGACTGTAAGATTTATAAGGTAATAGACTATATCAGATTGTCACCAGTTACAGAACTGTCTGGATTCTTTTTCTGTTTGGTGTAAGACTAATAGCCTGGGTCTCAATAGCGACAAATGCTAGGTTATGTCCTTTTACAGAAGCAATTC
Organism: Pachyrhynchus sulphureomaculatus; assembly: GCA_019049505.1. Classification (NCBI taxonomy): domain Eukaryota; kingdom Metazoa; phylum Arthropoda; class Insecta; order Coleoptera; family Curculionidae; genus Pachyrhynchus; species Pachyrhynchus sulphureomaculatus. The sequence goes on along the minus strand of CM032456.1, from coordinate 208,638,848 downwards.
TCCTGTTGCTCCATATTGCTTTAATGGACAGAGCTTGAGGTCTCTCATTATGATTATATTATTAATACACTACCTTAATAAATCTAGACGAGCTAACAGGGACGGATGGACAGACTATTGTGGAAATTTTTAAGTCTCATTTTCAGGGTGTGTATAAGTCCGATACTGACGGTGGTGAGTCTGGGCTTGAGGATGGTGGGGATATTGGTGGATCATTCTCCTCTGTTGAGATCTCCTTGGGGGAGGTGTTTGAATATATGTCCAAACTTGACATGGAATACTTTCGAACTTTCCCTTGGATGGACGTTTGTTTTCGATTCGATAACCCACTGACTGCGCCAAGGAGGTCTCCGATGTTATTTTGGCTGGTATGGAAGCTTACATCCCTTTTTCGAAGAAATGTTCCTCCAACGGCAAGCCTTGGTTCGACCGAAAATGCAAAGAAGCTGTTGCTTCTAAACATATTGCCTACCGACAATGGAGTGAAAATCCTAACACCGTAAATCGAAACATCTTTGTTCATGCCCGGAACAGATGCAAGGGAATTATCGACGAAACCAAGGAGGCACACAATCAACGAATTAGAAACAAACTTCTCGCTTGTCCCAACAATTCCAGGTCCTTTTGGGCAGTCGCTAAGGCAGTTAGACAAAATTTTACCAAATCCACCATACCACCACTCACACGGCCAGATAATTCCATTGCAACCACACCTGTTGAGAGAGCGAACTTGTTGGCTGAACTTTTTGCTTTACATTCTACTGTCGATTTCCAAGGAAAAACACCATCTACTATTCCCATATTGCAGTCAAGGATGCCCGATGTTGTCTTCAGACAGCGCATCATAAAGCGTATTTTAATGAAGCTAGACACCAAGAAGGCTTCTGGCGCTGACGGAATACCTGCCATAGTTCTCAAAAACTGTGCAAGGGAACTAACACCAGTTTTCTGTAGACTTTTTTACCTATCCTACAGAAAGGGAATATTTCCGTCCTGCTGGAAATGTGCCACGGTTCAGCCGATACCTAAAAAAGGTAAGAAGACCTTGCCAAATAACTACCGACCAGTTGCACTGCTTTCAATAATATCGAAAGTCATGGAAAAGGTTATCAATGAGCATCTTCTAAAATATCTTGAACGATTCAATATTATTAGCGATCACCAATATGGTTTTCGTAAACATAGATCAACAGGAGATCTTCTGACTTATGTAACACATATTTGGAACAACGCAATTGAATACTTTGGAGAATCTCGAGCAGTTGCTCTTGACATATCCAAGGCATTCGACCGTGTTTGGCACGATGGACTGTTGGCTAAGTTGCGCTCTTATGGTATGTCTGAAAGGTTCTGTTTGTGGCTCTCATGTTTCCTCAGAGAGCGTTCTTTACGAGTGGCGGTCGACGGATTTCTTTCTAACACCCTCACTATCAACGCTGGTGTGCCCCAGGGCTCCATACTGTCTCCTACTCTCTTTCTCATTTACATTAACGATCTGCTGGAAAAGACCGGGAATCCAATCTATAGCTTTGCAGATGACAGTACGCTTGTCTCTTCATTCACCTTGAACGCTCGGACATCGGCTGCTCAGGCGAATATCCGCAGACAGCAGGAGGTCGTTCAACTCAACAAAGACCTGGAAGAAATTCTATCTTGGGGTGACAGTAACCAAGTGGAATTTAACGCTACAAAAACCCAAGCGGCAGTTTTTTTCTAAAAAAGTTAACGTTGCTGAACCCGACATAGTTATGTCGGGGCACTCCATTCCCCTAGCATCGTCGCTCAATTTGTTGGGCGTTAGTTTGAGAGCAAATATGTCTTGGCATGAACATGTTGCAGGCATAGCAAGGAGAGCTTCTCAAAAGTTGGGAATATTATTTAGAACCAGAAAGCTTTACACCCCACAACAACTGTTAATTCTTTACAAAGCCCAAATTCGACCAACTATGGAATACTGCTCCCACGTTTGGGGCTCCGCTCCCAAACATACACTACATTTGTTGGATTCTGTTCAGAGAACAGAAGAGAGGTCCGTCTGATTGGGGACCCGGAATTGACCGGCGGCCTTGATTCGCTGGAACATCGAAAAAAACGGTTGGCGACTTGAGTCTGTTCTACAAGTATTTTCATGGAAAGTGTTCGAAGGATGTAGCCCGCTTAATTCCTCCCAAAGCGGTGCATGTTAGAAATACACGTCGCGCTGGTGCTTCGCATCCGTATGAGGTTCAGCTTGTTACTCCGCGTACAACGCTTTTCAAGCAATCTTTTATATGGAGAACGTCATCCCTTTGGAATAAATTTGCCCAGCGCTGTGTTTCCCACCGAGTACAATTTACAGCGATTCAAGAACAACGTGAATCGCTTTTTCCGCACTCGTGCCGCTCCTGGAGCGCTTTAGGGACTTCCCTGCAGCATGTGTGCTAGACCAATAAAAAAAAAAAAAAAAAAAAAAACTTGACATAAATAAGGGACCGGGTCCTGATGGTATATCTCCCAGATTTTTGGTTGACTGTGTCTATGATTTGGCCAAACCGCTCCATATGCTTTTTAAAATGTCCCTAGAGAGCGGTGTTTTTCCTGACCAATGGAAATATAGTTTCATTACTCCAGTATTTAAGTCCGGCGACAAATCAGACGCTAAAAATTATCGACCTATTTCCATTCTACTCGTAAGTTCTATTCCAAAAGTATTCGAAAAAATTGTTTGCGACAAATTAAAACCATTCATAAAACCTTTTTTGGTTCCGGAACAGCACGGTTTCGTTGGTGGCAGATCGACGGCTACAAACTTAATCTTGTTGGTTCAAAGTACTATTGATGCAATGGAGGCGGGTGGTCAGGTTGACGTGGTTTATACTGATTTCAGCAAGGCCTTCGACACAGTCAACCACGATATCCTGATAGGGAAGTTAAGAGATTATGGGTTTTGTGGATCACTACTGAATTGGTTGACCTGCTACCTTACATACAGGAAACAGTTTGTTAAAGTAAAGGGCTTTGTGTCGAGTGAGGTATCTGTTGCATCGGGTGTGCCGCAGGGTAGCCACCTGGGCCCGTTGCTGTTTAATATATTTATTAACGACCTACGAAAGATGATTCTATTTTCAAGGCCCTTGTTTTTTTGCAGATGACTTGAAATTGTCTATGGCAATTCATTCTGTTGACGATGCTATGAGACTGCAGGGAGACTTGGATATGGTGAGTGAGTGGTGCAGGAGAAACAAAATGAAACTAAATATTAAAAAATGTAAGATTATGTCGTTCTTTCGAGTGAAAGTTCCGCTTTTGTATGACTACGGTATTAATAATTGTCTTCTCGAAAGAGTCTCCTCATTGTGTGACTTGGGTATTTATTTGGACACTAAGCTAGATGTTCATATTCATTATGACTTTATTACTAACAAATGTATTAAACTCCTTGGCTTCGTCTGTAGGAATACTAGGGATTTCCAGACCGTAGATAGCGTGAATATTCTGTACAAGGCCTTGGTGAGATCTTCTTTGGAGTATCTGTCATGTGTGTGGTCGCCATCGTATGCTGTGCATATTGAGGGTGTTGAAAGGGTACAGAGGAAGTATGCTAGATATGTCTCTTGCAAATTTAAGTGGAACATCACTGCCTATGGGGACCAGCTACGAAGACTTCAGCTGCAATCACTTTCAAGACGTAGGAAAGTTGCTGATATATGTTTCTTATTTCGACTTGTAAATGATCATATAGACTGCTCTGATCTCTTGAGTCTGATAAATTTTCATGTTCCACCAAGATCAACAAGAGACCACGTACTCTTTGCCCCGAGGTACCACAGATGTAACTATGGCCTATTCTCGCCGATCACTAGAATCACTAATGGTGCCAGTGAAGCGGATCTTGATTTTTTTAATCTCTCTTTAAAACGTTTAAAAGAAAAAACTGTTGACAGTCCACTGAGTTTTTGAAATGATAATTACTGGTGTTGTTATTGTATTGTTATAACTTTACTATATTATTGAAATTTTTCTGTAAATACTTTGTACAAAATGGATCTGCCCGTAAATAAATAAATAAATAAATTAATTAATTAATAAATCAACAAGGGTACTGGGTGTTATCTGAAAGGCCGCCAGGGGTTTCTATAATATTCGCACTTTAATACTATTTTACCCGACCCTGGTCAGACCGCTGTTGAAGTATTGCTCTCCAATTTGGTCCCCTTATTATGAGAGTCATATTCATTTCATCGAGAGGGTGCAGAATAGATTATTGGGTTTTGTTTCATATAGGCATCATATTCCAATCCAGTTATTCCGCTACAGCTTTGAGGTCAGTTGCTCGCCTTCCGAAACTTTCGACAAGAAGGTCAGATGTGGAACTGATATTTTTGTATAAAATAATTAATTCAGCATAGAGACATAATACCGGAACCAGATACAGAACTCATACAAACAGAAGAAACTAATACAGAAGAAACAAAAGAGGCAATGGGCAATTTAAACAGGATGGAAGGGTATAGAAGGAAATATGGAAAAGACAGATATAGAATAACTCAACTCCACGGGCCTTAACTCCTCAAGGGATAGAAAGGCATAAGGATCAAGTAAGTAAGCATAATTATTCAATGATTGATTGTCCCTCTCTATTGTCGCAGATCGATTTTTTAATTCCACCCAGGAGGTCAAGGAGACACTGCACTTTTTCGCAGTCAAACCACAAGTTCAACTATGCCATGAACTCCTCAATTGCTCGATTTCACGCAGTGGGTAATGTAACCGATATTGATTTTTTTAACATATCGCTAAATGCCCTAGTTCAGGGGTGCTCAAACTTGAACTGCTGACGATCTACTATTGTTAGACTACGATCGATCGACTCTGAGAAGCTGCAAGTAAGTGTGATGCAGGATTGTCGTTTAGGTAGGGTGTATCGTGGCATAGATATTAGGTTTCCGCACAATATGCATTTTTCTAGTCAAGGTAAGTGTAGGTCTGCTCTAAAATGTCAATGAAAAAACTTAATTATTCAAAATTGCGAGTTTATTGGTTCTTACAAAACAAACGAGTTCTAGTGTCTAAAGAGTGACTTTGGATGTTGAAGCGTGGCACTGCATGTCCTCAGCATACTTTTCATAAGATGGTACTTAATTACCGAGTGCTAATCGCAAGCATGATGACATATGTTCGTCAGTTAGTCGATTGCGATATTTTGACTTAATTATCTTCATTTCAGAAAATGCAGACTCGCACAAGTAAGTTGACCCAAACATTGCCGTCAGTTGAAGGGCGATTTGCCTTAGATTCGGATATTTATCTTCAGATATAAAACACCAGAATTTTGTATCAGATGCTCTGGCTTTGAGATGTATATCTGATATAATCTGCACTAACTCACTTTCAACAGAACATGAGTCCATGTTAAACTGATTTACTATTTCAGTAGCTAATTCCTCAATGTTTTTACACGAAAAAGGATAACTCATAAATGATGCGATATTTGCCAATTTACTGAAATCATAAAAACGTATTTCGAATTGGCCCAAAATATTTGATAATTCTGCCTCATAAATATCATAATTCAACTGAGGAATCCTTGCTTTCAAAGGCGGAAAATTTTTCAGATCCTTTCTTTTCAGCTGATCTCTCATAAGTTGCAATTTACTTTTGAATGCGTTTATTGCGCTAATCATCTCAATAATAGTTTTTTCCTTTACCTTGAAGCTCCAAATTAATGGTGTTTAAATGCATTGTGATGTCTGTCAAAAATGCCAAATCAGTCAGCCATTTTCCGTTTTTCAGCATCTGAGTGTCATCACCTCTTTCGTCCACAAAAGCTGTTATTTCAGGCAATAATTCTTGAAACCTTTCTAGGAATTTTCCGCGACTCGACCACCTGACGTCCGTGTGAAAAACTAAATCAGTGTGTTCAGCTCACAATTTTTATTGCAATGCCCATAATCTCCTCCATGTTTAGAAATTTTGAACACAAAACTTGTTGATGTATAATGCAATGGAAGGAGAAAAATGAAGGGAAATCATCATTAGCTCGACACAATGCCACAAAACCGTTTTTGTTTCCAGTCATTGCTGGTGCTCCATCGGTAATGCACACTAGTTTTTATATATTGGTAACTTGTAGTTTGTTACAAAATTGAAGAAAACGCCATATATATCTTCGCCACAGGTCTTTCCTTTCAGAGGAATCATTGTCAAAACCTCTTCCTTAGCCGACATGTCATTGAATACCATTCGAATAAAAATACACAGCTGGGCAGTGTCTGTCATATCGGTGGATTCGAACTGTAAAGAAAAGTATGTACATTCCATGATATCATGTTTTAGTTTATCTGCCATGTCTTGACTCATGATTTCAACACGCCTTGTGACAGTCGGACGAGATAACTGAAGTTCTCTAATAGCAGACATAATCTCTGTTTTATCGTTGCAGCTTTTGATTGTTTGGCTGGTCTTGTGAACATGGTTTGTTCTTTTTTTAAACAAGTTATCAAATCACGTACTTTTCGTTTTCTTAATTCACTCTGTGACAGAAAATCCTTTTCATAGCTTTCATGAACCGTTTTATGATGCCTCTCTAAGTTCCCACGCTTAGGTATTGCAACTGACGCACGGCAAATGAGACAAATGCACTTATCCTTTACGATAGAAAAGAAAAATTCTTCCTCCCAATCGTTATTAAAATGATAAGTTTTACTTTTCTTCGCCGCACTCATTTTGGACTATTTATTAATAAACTTTGTATCGATGTATCGCCTTCAAGTTACAACTCAGACTGACTCCTATTCCTACAGGCGCAACATTTATATCGGCGCGAACGAAGTCTCGAATGTTCCCGTCAAACACGCCGCCCGAAGTTTCTAGAAAAATCGGCGGGAATCAAAAACGCGGCTTTTCTTTGGCAAGTACCGCGCGTTCCTTTGATAAAGTCGCCTTTTGCCGCTAGCAGGGGGTTATTACGATAAAAGAAAGTGATGAGGGGGTTACTCTGGCCTAATTGTGGATCGAATAAATTTTTAGTAGTTTATTCATTACATTTTGTTTTAGTTACCTAAAACAAAATCTGTGAATAGTTCTATATCGGAATTTTTCTCTCGAGATCGACTCAAAAAGCACTCGCGATCGACTTGTCGATCGCGATCGACCGTTTGAGCACCTCTGCCCTAGTTAGACTATTGAGAGAGAGAATTCGCTCAGGAAACTTTTACTCTTCTGGGGCGGGATGTTCAGCGCAGTGTGATTGTGATTATGATTATGTCTTACTTCGTCTGTATGTTTTATTCTGTTGTAATTTGATATCTTATTTGCGCTATTTGCCTTATTGCATGTACTTTGTTTTAGCTTCTTGTCGTATAATATTATGTGATTTAATTATTATCATCTGTAATTTATTTATGTTGGGTTCTTGTTTTCTTTATGTGATGGATTATATAATGGATTATCCGTTGATGAATAAATAAATATCAACTTTCTAGATCAAGTAGTTTCGGAGAAAGTCAGGTGTGACAGACAGACCGGGTAAGGTTAATGAATAATAGAGAAGCTGTTAATATAATATAATTTAATCTTTTTCTGTTATTACTACAGGTTATAAGAATGAATATTCGTTAATAAAAACTAAGCATGAGATTTTGCTACTTTCTTACATGACTCATTTTCTCACAAACTATTTTTATCTACCGACTAAGTTTCAGGATCTGTTTAACGTCTATAGTGAAATTAATGATATAAAAGTGTAGAAGTGGTAAGTACATGATAAATCTATAGGTATTACTTTACTCTTCGAGATTAGAACATATGTGCCTTCCACATACACCGTACTACATGAAATTTTATGAAAATCTCAGTTGTTTTTTGGTGCTCCTATTCTCCAACTTGTTTAGAACTGTTGAAAATTGTTCCGACCTTAGATATTTTAAGTAAATTGGTTATTTTGTCTGAGAGCTGAGTATGTACGAGGGACGGTCAATAATTAACGAGACAAATGGCTGTGAACAAAAAAATGGCTTATTTAATGACAATACTACTAATCAATCCACCAACATTAAGGCACTTTTCTCATTATTTTGTGAGCTTCTAAATGCCTGTAGCGTAGAATTGTGCACCTTGATGTGCCGCTTGGTGGTCTTCGACCTTGGTGCAACGTAAAAACTCTTTGAGCGGGCCGAACAGATAAAATCGGACGGTGCAAGGTCGGGACTATATCACCTTCCGTTAAAAACCGGCGTTTGAGTTCAAAACGCATGAGAATTCGATTGTCTTTATGGTCCTGAGTCAGCCGTTTTGGAATCCATCTCGAACACGTTTTGCGATAGTTCAGCTTATTCTGAATGATGGAACGCACACAATTTTTATACGTCTGTCATTCCTAATAAGGGATGCGCATCTCGGCGACTTTGCAGCGTATCCGTCCAAACTTCAACTGGTTTTCCCGAGCGATGAAGATAGGTGAAACTTGTTTTGTCTGAATTAAACTGTTCAATCCACTTATACCTGTGTATACGTTTCGAGCGTAGCTGACATTTTGAAATGAAATAAGTGTAAGTTGAACTTGCGCAATTAGTGTTCCGTACGTTGATTACTTCTGAAATAAAAATTTTTGTTACGGAGGTATAAAATGATCAGTGACTTCACAAACACACCCCAAATGAGTTTTCAACAAAGTTTGTTTCCGATCTTTACTGAAAACTGATGACTGTAATTTTTTTTTATATATATACCAGATAAATTATTAAAGGTAATGCACTCGTGATAATTTTCGTTCAATCTAACCTCGTGTAGAATATTCCAGAGTTTTTTCAAAATTTTTAGATGAGTACTTTTCGATATAGAGGGGGGGACAGAGGTTTTTGGCCACATAAAGACTCATCATATATATTTTTGAACTCGTGTTTTCACAAGCTTTCATCTGACATTCCACTCGATGACCTGGTAAAAAAATTTCCTTTTCACTTCCGAATTCACCCTCAAAACTAACCCCTTAAGTCAAAATTTAACTTTCAAAACTACACGGCTCTGATTGGGCCATCATTTCCTATATTTGTACTAAATTTCAACTTTATATGTCAAATAGTTTCGAAGAAAAAACAGTCGAAAGTTTCGAGATGTGGGTATACAAACGAGTTCTCCGGATCTCCTGGACAGGGCACCGCATTAACGCGTCAATGTTAGAGGAGATGCACGTGAAAACTAGGTTACCCAAACGTGTATGCCAAGTCTATCTCACTTATTTTGGTAACATCGCCAGACACCATGGAGAAACTGGTGGTCGAAGGAAAAGTCAGCGGCAGAAGATCAAGAGACAATTTCCTACAAGATAGATATACCAATTGCAGCCCCTTATGGAACAAATTCTGTATGAGGCAGGCCAAATGGTCCTAGACTGCAAGATATGGAAGGATCAAGTACGAAGAACCAGCTCATGAGTAGTCCCCACGCACGGCGATAGGACAGAGGAGGAGGAGATTCGGAGAAAACCGGGTGTGACAGACAGACAGACGGTCAGACGGATACCGAAATGATTCCATAAGTTTTCCGCATGGAACTCTAAAAATGCAACTTTCACATTCATAATGGTGCTATTAAGCTGACGGTATGTAGAATAATTACTGTCAAAGAATAAAAAAGAATATCATACAATTTCTATATTATATTCACATTAAACACTAATGCAAAAATATGTGCAGATTTGTTATTTAAATAGGTATTATCATATACTTAGTACACTTTCAAGATAACCTTTGTTTTATAATGATATGCCAGTAATTGCTGTTTAAACTGCTATGATATAAAATATTAAAAATAAAACTTTTATTGAAGTTAAAATACATATTTTCCGAGATTACTACTAATACTACTTAAATATAAATTATTTTCACGATGTTATTAGAACAGCATTTATTTATAAAAATAGTACTGATATAATAAGATTAACCTATGATGCGTAAATTACATATCGCTTTTGATATAACTAGATCATTTAATCATAATAAAGATATTAAATAACATATATCTGCACTAAAAAGAAAAAGTACGATTAGGAAAATGTGATATTTCGAAACGAATCTCGAAACGGATTGACTTATGGGAGAACAGTGGGTAGAATGCACAGTTTTTGGGCGAAGTTTAGTTAATAATGAAGAAAAGTATTCTTCAGTGACTGTTTAACCGTGTTCGAAGTAATCTGATAAGAAGTATCTCACTCTTACTCTCACTTAACGAAAGCAAAAATTTTTCTGCTGATTTCTGTAAGCGAAACATCTTAGGGCGAAGTGAACTAGCATATTTCTACTCTTCCGACTATTTCTTTGTCTTCGGATCATAATGATGGGCCTATGTTTAATCCATAGTTACTATTGATCTAAAAAACTAAAGGAATCATTTTCAAAATGGCTGCAAATCAACTTGGATGCATAAAGATATTAGAATAGAGGAGAGAAAGTATATAGCCTGCTGTAAGCGAAAGCGTATAGTCGTTAAAAAGAGAACGAAAATAATATGAGACACTTCTGTCTCTCTTACTTTTCCTTTCCTTCGTTGGCTCCGGACGAAATACGAATAATATTCTCGCGCGGGGTGTACGCCGAGTAAGAGAGACGAGAAACAGAATCACTCTCCTGTTATTTATTTCTCTTTCCAGGAGCACCACGCTTTTCGCAAGAACTTACCTCCTCTATTCTAATATCTCTCAGATATTTAGATAATTTTATCATACCGAAATCAGAATGGACAATTCCGCATTCGCATGAAACTTTTAGAATCGGTGCTATCCGTTCCAGCTCAGTTTGCCGATTCTCCGAAATAATGTCATGAACAGTCTCAACATTCTTTCGGGTAGACACAGAAACCGATGTCCCAGCACAGTGTTCATTACTGATGCGCTTTCTTCCTCTTTTGAACTCCGCGACGTAGTAGTGTAGGAAGGACATTGTGGTTGACAATGTATTTGAGCTGTCGTTAATTTCTTTTGCGAACAGTAATTTCAAAAAGAGGTACTTTATTACCGATTGATATTCGATTTTACTAAATTCACAATTTATATGTATATATATATATATATATATATATATATATATATATATATATGTATATATATATATATATATATATATATATATATATATATATATATGTATATATATATATATATATATATATATATATATATATATATATATATATATATATTATATATATTATATATATATATATATATATATATATATATATATATATATATATAATTTATTATTATATTATTATATATTATATATATATATATATATATATATATATATATATATATATATATATATATATATATATATATATATATATATATATATATATATATATATATATATATATATATATATATATATATATATATATATATATATATATATATATTATATATATTATATATTATATATATTATATATTATATATATTTATATATATGTTTATAGTGAAACTCTATATAGTGAAAAACTCTTTATAGTGCAATTTTTTCAGACCTAGAATATTTTAATGAAATTTCATGTAAAAAGCCCTGCATATAGTGAATCTGTAAAATAGTAACACTCTATATAATAAAATTTTTACCGGAATTTTATGTATAAATTTTTATGCATTTATTGAGATCTTGGCCATTTCGAGTTTCTCATTTTTATCTAACATTAACACGAATTCCATTTTTATGACGCATTCTTCTGAAAAGGTTCTTAACGCGTTTATAACGCCTAATCGTTAGCAATAAATCAGGTAGATTTCTGTGAGAAACCCAGGGAATAACCCATTTTATAGAAACCCGGGGAAAAACCCAATTTATAGTCGAGGCCTAGTAATTCGCAAATTCAGGTTCAGTTTCTTTTTGTTTAAGAATCAGGTAAGATGTCCAAGCGAGAGTGTGTTTAAGTTTAGCTGAGAAAATTAAAGTTTTGGAGGAACTTGATAAAGGCTGCAAAAAAATTGATGTTGCTGCAAAATTTGGTGTTTCTCCAAGTTGCGTCTCTCTGATAATAAAAAGTCGCGACAGTATCATCAAGAAACCTAGTGTTCCAAGCAGTCGAAAACGAGTACGGGTGAGTACTTACGAGGATGTAAATAAAGCTGTTTTACGATGGTTTCAAGTGGCCCGTACGCATCAAAACGTACCAATATCCGGAAATTTAATAAAGCAAAAGGCTCTACAATTTGCTAAAGAATTTAACTGCGTTAATTTTCAAGCTACTGAAGGGTGGTTGAGTGCCTGGAAGACTCGCAATTCAATTGTTTTCAAGACGGTGTCTGGCGAGAGTGCAAGCGTTAGTCAGGAGGACTGTGACATTTGGACTGAAACTGTTTTAAAAAGTGCATTGAAAAAGTACGAGCCAAAAAAACGTTTTCAATTGTGATGCTTTTAAAAGTGATAAATGTTTTGGTGTTAAAACAAGTAAAGAAAGGGTGACACTTATGGTTGGACCAAACATGGATGGCTCAGAAAAACTGAAATTACTGCTCATAGGTAAAAGCAAAAATCCCCGTTGTTTAAAAGGAGTTAATCTCTGGAGTTAGATTACGCCACTAATAAAAAGGCATGACTTCTGAGATTTTCGAAAGATGGATAAAAGAACTGGACACGAAAATGAAAAGCCAAAAGCGAAATATTGTGATGTTTATAGACAATTGTCCTGCACATCCAGTTACTGTAAGTAAAAAATTAAGGAATATTGAATTGATCTTTTTTCCACCAAACATGACCTCCAAATTGCAACCTATGGACCACGGTATTATAAAAAACATAAAACATCATTACCGAAACAGAATTGTTCACAAAATTGTTAATGCGATTGATAACAACCTTCCAGTCCAAAAATTGATTACCCTTAAAGAGTGTATAACCGAAGTCGCTAAAGTATGGAGTGAAAATGTTTCTCAGAAAACTATCAAAAAACTGCTTTTCTAAAGCAGGTTTTACTGAAAAAATTGACGAATGGGAAGAAAGAAGAAGACGAAATGGATCTCTCTACCTTAAAAAGGCAATGGGGTATTCTACAAAAAACTGCTACCGTCGCGTCGACGCAGATTTCTTAGAAATCGACAATGATGTTGGCACGACAGATCTCCCAACTGATCAAGACATAATTGACGATATAAAAAGTATAGAAGATCATAAAAAAGAAACTGAAACGGGGAATGTCCTGCTAAAGTTAGTGAAAATGAAATAAGAAATGCATTTGACATTGTGCGAACTACTCTCAGAGGCCAGGAAAGTGTACCTGATCAAATCTTTATGCATTTGAATAAATGCGAGAATTTTGTTGAGCAACAATTATTTTTCAAAAGTAATGTTCAAAAAAAAATAACTGATTATTTTTCCTAGTACGTATGTACGTAGTATGTACATATGTATTAACAGATTTTTTTTATTTCGTATGTAGTACATACATACATGAAGTCCGTACGTTATATCTTTACACGTGCGTCATAGTTTTCAGGCAATATCCCAGACGACTATTATCTTTTTTGTCTCTTTTTACCAATACCTACGATTTATTGGTGAAAAGAGACAAATAATATAATATGACGCACGGGTAAAGATATAACGTACGGACTTTATGTATGTATTTAGCCCTGTACATGCTATGTGCTACTTAAACTTTCAAATGTTTAATAAAATCTTTTCTAATAATTCAATTTTGCAATTTTTTTTGTTGCTTGTACCTTATAAATGTAATGTAAATGATTGCCAATATAAAATACATACATAGCAATATATACGGATTTTTTCTTTATATAGTGAAAAATTTCGGTCAACATTTTGGTCTTTCACTATATAGAGTGTCGACTGTATTATATATATATATATATATATATATATATATATATATATATATATATATATATATATATATATATATATATTATATATTATATATTATATATTATATATTATATATTATATATTATATATTATATATTATATATTATATATTATATATTATATATTATATATTATATATTATATATTATATATTATATATTATATATTATATATTATATATTATATATTATATATTATATATTATATATTATATATTATATATTATATATTATATATTATATATTATATATTATATATTATATATTATATATTATATATTATATATTATATATTATATATTATATATTATATATTATATATTATATATTATATATTATATATTATATATTATATATTATATATTATATATTATATATTATATATTATATATTATATATTATATATTATATATTATATATTATATATTATATATTATATATTATATATTATATATTATATATTATATATTATATATTATATATTATATATTATATATTATATATTATATATTATATATTATATATTATATATTATATATTATATATTATATATTATATATTATATATTATATATTATATATTTATATATTATATATTATATATTATATATATATATATATTATATATTATATATTATATATTATATCATACTCAGTATATATCACCACTACACCAAACACTTTATTTTTGCACTCGATGCGCGTTTCGCTAACAATGTTAGCTTCATCAGGAGCGATGATTGACAGTCAATCATCGCTCCTGCTGAAGCTAACATGGTTAGCGAAACGCGCGTCGAGTGCAAAAATAAAGTGTTTGGCGTAGTGGTGATATATACTGAGTGGTATCATTGTGCCAAAGATCCCACATTCCCAACTTAGTTAATATATTATGTATATTATATATATATATATATATATATATATATATATATATATATATATGTATATATATATATATATATATATATATATATATATATATATATATATATATATATATATATATACTAACCTGAACTAAATCTACGGTTTTTACCATATGGAAGAAGAGGCAAGAAATCTTATCAATCTATGATAAAAGAAACTTTAGATGTAAAAAAGTAAGAAAATCTACACATAACCAAGTTGATAAAGGACTCCTTAAATGGTTTAGTCAAAAACGACATGAACATGTTCCTATTACCGGCTACACCGAGTTTAACTGTTCTAGAAGTTAGATTGAACGATTTAAAAAGCGACATAATATTAGTGGATATGACTGTTGTTGATCAGTGGTTGGCCAATGTATGGCCGGAAGTTCGAGAGTTATGAATATATGGACATTTCTAATGCGGATGAAACGGGTTTGTTTTACAAGATTACGCCTGATAAGACGTTAAAGTTTGTCGGAGAGAACTGTGCTAGTGGAAAATTCTCAAAAGTAAGGATTACTGTGTTGGTAAAATATGTCTGGAACAGAGAAAAGAAAATTGTTGGTGATAGGAAAGTCCGCCAATCCCAGGTGTTTTAAAACTAAACATTTACTAGTAGAGTACAAACAGTAAAGCCTGCATGACATCAGAAATTTTTAAAGACGAACTAATCGAATTTGACAAAGATTTAAAATTCACAAACAGAAAAATACTACTTTTGAATGACAACTGTCCAGGGCACCCCGAAGTTGATCTACAGAAAATAAAATTGGTTTTTATGCCTCCAAACACAAGTGCAAAGCTCCAGCTTATGGATCAATATCATTATAGAAAGATTTTTACTTATAAAACTGTTAGAGTAGTAACATTTTTTCTGTAACTCTCTTGGACGTTATAAACTTTATCCATATGGCTTGGCAAAGAGTCAGTAGATAAACCATTGCAAACCGTTTTAAAGCATGGCGGATTTTAAGGAAGGAATGTAGATATGACTCAGATGATAAGGTACCGTTAACTCAGTGGATTGAATAACATCGAGAAGATTCTACTGATTGTCTAGAATTTGTTTACGATGCTGACATTCAACAAAGTACAGTGGAAATCGAGATCATCAAGACAATGCACCCGTACACGCTTATGTCATCGTTATGGCAAAATTCCTAGTTAGGATGCGAATTGCTTCCGCATCCACCCTATTCGCCAGATTTAGCCCCCAGCGATTATTTCCTATTTGGGAATATGAAAAAATGGCTCGGCAAAAAAAAAATGGCTCAAACGATGGGATGATTACTGAAATAAACGCCTATTTTGAAGGGTTGGAGAAATCGTATTTTTTAAATGAGATATAATAGATAGAAAAATGTTGGACTAAGCACTAATCGAGCTGTCGAAGTGTTGAAAAATAAAATAAATTTTACACATAAAAATGTTTTTTTCTTGTCAAGGTCAGGTACTTTTAATACAATCCTCGTACGTGAAACATAAAAAAAATTAAAGCACAAGTTTGGAATGTAATCTGTTAAGTTTAATACAATGCCACAGCTAACATGAATTCAGTAAAGGTTAAAGGATGAGTCTGCTCTTAGTAATAACAATACTAAGAAAGGTAGGCGTCGATGTTTGCGAAAAGCTGGCTTGTCACCACGTGCACGGCAGTCTAGAGGTCTTATGAATAATCATTTTTTATTCAGAGAGAAAGATGGAAGCAATGTTTACTTTGTGAAGAATGTAGCAAAGATCGATGCTCGAAAAATCAGAACAGCGTTTAACATCTTCTTGTAATCAAGTCGTAAACCAGAATACACTATGACGAACATTATAGTGCATGATTAATCTCTAATAATATCCATACTCCTTGGCTATTATACACTACAATGTAAATAGAAATCCCCTAAGTGAAGTTCCAGTATTTAATTGACTCCTCTGCCGTCAAGTGAAATATTTCAAGATGTGAGTAGCTCCACACAATATTAAAAACGTCAGCTTGTCTAAATTTAAAAGGCTTATGTCGTAAGTGAATTTAGTATTTTTGTGTAGTAACCATATACGAAGTTCTATTGCCTAAACAGCAAGCATTTTCGAAACAGTGTAGAAAAGGTAATAAATCTGGTCATGGAAGCAATCAAAATAGGAGTAAAGGCACAAGCAAAAAAACCGCCATATCCCGTTTCACAGGCGATATAGCAATTTTAGCAAAAAGCGAGAAAAAAATATCTAAATGTGCAATCCTGGGATCCTGCAAACTTAGTATATATATATATATATATATATATATATATATATATATATATATATATATATATATACGAGGCTGGTTTGAAAAGTCCGTGCAAAGTCCGAGAGATGGCACCACCGGCGCGTATCGAGGTCATATTTAGTTAGTAGCATCTCTTGAATGAACGCACACCAAGTTTCAGCCATATTGGTCTATTTCTTTGTGTTTGGCATTCGTGTGAATCAAGGAAGTCGAGTGATTTTCAAGAAATGGACGAAAAAGAATTTCGTGTGGTGATTAAACATTACTTTATGAAAGGCAAAACGCCTCAGGAGACTAAAGAGAAGCTTGATAAACATTATGGTGACTCTGCACCTTCGATTAGAACAGTTTATAAGTGGTTCCAAAATTTTCGGACTGGCCATATGGGCACAGTGACGCTGAACGTTCTGGACGGCCTGTGGAGGTTACGACTCCAGAAATCATTGATCAAATCCATGATATGGTGATGGATGACAGAAGAGTTAAGGTGCGTGAGATTGCTAGTGCTGCGGGCATCTCGACTGAACGGGTACATAATATTTTGCATAAACATTTGGACATGAGAAAGCTATCCGCAAGATGGGTGCCGCGATTGCTCACGCTTGACCAAAAACGGAATCGTGTGAAGTGTTGCAAGGATGGTTTGCAGCTGTTCCAGAAGAATCCGGAGGACTTTAAGCGTCGTTTCGTCACTGCGGATGAAACATGGATACATTACTATACAACTGAGACCAAACAACAATCTAAACAATGGGTTACCAAGGGGGAATCTGCACCAAAAAAGCCGAAGACCGTTCCTTCGGCGGGAAAGGTTATGGCGACTGTCTTTTGGGATTCGCAAGGGATAATCCTCATCGACTATCTGGAAAAGGGTAAAACTATTACAGGTGAATATTACTCATCGTTATTGGACCGTTTGAAAACCGAGCTGCAAGAAAAACGCCCGCGATTGGCCCACAAGAAAGTCCTTTTCCATCACGACAACGCACCAGCACACACCTCAGCAGTTGTGGTCGCAAAATTAATGGAAATAGGATTCCAACTCGTTTCACATTCCCCCTATTCTCCCTCGGACTACTATTTGTTCCCCAATTTGAAGAAATGGCTGGCGGGACAAAGATTTTATTCAAACAAGGAGGTGATTGCAGACACTAATGGATATTTTGCAGACTTGGAGAAATCCTATTATTCGGAAGGGATCAACAAACTAGAACATCGTTGGACGAAGTGTATAAGGCTAAAAGGAGACTATGTCGAAAAATAAAAAAGGTTTACCCCAAACACATAAGTAGTTTTTATTTTTGCACGGACTTTTCAAACCAGCCTCGTATATATATATATATATATATATATATATATATATATATATATATATATATATATATATATATATATATTTGGGTTTAACTGTACATATACACAAGTAATATATAACAATTATACCGCTAAGTGTTGTGTTCCCATTCGCCTCCTCCAAACCTCTCTATCGTCCGCCATCTCTTCGTCCATTCCTCGTGACCTCATGGCCTGTCTCATATCTTCATTCCAGGATGTACGTGGTCGTCCTTTTTTATTTCTTCCCGGTGGTTTCCATGTCAGGAGCCTTTGAGCCATCTTGTATCGTTCATTCTGAGTAGGTGTCCAAACCATTTTAATCCTCTATTTTCTATTCTTTGTATAATTGTTTCTGTTGCTGCTGTTTTGTTACGTATTTCTTGGTTTGTTATGTGTTGGAATTTGGACACTCCGGCGGTTCTTCTCAGGTAATCCATCTCTATCGTCGTTATTTTTCTTTTAAAACCTCTTCTTTCATTACCCACAGTTCACTACCATGGCCTAAAACCGATTCTACCATTGTTCTTCCAATTCTCTTTTTGTTTTGTGTAGTTATGTTTTGATCCTACGATATTGAGTTAAGAGCTCCTAGGATTCTCCTGGCTTTTTGTATTTTATTCTGTATTTCCTTTTTACCTATACCATTTTTGTGTCAATCAGTACTCCTAGATATTTAAATTCCTTGACTTGTTTGACATGTGTATCGTTGTTAATTAAGACATCAAATTCTGTTTCCAAGTTCACAACCATATACCCCGTCTTTTCAAGGCTCACCTCCAGTGCCCATTCCTAGTAGTCTGTGTATAATCTCTTCAATACATATTCCATATAGAATGCATCTTGTGTCATTATTACTTGGTTGTCTGCAAAGTTTAACGATAACAGGTGTTTATCGCTAATGGGGATGCCCATGCTTTGGCAAGTGCGGTTCCATTTCTTTAGAGCGGTGTCTACAAATACATTAAATAAGATTGGCGAAAGGCAACACTCCTGTCTTAGACCTTTTGTAATGTGGATAGCTTCCGAGAGATAGTGTCCTTGTTTCACGTATCCTATATTTTCATTATATAACTCTTTTATTGTTGTTAACATCCCTTCTTTTATCCCTACTGTTCTCAAGACATGCCAAAGTCTATCTCTCAGTACGCTATCGTATGCCTTCTTAAGATCTATAAAGGTCATATGTATTTCGTCATCTTTTTGGATCTTCTTTTCTATCAATTGTTGTAAAGTAATCAAGCTGTAATATTTTACCGTACAGTCTGCTCATAGTGCTTGTAACGCATATACAGTAATACCCCGCTTTACGCGAGGGATACGTTCCGAAAAAAATCGCGTTAACTGAAATTCGCGTATATCGAGGTTTATGATTAAACATAGTCAAAATTTAATACAAAAAAATACAAATCATTTTAATCAATCACTTTAATTCTAAGAACACTTTATGCAATACATACTCTTATTTTTTACGGAAAAAATACATCTATTGTCTTTTGGGTAACGTTTTTGTTTACGTTCTTGTAAAATACGTTCATAACACCCAACACTGTTTTTAATTGTTTGACACACGGTCAAGACACGGTCATCATTATTGTCTATACTCTGCAATATGTCCAAACCTGAATAAATTTTTGAAAGTGCATTTTGTATTTCCCCTGAAGATAAAACTTTCTCTTCTACTTGTTCTTCCTCATCGTAGATAGGATTATTCTGTAACTCGATCAGATCTTCATTGCTAATAGGATCGTCGTGCGTTGCTACAAGTTCTACGAGATCTTCTACCGTGACATCTTCAAGTTCAGACCCCTCAATCATTGCAGCAATGTCTTCAAGCACTTGTCTCTGCATCTGGACAATTCTTCTAGGTGCTTCCACTACATCTGGCCAAAGATTACGCCACACCCCATTCATACAACTCATTTTAACTTCCTTCCAAGCCTCTTCTATGTTGTGAATAGACTTCATAATGTTGTATGACTTCCACCACTCTCGCATAGACTGTCTTCCTTCCCCGTCAGTTTCATGAATTAGTTGGCTAAAAGTGCGGCGATGGTAATAAGCTTTGAAGTTTGCTATTGCTCCCTGGTCCATAGGTTGTAATATTGACGTAGTGTTTGGTGGAAGGAACTTTACGTACACTTTTAAGTCTCTGGGCGTATCAAGTGAGGTTGGATGTCCTGGGGCATTGTCTAAGAGTAATATAACTTTAGGTTCAAGCCCATTTCTGTCACAGTATGATTTGACTGATGGGCAAAAACTATTAGAATACCATTCTTGAAAAATTTCCCGTGTAACCCACGCCTTTCTGTTTGATCGCCACACAACTGGTAGACTTGTCTTGTCTGTGCCTCGCATTGCACGGGGTGTTTCTGAATGGTACACTAGTAAAGGTTTCAGTTTGAAATCACCAGTGGCATTACCACCCAGCAGAAGTGTTAGTCGATCTTTCGCAGCTTTGAAACCACTGGCTTGACGTTCTTCCTTAGAAATGAATGAGATGGCATTTTTTTCCAGTAAAGTGCGGTCTCATCAACATTGAAGATGAGACAAGCAGGAATTTTCTCTCGTCTAACGAAGTCTTGAAACTTGTCTGGAAACTCAGCTGCAGCTTGAATGTCCGCGCTGGCCGCCTCGCCTGTTATGTGGATATTGTGAAGATTAGAAACGCTGCTTGAACCGATGGAACCAGCCTCTGCTGGCAGCAAAAGTCGGAGTGGCACTCCCTTCTCCTTCTTTTGTTTTTCAGCATCTCATACAAAGATTTTGCTTTTGTGCATATGAGATCTTGACTTAGTGGTGTGTTCTTCTTATTCAAATCTTCGATCCAGACTGACAGTAATTTCTCCATTCTTTCTAAGATAGATGATCTCGAACGAGAAAGTTTTGTTGCACTTATAGGTGTTGAACCTTCGCTGGAGATTTTAATTTTTTCCCGATTTTTATAAATCGTTCTCACAGTCGATTCTGAGAGTCCAAAATCTCTCCCAACAATTGTTGCTTTGCCTCCATTTTCCATTCTTCTTAACACTTTCATCTTCAATTCCAAAGTGACGCTTTTACGCTCTTTTTTCTTTACAGGCGGCATTTTTAACGTAGGGTTAAATTATGTATGTATGTATCTCCAATAAATATTAAAACAAAACTGCCAGCCGACCGAACTAACATTACGGAACAAATGAACACACGAAACGAACGAGGAAATCCCCATAGAACAAAGTCGAAGGACAGGGAATTCCCAATTCTTCAAAGAGAATATTCAGAGAAAGCGGGGATCCCCCCGCGACCATAGAGAAGTTAATGACTACATGAGCGCGAAATTTGAAATTCGCGTTATAGTGAAACCGCGCGTAACGGGGTCGCGCTAAGCGGGGTATTACTGTACCTCTATAATTATTAGGGTCTTTTCTATTTCCTTTCTTATAGATTGATGAAATGTAACTTTTTTTTTCCATTCGGTAGGTGTTCTTCCTTGTGATATACAATTATTAATTTAGCTAGTTATTGTTCTCCACATGGTTATACCTCCATTTTTAATCATTTCTACAGAGATATCTGTAGTAACTTAGTATAAAACGAAAATAAGTAATAACAAAATTCAAGTTATGAAATGTATGAAAACTGATAAAAATTTACGCCAGTTGTGATGACATCAGACTCAGATGGAGACAAAGACCGTTATAGAGTTAGTTTAATAGAAATGAAAGAAATGACGCAGACTCTCCAACAATGTAAGGTTTTTGTCGAATCGAACATTGAAGATTTCGAGAAAAACAAAAGAAAATGGTGATGTTCGGGTTCAAGTAAAATTGCTCAACTTTGACCTCTTTTTTTTTGACAAATTGCCCAAATTCGTATCTCTGATTTTTACGAGCAAGAGCTACTTCTGCTGACCAGGCACAAAGCGATCAACTTTGATCTTTTTTTTTTTGGGTCCACAAACACCGAAGTTTGCTCCCCTCATTGGAATCCACCTTCATTAGGACCGATCTTCAATAAATCGATTTTTTATGAAATTGATCTTCACACTTTCCTTCCGTATCGATCCTTAGATTGTTCTTTTTAAAACAATCTAACATCCCTACAATAAACGGGTTGATTTTATATGCAAACACACGTATTACATAAAACTTCATATTATTCTCATCTAATGCCAATTTGAAAATTAGCCCACTTTTTCTGGGACACCTTATACATTAAAATATATATTCTATTGTACGTGTTTATCTCACTGTAACTAACGACTCTTTCTTTCCGAATCTCAATGTCAAATTTGTAAAATCTAATTAGGGACATATAGCATATATAAATGTGTGTCTATCTAAATTGGGTATAAGTGACCTGACTCAAAGTCTCGACGAGATATGTGCCAAATAATTCAACGCTAGTTTTATTACCGACAAAACTGTTCGCAAAATTTGTTTTCTTAATGTATCTAGTTTGTTAAAGTAAATTTAGATAAGTTTAATTCAGTGACTAAGTGGTACCCTACATATTTTTCTAAATACGGGTGTCTCGTAAATAAAGTCAAATATGTAACGCTTATTGCGCGAACACAACGGAAGGAGAGTAAGATATTGCTATGCAGCGTTTTATAAACACACACCAGCATTTTATGAAGAGGCTCCAACAACAAAGTAGTTACCCTAGCGAGCGTTTTCTTAAAATTGCCAATGTAAATCAGTAAATTTACATGATAAATAAGTAATTTTGCCTCATAAAAAAAGGAAAAAAAAATGTTTTCAGTCTTTCCTGAAGTAAATTTACATACTACTCGGTATATATCACCACTACACCAAGCACTTTATTTTTGCACTCGACGCGCGTTTCGCTAACCATGTTAGCTTCATCAGGAGCGATGATTGACTAAAGCTAAACTACAAATCTACCCTATTTATACTTAGCCTAACCCTTTAATTACTCAGGCGGAACTAATAGCATAGGCAGGGCCATCAGTTCCGGTCAAGTAACCAGTAGAGAGGACTATAAGGAATAGGCCTTCTGTCTTTATTTAAACTACTTTTACATTTTATAATTTCCATACTTTCGTATGCGTTCAACAATCTCCTATCAGATACATTTTTTATTAATCTTAGATTATCTAATGTTACAATATGATCAGCTTCAAGGGCATGTTCGGCAATGCTAGACTTTTCTGTTCTACTTTATTTTAAGTGTGCTAAATGTTCTTTAAATCGTGTTTTAATTGACCTTTTAGTTTGCCCAACATACTTTTTGTCACAATCATTACAACTAATTTCATAAATTCCACTTTTCTCACAATTTGGAATCATATCTTTGGGATTTCCCAAGATATTCCTCAGATTGTCTGATGACTTATAGATTAGGGTGAGGCCTACCTTATTAAATACCTTATTGAGTCCCTTGCTATATTTTGGATTATATGGTATGGAGACATACTTGATGTTATTTTCTTCCCGTGTAAAAAGGTGGAATTCTGAACATTAAACTTAAACTTATGTCTATTTATTATCTTATTTACTAAGTCATCGTCATAACCATTAACTCTAGTTATATTTCTAATACGATTCCTTTCTTTATTAAAGTTTATTCTATTCAAAGGGAAAGTGACCAAACGATGAACTAAAAAATGTAATGAGGCTAATTTGTGTTGTTTGCAATGAAATGAATCATTAGGAATATATCTATCTGTTACTGTGTCCTTCCTATAGATATCAAATTCTAATCTATTATTATTTTTAATAATTAAAATATCTAGAAAAGGCAATTGTCCTTTGTTCTCAACTTAGTAAGTGAATTTAATGGAATCATACTGGCTATTTAATTTAGAAACAAAATCATCAATATTTGCTTTCTTTGTATCAAAAATCGCGAAAGTATCATCTACATACCTATACAATACCCTTTGGAAATATTCTAAGCCAGTCAAGAATTCGAATATTTCCCAAGGGTATGGTATAGGTATGTGAATGATATTTTCGCGATTTTTGATACAAAGAAAGCAAATATTGATGATTTTGTTTCTAAATTAAATAGCCGGTATGATTCCATTAAATTCACTTACGAAGTTGAGAACAAAGGACAATTGCCTTTTCTAGATATTTTAATTATTAAAAATAATAATAGAATAAAATTTGATATCTATAGGAAGGACACAGTAACAGATAGATATATTCCTAATGATTCATTTCATTACAAGCAACACAAATTAGCCTCATTACATTTTTTAGTTCATCGTTTGGTCACTTTCACTCTGAATAGAGTAAACTTTAATAAAGGAATCCTATTAGAAATATAACTAGAGTTAATGGTTATGACGATGACTTAGTAAATAAGCTAATAAATAGACATAAGTTTAGGTTTAATATTCAAAATTCCACCTTTTTTACACGGGAAGAAAATAACCCCAAGTATGTCTCCATACCATATAATCCAAAATATAGCAAGGGACTCAATAAGGTATTTAATAAGGTAGGCCTCACCTTAGTCTATAAGTCATCAGGAACTGATGGTCTTGCCTATGCCATTAGTTCCGCCTGGGTAATTTAAGGATTAGGCTAAGTATAAATAGGATAAATTTGTAGTTTAGCTTTAGTCAATCACCCCTCCTGATGAAGCTAACATGGTTAGCGAAACGCGCGTCGAGTGCAAAAATAAAATGTTTGGTGTAGTGGTGATATATACCGAGTAGTATCATTGTGCCAAAGATTCCACATTCCAAACTTAGTAAATTTACATAGCTTATATCCCTTTCTATACCAACAGATTCTCTAAAACATCAAGGTAACTTTTTACGTTGATCATAAAATCCTAATAAAGTAAATATCAATATCATGCACCCATGTGTATTTTCTTTGGTTGAATAATAAATGGGTAAAGTTAATGTTTTATTTAGTTATTTTATTGTTTAATTCCAGTCGTTACATAAACCTGTAGTCGTTTAAAAAATGGGTTGGTAGAGTAACACTTATTTTATAAAACTAATATATTTCCTTGACTTTTTGTAAACTTAAAAAAAAAATCATTAAAGCAGGGTTTTAAGATCGTGGCCAAAGTCGATATAATATTTAAAATCAAACAAAAAACTCAATATTTTTTTCTTTACTTTATTTAGCTTCCAAATACAGTGAAGTTTGCTTATAACGAACCCGCTTATAGCGAATTTCGGGTTAAAACGAACTACTTTATAATGCACGAAATAAGACCATTGCAAATTTTTATCGATTATAACGAACCCAGTTCTAACGAACTTCCGGATAAAGCGAACCAAATTTGAATATTTTGTGTTCGTTTATAACGATCTTGCCACTCCCTGAACTGGATGTCGCGCGACTTGATCTAGGGAATTCACCGAAACTCGCTGGGAACCACTATTCTACTTGTTTGCGCCGCGTCGCTAGTTCGAGCAGTATTATTTTCAATTCACTTGTTGTGTTATGCGGTTCTAATGCATATTTGTTCAAAGTAGCAAAGTGAATGTTTAAGTTTAACGTAAAGCGTTTACTTTAAAAGACAAACACGGACGGAACAAGGAAAATAGAAAATGGAGTTAAACAAAGTTAAGTTTGCAAACAGTTGAATTTAACTAAATCTACGGTTTCTACCATATGGAAGAAGAGGAAAGAAATCTTATCAATCTATGATAAAAGAAACTTTAGTTGTAAAAAAGTAAGAAAATCTACACATAACCAAGTCGATATAGGACTCCTTAAATGGTTTGGTCAAAAACGACTTTACAAGAGAAAGCTAGTGAATTGGGAAGGGAAATAGAGATGACGCCTGATAAGACATTAAAGTTTGTCGGAGAGAATTGTGCTGGTGGAAAATTATCAAAAGTAAGGATTACTGTGTTGGTAACTGCAAATATGTCTGGAATAGAGAAAAGAAAATTGTTGGTAATAGGAAAATTCGCCAATCCCAGGTGTTTTAAAAACAAACATTTACCAGTAAAATACAAATCAAACAGTAAAGCCTGGATGACATCGGAAATTTTTAAAAACGAACTGATCGAATGGGACAAAGAATTAAAATTCACAAACAGAAAAATCTTACTTTTGATTGACAACTGTCCAGCGTACCTTGAAGTTGATCTACTGCAAATAAAATTAGTTTTTATGCCTCCAAACACAAGTGCAAAGCTCCAGCCTATGGATCAAGGTGTGATACATTCTTTTAAATGTCATTATAGAAAGATTTTACTTATGAAAATATTAGAGACGATCGATAAAGGTAACATTTTTTCTGTAACTCTCTTAGACGCTATAAACTTTATCGATATGGCTTGGCAATAGAGAAACCATTGCAAACTGTTTTAAGCATAGCGGATTTTTAAGGAAGGAATGTAGATATGACTCGATGATCAGCTACCGTTGACTCAGCTTAATTCCTCCCAAAGCGGTGCATGTTAGAAATACACATCACGCTGATGCTTCGCATCCGTATGAGGTTCAGCTTGTTACTCCGCGTACAACGCTTTTCAAGCAGTCTTTTATATGGAGAACATCATCCCTTTGGAATAATTTGCCCAGCGCTGTGTTTCCCACCGAGTACAATTTACAGCGATTCAAGAACAACGTGAATCACTTTTTCCGCACACATGCCGCTCCTGGAGCGCTTTAGGGACTTCTCTGCAGCACGTGTGCTAGAACCATAAAAAAAAGTGAATAGAAAAACATCGAGAAGATCTTACTGATTGTCTAGAACTTGTTTACGATGCTGACATTCAACACAGTACGGTGGAAATGGACATCAAAAAGATGTTTAATCACTTTAATTTTGAAGAATATGTATGTGCTGATAATGAATTAATGACGAGAAAAATATTAACTGATGATCAAATGGTGACATCAGTGACTTTTGGAAAGATTTTAAGTGATAATGACGATGAGGACGAGCTTGGAGAAGGAGATAATATTTATGTTCCATCTATTTCACAAATGACTAAGAAAATGACTGAAACACGCAATTTTTTGGAATCTCGTGAAGTTCCTGAACATATATGAAGGAGTTTTTGTGACTTTGATAGTTATATAAACACCATTTCTTTTTCAAGTAAAATTGTACAAACGAAAATTACTGATTTTACCGTATAAATAACCTATTTTAATGTTTTCGTTTATACTCGTACATGTACCACATACATAATAATAACTTTAGTGTGACTTGTTTTATTTTTCTTTGAATGTTTTCTTTTAATTTAATAATTATTATGATTCATTTTTCTAAGCATTAGCGCCTAATATAAATAAAAAATTAGTGAAAAATGATATTAGATTTTGTTTACTGTTTGTAACGCACTTCGGATATAGCGAACCATTTTTAGTGATTTTTTGGAGTTCGTTATAAACGGACTTCACTGTATTTATTACAAATCTATATACTGTATTCGATCCATTTTGTATTTTACATTAGCAATCTGCTGGAAAATACCTAAAAATCCAATCTGCCGTTTTGACGATCATCTCACGCTTGTTTCCTTATTTACCTTGGAAGTTCAAACACTAGCTGCCCACGAAAATATCGACAGATAGCAAGAAATACAATTTAACAAAGATTTGAAGTAAATTCTGTCTTAAAAACAGGAAAGCTACTTTATTTAGCCTATAGTATTGAATGGTACTGTATCTTTAGTAGCGTAGCCGAAGTGATACCTAGGCTACACACTTCCTTGACCCTCCGTCTAAAAAATACCTGTCTAGAGTTAATTAAAACGCTGACTAAATCGCTTTACTCTATTGTAGCTGGTAAATGTTTGCTTTATTTGCCTAAAAAGCACCCTTAAGATCCACCGAACCCCGTTAGAGCCTGGTAACGCCACTATGTATTTCTTGTACTTCTGATTACTTCAAATTAAAATGTATGCGTTAAAGATTTCTTAATAAAAAGTTTCTTCTCGAGCCCGAATTAATGAATTCAATATTTACTTGAAACTGATAATAGATGAATAGTGATCGAAACGTTATGGCAAATATCTAATAAAGACAATAAAAGTCCTAATGATTCAAAAAATTTGAAAATTCCTACCTCTTATATTATCGATATGTGCCTCATATTGTGATTTGCTCCTAACATACTCCAGCCTATGTGCTCCACTTTGAAAACTTTGAGTTTTATACTCACTATACCACTCAGAATTACTGCTGTTACTATTGCTATCCCACTCCTCCCTATGTTTCTCTCTTGACGGAGGCCTTTCCAAACTTTCTTCGGAGGGAAATCTTCCTGTTAGAGATGACTGACTTGAGGTTTTTTGAGGTTGATGCTAAATTTCCATTAGATTGAGTAAGATAGTCGGAGTCATCGACACGTTCCTCTGAGGGTGTTCTACTACTAACGGAAGTGGTTTTTTTAATGGAATGTGTGCTCGTGGACGAGGTAATATGTCGGACAGTTTTTCGTACGGTCACTTTTTCAAATTTAACTGTTTTTACGCCTGTCGCAAGGTCACCTTCTTGAGTTGTCGTGGTATAGGATTCCTAAAAGTTTTAGGTTATGATAGCAATTGTTACCGAGTTCTTTTATATGCAATGAGGATATCTTAGCTTCTAAAGAGTAACGTATTCTTTAACTCTATTAGAATATTTTAAATTACATAATGTATAAATTTATATTTTTTATAGATTTACATTATATATGTATATATATATATATATATATATATATATATATATATATATATATATGTATATATATATATATATATATATATATATATATATATATATATATATATATATATATGTATATATATATATATATATATATATATATATATATATATATATATATATATATATATACATATATATATATATATATATATATATATATATATATATATATATATATATACATATATATATATATATATATATATATATATATATATATATATATATATATATATACATATATATATATATATATATATATATATATATATATATATATATATATATATATATATACATATATATATATATATATATATATATATATATATATATATATATATATATATATATATATATATATGGAAAGTAACAGGGCACTGGTAACAAATTATCAAGCTTTCGCTGCCTATTTGGTAGCTTCTTCTGAATACTGAAATGCAAACAAAGTACAGAAAAACAAAGTTAAAACGTTCGTTATGATATCTGATTTATAAATTTATAAAGTTGTATAAGAAATAACTTACAAAATTTAACAGTTAATTCATCTCTGGCGAATAAAATAAAATTTGCATTTCGTTGGCCAGGTAGTAAGTATAATTTCTTTTTTTGTATATAACTTTATAAAATTATAATTCACATATCATAACGAACAGTTATACTTTGTTTTTCTGTGCCTTGTTTGCATTGCGGTATCCAGAAGAAGCTACTAAATAGGTAGCGAAAGCTGGATAATAAAAAATAAAAACCAGATATAAATCTTTGATTGCTCATGTCTTCTCCTTATAAGGGCGTTTCCCAGTAGTTAAACTCCAGATATATATATATATATATATATATATATATATATATATATATATATATATATATATATATATATATATATATATATATGTATATGTATGTAAAAATCTTTTGTGTATTGACTATATAATTAGCTACCAAGCTTTAAGAGGTATCAAGACAAGTACAACAAATTTTATATTTTAATGAACAAAAAAATATATACAGGCTGTCCCAAAAACCAACGTATTCCCTTCGAGGGCTGATAAGCCAGCTCATAGCTCACCAGAATATGTAAATATAACTTCAGTAAAGAATGGTTGTATTTCGAGATATTGACACTTTCATGAATTTCGTGAAAATCTACACCACTACAAATTTCTGTATTCTAAGATTCTAATTATTTATTATTATAATTCTAATCTTATAAATATAAGATTATAATAATAATCCTGAATAGCTCTGCTGTTGATCACAGTTCAAAATACAACTAATTGTGCTAAGCTTTGGGGTAAAAAAACACACTAAGTTCACATTTACATATTCTGTGAATTCTGAGCCCTCCAAAGGAATACGTTAGTTTTGGAGACACCAGATATATAAACTGTTACTTCATATATTTTTTTCTCTCAAACAAAAAATATCTATGAAGCGTGTGATGGAAAAGCGTCGAATCTTAAATCCCTTTACACCTGATCTACAGGGCAATTTGGCACCATATGCTTTATTCCTAAAGCAAAGGCGCGTTTTTTTACATTTGATAGTTGCATTTGTAACGACGATATTATGCCAAAAAGTTTAACGAAGGAAAATTACAACTTTATCAATTTTACACATGTTGACAACTTTTAGCAGTCGACTGAAATTTTTAATACTTCTTTAATTATTGCGAAATTGCTAAAAAATACGAAGCTCCGACCTTGAAAAACTTTTTTCATTGTTACCTTCATTACGTTATTACTTTTTGAGGTCGAAATTTTGCTTACAATGGCTTTTCGTTAATGAAGCCAAAAATAATACTTTAAAATGTTACATTTTATGCGAAATTTACTATATGAATTTAAAATTAAATTCACCTTTTTTGGTGATACATTGAGGGCAAATAATAAATAAATAAAAATATCATATTTACGATCAAATCGAATAAAAAACTTTTAAAAAAATTCTTCAAATATTAAATATCAATGGCTGACATTTCTGTGCTCAACACCGCAAAATTGGCAAATGTTGTTCTGCTGTTTACGTAATATTTACTACTTCAAATCGACTTTTTGGGAATTTAGAGGAGAGATTAATTTTAAATGAATGCCAACTCTGTTGTCTAAATCGGGCGAGACGACATTAGTAATGCTTATTACTAATTAAGGGGGACCATCATTCGCCAAGAGCGTAGAGATGTTTATAGCAACCAGAATTTGGCAGTATTAATTGTTTGTCTTAGTTAGTATTAAGTATTGTTAATCCCGCCGAATTTTGGTTGCTATAAACATCTTCCCTGAGTTCTTCTGTTCACCGTGTTGTAAAATGGTGTTTCTCTTAATTTCAAATACCATAATAAGTATGTAGAAATAAGTTGAGCTTATCAACGCTACAACGAAAATTAAACTTTAGATCTACTTCTCTCTTAATTTTCGGTAAATACGTAAATTAGTGCCATGATGTTTTCTTTTAGTTTGATTTTAATATCAGTTTAATATTGACAAAAAGTAAATTTGATTTAATTTGTTAAAAAAGTATTGAGATTACACGAATTTTACTTCAAAGTAACATAATTTTAAAACTTTTAAAAAATGCAAGTTTAGAAAAGTAAGTTATATTAAGATCAAAGATTTTTTTTAGGTATGCCTCAACTAATAAAAAAATGGTAAAATTGATAAAGGAACAACTTTTTCTTATATGAAACTTTAACAAATAAGCCCTTTCTTTTGGAAAATGTTATTAATAATAGTCAAGTAAAAGGTAATGCCAGAGTAGAATTATAATTAAAACCTATCATAGTAAATGTTTCTATAAGATGCGAAATTTGATACATCCTATATATATATATATATATATATATATATATATATATATATATATATATATATATATATATATATATATATATATATGTTTTGACGAATGTTCTCACGGGTGTGAAATGTAGTAGTGGTTTTTCGGGTATCCCGTGTTAGCTTGAAGTCCCTTGATGGACGGTTTCGCTGACGTTTCGATGGAATCTCATCCATCTTTTTCAAAGCGTTGATCACTGGTCAGTGTCTTGGCGTTGAATTCATTACAGGCCAGACCGAAAATAATATAACATTCTTCGTTACTTGACATGGTGCAATGCCTGTGCCAACGGTAAAAGTGACTTGCGCAACTTAGAAAACCAACCATCTTACATAATAATAATAATGAAGTTTTAAGGTATCTCTAGTATCGTCCACGGCTCGGTATTTGAAAATAACTGAATTTGCTCCATTTTCATAGACTGATTAATAGTTACAAAATTTGGGAACATAACCATATAAAAATGTCTGTTATAATACTTATATTTGACACTACAGTTATCATAGTCTAATAAAAATAACTCTTTTCAATTTTAATATCGAAAATGTACTGATAATTTACAGTCAAAATAAATACTGTATATATATATTTTATTTTTGTGATCAAGTTGAC
Organism: Pachyrhynchus sulphureomaculatus; assembly: GCA_019049505.1. Classification (NCBI taxonomy): domain Eukaryota; kingdom Metazoa; phylum Arthropoda; class Insecta; order Coleoptera; family Curculionidae; genus Pachyrhynchus; species Pachyrhynchus sulphureomaculatus. Next base: position 208,606,399 of record CM032456.1, on the reverse strand, counting down.
TTCACCAAGTGATCATATCTGTCGAATCTGATTGTGTCCAATTATTAATATTGTATTTGGTCTTTGCTCTTGATTTGTATATGTATAAAACTGTTTTTCCTTAGAAATCCCATTACAACTTTTTAATGCGTTAGTTATATCAAAACGTGTTTTTGGCTGGCTTTTTAAGGAACTTATGAAAAGTTTTTAAAATAAAGAAGTACTTTCTGTTGATTTTTTATCAAAACCTGTGTAACTGACTATAAGGAGTGTGAATTAATTCTGAAGCATTTCTAAGAGGGGGCGTAACTTGTATTATATCGCATCGGGGCACAGTGTTGCTATATTCAAGGTGAAACACCATTATTAGACTTTCATTTTTAGTATATGTTATTTTGCCGAAATGTAAACAACATATTTTTTTTGAGCACTAAATATGTCGAATTTCGTACTAACAAAACACCATTTGCGGGAAGCGTTACTTTCTCTCGTTTAATTCGAAGGAAAGTGCTGTTGAAAGTCAACGATTGCTGTCGGAACCCTATGGTGATTATATTCCATAGATAAAAACGTGTGAGTACTGGTTTCGGCGCTTTAACATAAAAGTGGTTATTTCGTCACGGAAGACAAAGAACGTCCAGGCTAGATAAATAATTAGAGGCATTACTCGATGAAGATCCGTGCCATATGGAAAAAGAACCTGCAGAATTATTAGGAGTTGATCGCACAACCATCTCCAAGCGCTTGCATGTACTGGAATTCAAAAGCAAGGAAATTCGGTGCAGTGCGAACTGAAACCGAGAGACGTTTTTAAAAAAACGCGAGGTTTTTTGCACCGTATCATAATTGATCATGAAAAATGGATACGCTATGATAATGCAAAGCGCAAAAAATCACGGATGAAGCCCGGATCTTCGCCAAAGGCGAATATTCATGGCTCCAAGCTTATGATGTGTATCTGATGGGATCAGCTGGGTGTAGTGTATTATGAGCTGCTCCAACCGACCGAAACTATAACTGGGGAACGTTACTGACAACAATTGATGCAACTGAGCCGAGCGTTGAAGAAAAAACGACCGTAATATGCCAAAAGACGCGACAAAGTGATTTTTCAACAGGATAACGCTCGGCCACATGTTGCAAAACTCATCAAAGAAACGCTAGAAGCACTTGGATGGGATGTCTTCCTCACCCGCCCTACTTACCAGACATTGCTCATTCTGATTATTGCTTGTTCTGATCGATGACGCACGGCCTTCATGGGTCGATTCATAGATAGCCTCAAAAGATGAGTCGTTCTTCCAACGTGATATTCATATACTGCCACAAAAATGGGAGAAAGTAGTGTCTAGCGATGGACAATACTTTGAATAATCAACTCGTAACCATTTTTTTTTACAATAAAGCGATATTTCTACCGAAAAATTCCTCAAAATTAATTCACACACTCAATAATTTATTAACTAATTTCTAACATTGTTTATGCTGACGTATTATAATAAGATATTATAAATTGAGATTAACTAACACAATATAGTATTAATTAGTAGGAGTTACTTCCATAATAATAACAGTATGGGTAGAACATAGTAATAGTAATTTTTTTATCAATGAATTAAAAAAAAGGTTACATTTAACCACGTATACACATACAGTTATTGTTATATCGTAGTGAAATAATAACGAAATTATTTGATTATAATAGAGATTTATCATTTAATTAAATCCAAAACCTTTGTAACAGTAAATAGGTATCAGAGCTATACTAATAACTGCGTACTGGCATTGTTCTGTGGGTTCCGGCGGGTAGCATCCTCCAAAGTAATCCCCATTTGACTGCACAACATGCTCCCATCGGTGCACCCAAGTATTGAAACATGTCTGGAAGTCTTTTTCTGGAATGGCCATTGCATCGTGTTTTTTGGTTTGTCTCAACATTGTCGAATCGTTTCCCTTTGAATGACAGGCTGGCGAAACTGTGTTATGAAGTATTTTAACAAAAAATTTTGTATAATATGCGATGAGTGCGCTGGGGTATTGTCGTGATGAAGCAGCCAGTCACCGCTCGCCAACAAATCCCGTCGTTTCCGTCGAGAATTCATTTTTGATTGTTTGACCTTCTGGAGTAAATTCATGGAGCACAACACTTTGATAATGGAAACTTAACTTTGTTTCGACTTTGGCAAACTTTCGCTGAGAGAAACCTGATGTTTTGTTTCTGGATCATAGCCATAAATTCATGATTCGTCTCGTGTTATGATTTTTTTCAGCACACCATCCTTTTTAACCTACTCCAAATTATCCCAAGCGACTTCAAAGAGGAGATGTTTCTGTTCTACCTTCAGCAATTTCGAAATGAATGAAGCACTAAATTCACTCTCTAATTCGCGAAAGACGGTCTTTTATAATCGCAAGGAACACACACTCGAAGTTTCTCTTATGGTTTTTGTGCTCGCAGATCGACGGAAAGGAGGATCACAAGTATGCGGCCATCTTTGAATCGCCTATACCACTCTTTTACCTGAGTGTTACCCAGGCATTTATCTCCAAAGGCCTCGTGCATCATTTTCGCACATGACTTTCTAAATTTGAAATAAAACGTGATGCAAATTCTTTGTTCAATCCACTCCGACATTTTCAACGATAAAAAGATGAGACGAAGACCAAAAAATCACTATAAATAAATACATAATGCTTGCGTACTAGAGAGCGAACGGTTTTTGTGGCTAACCGAGGATTTCATAAGGTATAACTGGTGATTTTCGAACCTCATAGATGGTGGTCGAGACAGATTTCATGTACGTATCACTGGCGAGAAAATGTATAATATTTATCGCAGGTAAACTTTTGTAAATTTCAGATATTCAGATACAGTATTTCACGAGCATTGCATTCTGTAGGATGAGTAGGTCAATTTAAGGCCACGCGGTTAGCGAAATCAGAAAAGTTAACGAGTGTCTATGGCTTTATTACTGTAATAGCTATTTATGTATCAAAACCGGAAAATGGCATTTATCACAACGAGTAAAGCCATTTCAGACCTACGCGACGGCCTAGGCGAAGACTTCAAACTGTACTAGTTCTTCGATAATTTCCGTTGAACGAAATGTTTCATACATTTGTATAAATTAAAATGTATATATATATATATATATATATATATATATATATATATATATATATATATATATATATATATATATATATATATATATATATCAACGATTTTCTACAGCTGACGCTGTCTTCCTTCTCTCAGCCTTTGATTCCATCCGTTTCTATCTTTCCAGTCTCCATTTGTTAGACCCCTGTCCTCCATAGCCTCGTCCACATCGTCTCTCCACGATCGTCTGGGTCTTCCTCTGTTTCTTCTCCCTATAGGGCTTCACTCCGTTCGTTCTTTATCCACCTATGATCTTCGCTCCGTCTTATGTGTCCATACCATTTCAATCGTTTTTCTTCAATGGTGTTTATTGCGTTCTCTTCAATGTATTCTACTTCTTATTTCTTCATTTGGTATTCTCTCCATACGTGTCACTCTAGAGCATCTTCTCCAATACTCCATCTCTACCGCGTTAATTTTAGATTTATTTCTTTTGTTGATCGTCCATGTTTCTGACCCGTATATCATTATGCTTTGTATATGCGTGTTTTGTATCTCTTTATAATGTGTTTGTCCCACAGGATATAATTTAATTGTCTTATGCATGCCAGCGTTTGTCCTAATTTAGCTTTGATCTCTTCTTCTGATGTTGCGTTTTTTTTTTGAAATGATGGTTCCTAAATATTTAAATCTATCGGTTCCTATGATTGTTGTTTCGTTATCGACTTCTAGATTCTCCACATTTCCCTCCTTTGTTGTTAGATATTCTGTTTTATCAAAGTTTACTGCTAATCCTGCTTTAGTGTATTCTTCTTTCAGTTTTCTTACCATATAACTGAGGTCTTCCTCATCTTGCGCTATAATTACTTGGTCGTCTGCGAAACTTAGAATATATAAGTAATCTTCTCGTATTGGGACTCCCATTCCACTACATTTTTGCTTCCATTTTTTTAATGTTTGTTCGAGGTATATTTTGAATAGTGTTGGGGATGTAGAGCATCCTTGTAATAGGCTTTTGATGTTTGGGGTCTCTTCCCTATTTTATGTCCTATTTTGTTCTCTGTGTTGTTTTCGAATTAGTAAATTAAAATAAGAAATATTAATTAATATAAGTAAACATAATTTACATCATAAAGTTTCTAATTAAAAAAAAAAAGTGCATTTGTTTGGAGTTGATAGCAGAATTCTCTTATTGTAGATGGAAATGCATGTTGGGGGACGCCCAAAAAAAGAGATTTCTTAGGTATTTTACTGGATTTTGTTACCTGTTTTGAATTATTTTTAAGGATTCACCGTATTTTAGGCAGAAAACCTCTGTTATACAATAGAGTCATAAAATGCAAAAGGGTTCTCGATAGCCTAGCCGTCCGAGCGTAACCTGCTTTTAGTGTTTAATAAATAATATATATAAGAAGAAATGTAAGATTTATTACCAAAAATATATACCATAGATCTATGTATATATACAAATTCACAATTCACGATATACAAGTACTTTAATTACAATCAAAAACAATCATCATCTTCAAAATCTGAAGATTCGATTTAAGAGAATTAAATTGATAATTAAGGGGTCTATTCCACAGTTTCTTCGATGTATTCGTCAAGTTTCCACATTTTATTTTCTTCTTTTATAACATGTTGAATGGCATTTTTTTCCAATTATCCTCTTTGATCCTCTCTATTCCGGCGAATAATAATTGCCTTACGTCTTAAAGTTTGAACGTGGTGTTTTCCTTTGCAACGAAACCTTTCATTTGTGCCCAAATTAGTTCCATGGGATTCAATTCGCAATGATATGAAGGTAATCTAAGCACTGTGATATTCCGTTCTTTTTCCGCTTTTAACTTATCATCTTTATGTTTGATATTTTTGTCTCTTATTCATTGAAGAATATCCGCTTTCTTCCATGAATTTATCGGGAGTCGATTTAATAATCGAGAATGGTATGGGGCTAATACTATAACTAATTTTGCTGGTACACATTCAATTATTTGTTGGAACCTCATGGTAATTTTTAGTTGACTTTGATTCAAATTGCTACAAGCCACCGTCGAGAAATCCGTTTTCACTACTATATGTGCTATAATTAGCCTGCGACCTTTTCCTGAAAGGGGTTGTAATCGAGTTGACCAACCCCCTACTCTTATTGTTTTTGTCAATCCTGAATTTTTTCACTGTGTGTCCCTCATTAAGCCAACTCTCATCTAAATAAAAAATATTTCTATATTCGGCTCGAAATTTTCTGATTGCTCGTAGATATTCTCTTCTCCAACAAATTATTTCTGTTTTATCGATAAGAACAGATATTCTATTATATTTTTCCCAACGATAATTCAGGTTATGAAGGATTTTCCATAATTACCATTTCTTAAAATCTAGTAAGTCCTGGTCTTTTCTGATTTCTTGCAAAACTTTATATGGTGTAGGTATTTCTTTCTTAATAAAAAAAAATGGTGTATTTTTCTTCTTATTGCGGTTTTAAAGTCTTCATCGACCTCTAAGCGCTCCTTTCCTTTGAGATTCTGAGGTTCGTCGCAAGGACTGCGTTTTCTTTTTATTAGAAAACTATAAATAGTTGCTAATTCAACTATGGTCATGTTAGCACAGGTTTCCACAATTTCACGGACTTGGCTTGTTGGCTGTTGATGCACTAGGACATCATGGACGTTAAGTAACATTGTTTTTTCTCACAGGGAAAACGTAGATTTACAGATTCCGCGAAGTTTGACCGGGGTAAAACTGAAAGGTGAAGCCATCGCTGTTTTGATTTGAACTAAGCATATTATAGGTTTTTGCTTTATTTTTATACTTACACAGAATATTTTTATTGCATACTTAGGTACTTAGGCACCTATATATGTACTTTTGTTAATTGTATTCCAATAACAGCTAAAATCTGAAATAATTTTATTGTAGATTTTTAGTTCTTAAGAATTGTTAATTATACTCGTTTAGGCCTTTATCATACAAATAAGATTTTTAGTTTCATCATTTACTCATTAAAATAAACTTTGAAAAGCATTAATTTATATAGCTTATTGTAAAGTTTAGAAGGAATGTAATAAAATATTTTTCAGAAAAAGGTCGCACGATTGTATAGAGATAGAAAAATCAAGGTGATTAAAACTAAAAATGCAAATAATTGGTAGAGAAATTTCAGACGCTTATGGTTTATGACATTTTAATATTTATACCCATGTTGTGTGCTATCAACTCCAAACAAACGGACTATAGTTTCACTCATGTATGACGTAATTGCGGAATATTCTTTGGAAATGTTTACAGTTTGAATGACAAATACGAAATATGAACACTCTGTCATCCTGGTAACGTATGTAAGTAACACTGAAAACCATGATTATAATCTAATAAATTTCTGTATGAACGCAACAAGGGCCTATTTTTGTGCTTACGTCCCAAAATTAATACTTTTTGAACGGTCCTACTTATACCATAGAAAAAATAATTATTTCCGATAAGAATATGAAACTTAATATAAATTTTAGACAACCAAAATAGTGAGCGGCATGGAGAGCAAAAGCATCTCTGAACAGACGGCGCGAGCACAATATCATATATAGTATGTACAATTTGCGAGAAGATTTACTATTAAAAATCCGGCCAAGTGCAAGGCGGACTTGTGCAATTAGTGTTCCGTACGGTGATTACTTTTAAAATAAAATAAAATTATTACCTAGGTTAAGTTAATTAGGTCCCTAACACCCCACTCAATCACCTGGTAAAAGAGAGATATTATTTCACGTTTAGTAACCCCCATTTAAGGTTCAGATCTATACCAAGTCATGAGTTTATATGGAAAACAGACTTTTTCTTACCAATAAAAAATTAATTAGGTCTTTAAAAAATAATTTTAGGTTCTATCCAGTCGGTCGCAATATTATTTGCTATCAGTGCTGAATCCAAGAATTCTTTTTTATACCACTCTGTATGATTTTTTACTTAAATATTCGTATTATCTGCCTTCTCCTGTCTAAAAAAGCTCTCTTGCTAAATATTGCTCCGAGCAACAGTTTCCGAGGTAGTGGGATTTTTTCATTAAATATTCGTATTTTCCACCTCTTCCTGTCTAAAAATGCTCTCTTGGTAAATACTGCTCCGAGCAACAGTTTCTCAGATAATGAGATGCTTGTTTCCATTTTTTAATTCCATTGTCAAATTCGCAAATGCGTTCCTTATATATTTCTTATTTTGTTGGCCTTATATATATATATATATATATATATATATATATATATATATATATATATATATACGAGGCATGTTTTTTAAGTAAGTACCGTTTTGCGATTCCGCCGCCGCAGCGATACGGTCGGCGTTCCGCGCATGCGCGCTGGTAACCTACATCTCATGTCTACGCACTGACGCCATTACAGTCTGATTCTTCATTGTATACGTTGTTTACTGAGTGTTTAAGATGCCTCCGACAATCGTGAGTCCCGCCGATTGTGAAGTACGGGCTGTTATACGATTTCTTAGTGCTAAAGGCGTAAAACCGATCGATATTCATCGTGAGATCTGTGAAGTTTACGGACAAAACATTATGAGTGATGGAATGGTAAGGAAATGGGTGAGAGCATTTAAAGATGGCCGCACAAATGTGCATGATGAAGAACGGAGTGGGCGTCCTTCGGTCGTTAATGAAGATTTGGTGCAGAAAGTGGACGAAAAGGTGAGAGAAAACAGACGCTTTACAATTTCATCATTGTGCGACTGCTTTCCTCAATATTCTCGTAGTGTTTTGTATCGCATTGTGACCGAGAACTTGAATTACCGGAAATTGTGTTCACGTTGGGTTCCAAAAATGTTGACGGATTTGCACAAAACCCAACGTTTAGGCAGTGCATTGACTTTCCTTGAGCGGTACCACAATGAAGGTGAACATTTTTTAGACCAAATTGTTACTGGTGACGAAACATGGGTGGCCTACGTCACACCAGAATCGAAACAACAATCCATGGAATGGCGACATTCATCATCACCCAAAAAAGTGAAGTTTAAGCAAACAATTTCTGCCCGCAAAATCATGTGCACAGTTTTTTGGGACAGAAAAGGAGTATTGCTAGTGGAGTTTCTGCCTCGTAATCAGACAATCAATGCAGCGTCTTATTGTGAGACATTGAACAATCTGCGTCGTGCAATCCAGAACAAAAGACGTGGCAAGTTGAGTAAGGGTGTCGTTTTGCTGCATGACAATGCCCGTCCACATGTGGCTAATCGGACCAAAGATCTCATCAAATCTTTTAAATGGGAAACTCTAGATCATCCTCCATACAGCCCTGATCTGGCGTCCAGCGACTACCATTTGTTCCTGCACTTGAAGAAGCACCTGGGTGGTCAGCGTCTTCAAGACGATAACGAAGTCAAAACATTTGTGATACAGTGGTTAACAAGTCAGGCGGCAGAATTTTATGAGGAGGGTATTCAAAAACTGGTGCCACGTTATGACAAGTGCCTCAATATTCACGGAAATTATGTAGAAAAGTAGATTAAGGTACAGGCTTTCATGTAAAAATAAAATTATAGCGATATCTTTGCACGTCTTTTTTTAATTCCAAAACGGTACTTACTTAAAAAACATGCCTCGTATATATATATATATATATATATATATATATATATATATATATATATATATATATATATATATATATATCTTATTATGGTTGTTAGCCTCTTTGTCTTTAAGCATGCTCCAAATTTCAAAGACTATTCTTCTGAACCTTTCTTAAGCCTGGATGAAGTGTGGAGGAACGCATTTGCGAATTTGATAATAGAATTAAAAAATGGAAACAAGCATTTTATTATCTCAGAAACTGTTGCTCGGAGCAGCATTTACCAAGAAAGCATTTTTAGACAGGAGAAGGTGGAAAATACGAATACTTAATGAAAAATATCATACAGAGTGGTATAAAAAAGTTACGACAATTTAAAAGTATACACAGTGTAATAAGTGGCGCAATTTACAACAAAACTGTGAACTGATTTCGATTTCTCATCTCAGGAAACCCCTTAGCACCGAATCTTGTACCAATAGTACAATTATTAAGAAAGCTACTTAAGAAAAACTAAAATAAAAGTATAACTTTGACACCCTGTATCTCAAAAATTATGAATTTTTGGACTAAAGTAAATGGTCACATTTTCATTCCAGAAATCCACTGTAACTCTATGTTCACGGAATACTAGGACACGCTGTATATATATGTATATATATATATGTATATATATATATATATATATATATATATATATATATATATATATATATATACATATATATAATGTAATACTTGCGCACATTTTTCTTTGCATTATTTTCAAAAAAATCTCTATCTCCTTTCCGCTATCTCAAAAGTACTGATCAAAAAATTTTGAAAAAACGCTGAAATAGTCGAAATAAATTGTAGATTGGGCGAAAATTATCACGAGTGCATTACGTTTCATAATCTTTCTGGTATAAAATAACCGGTCAAGTGCAAGTTGAACCTGTGCAATTAGTGTTCCGTACGTTGATTGCTTTTAAAATAAAAAATGTTGTAACGGAAGTATAAAATGATCAGTGACTTCACAAAACACACCCCAAATGAGTTTTCAACAAAGTTTATTTCCAATCTTTACTGACAACTGATGACCTTGAAATTTCTGTTTTTTTTATATACCAGATAAATTATTATGGGTAATGCACTCGTGATAATTTTCGTCCAATCTAGATCCCGTGGAGAATATTCCAGAATTTTTTCAAAATTTTTTGATAAGTACTTTTCGAGATAAGGCGGGTGGATAGCGATTTTTCGCGATTTTTTAAAAATAATGCAAAGAAAAGTGCGCGCAAGTATTACATTATATATATTTTTTTTACTCGTGTTTTCACAAGTTTTTATTTGACACCACACTCGATTACCTAGTAAAAAATTTTTTTTTTCACTTCCGATTTCACCCCCCAAAACTAACCACTTAAGACAAAGTTTAACTTTCGAAACTACATGGCTCTAACGAGGCCTTCAATTCCTATATTATTACCAAATTTCAACTTTCTATGACAAATAGTTTCGGAGAAAATCGGGTGTGACAGACACCGAAGTTATCTTATAAGTGTTCCGTATGGAACACTAAAAAACTATGTGCAATGCAGCAAGTTGGGAATTCCACCTGGATTAAGAGCTACGAAATATCAATACATATTCGATGCAATCAGTAATATCACGATGACTGGTGACCAACGGATAAGTACCGAAGACTAAATAATTTTATTTTATTTGTTTATAATTAAACAAATATTTAGGTAGTAAATATTTGTTTTAAACTTTTGCCACTAGATTCTAGATTAAGCTAGCTTCATTTATTGGCTGTTAGGAAGCTAATTTTTATTTTAAAGGTAATCGTGGTACGGAACACTAATTGCGCAAGTCCAACTTGCACTTAAGCAGTGTTTTGTATGTATATATAAAATAAATAAATATTTGCTAATCATGTTTCTAAAAACTGCAAGTTAATAAAAAAGTGATGTTATAACAATAACCTACAAACAACAACGAGGATTACAACATATGGCAGACAAAGCATCTCAAGAAAAATAAAACAGGGCCAAATTTGAAGGTCAGACGAATAAATTACTTCGTCCGATTGACTTTGGAGAGTGAAAGTAAAGATTTGAATGTCTAGCGGCGCTATACCGATACCTTGATACTAAGAAGAATTGTAAATATATTTTTTTAAAATCGTTTTCTTTTTAAATTTATTTACTTACGTGTGTCGTATGTCCGCTCTTAGACTCTCGCGGAATGTTTTACAGGGGCTTTTTGTGTGCGAAAGTTTTACAAAAATAATTCTGCGATTATCGTCCAGCGAAAATTTTGCAATAGAAGAATTTGCACGGCATGAATGAGACCCAAGTATTTAACTGATTAAAGAATGAGTGCAGAAGTTCAAAGAACCTCGTTTGCATGTAAGTAAGAGAAGAAGAAGAGTGCCCAGAATGTAACGGTCCTCATTTAGATGACATTATTTAAAAAATAATTGGTCAAGTGCAAGTCGGATTTGCGCAATACGGAGGTACGTTTATTGCTCTTAAAACAAAATTTTTTGTTACGGAGTTATAAAATGATCAGTGACTTCACAAAACACACGCTCGGACATCGATTACTCAGACGAATATCCGCAGACAGCAGGAAGTCATTCAACTTAACAAAGACCTGGAAGAAATTCTATCTTGGGGTGACAGTAACCAAGTGGAATTTAACGCTACAAAAACCCAGGCTGCAGTTTTTTCTAAAAAAGTTACCGTTGCAGAACCCGACATAGTTATGTCGGGGCACTCCATCCCTCTAACATCGTCACTCAATCTGTTAGGCGTTAATTTGGGAGTAAATATGTCCTGGCATGAACATGTTGCAGGCATAGCAAGGAGAGCTTCTCAAAAGTTGGGAATATTGTTTCGAACCAGAAAGCTTTACACTCCACAACAACTGTTACACAACAACAAAGCTCAAATTCGACCAACTATGGAATACTGCTCCCATGTTTGGAGCTCCGCTCCCAAACATACACTGCATTGGTTGGATTATATCCAGAGAAGAGCTATTCGTCTGATTGGACACCCGGACCGACGGCCTTGATTCGCTGGAACATCGAAGAACGGTTGGCGACTTGAGCCTATTCTGCAAGTACTTTCATGGAAAGTGTTCGAAGGATGTGGCCCGTTTAATTCCTCCCAGAGCGGTGCATATTAGAAGTACACGTCGCGCTAATACTTCACATCCGTATGAGGTTCAGCTTGTTACTCCTCGTACAACGCTTTTCAAGCAGTCTCTTATATGGAGAACATCATACCTTTGGAATAGTTTGCCCAGGACTGTGTTTCCCATCGAGTACAATCTACAGCGATTCAAGAACAACGTGAATCGCTTTCTCCGCACACGTCTCGCTCCTGTAGCGCTTTAGGGACTTCCCTGTAGCACGTGTGCTAGAGCCATAAAAAAAAACCACCCCAAATGAGTTTTCAAGTTTTTTTCCGATCTTTACTGAAAACTTATGACCTCGAAATTTTTGTTTTTATTTTTTTATATACCACATAGATTATTAAAGCTAATGCGCTCGTGATAATTTTCGTTCAATCTACACCCTGTGAAGAATATTCCAGAATTTTTTCAAAATTTTTTGATCAGTACTTTTCAAGATAAAGGGCGGGACAGAGATTTTTCGACATTTTTTAAAAATAATGCAAAAAAAGTGTGCGCAAGTATTGCATCATAAATATTTTTAAACTCGTGTTTTACAAGCTTTCATTTGATACTTCACTCGATGACCTGGTAAAAACAATTTTTTTTCACTTCCGATATCACCCCCAAAACTAACCCCTTAAGTCAAAATTTAACTTTCAAAACTACACAACTCTGATGAGGACATCAATTCCAATGTTAGTGCCAAATTTCAACTTTCTATGTCAAATAGTTTCGGAGAAAATCGGATGTGACAGATAGACAGAAACAGAAGTTATCTTATAAGTGTTCCATACGGAACACTAAAAAAAAAAACGTTTTTAGATAACTGGCATCCTACCATGGAACCTAAATTTCTTTTAGACCAAGATCGTTTTGATCTTGTAACTTGATGAAACTAAAGCTTTTGGTAATTTATTTATTTTTTTATGATGAAACTTGTTTGTTGGAGACCTTAAATTCATCTTATTAACTGTAATTCCAATTTTAGAATTTCTTTCCTTAGAAGTAATGAAATAAAGGTGTGTAATATTAGCCCGTTATTACCTAACATTAAAGTAATTGGATCACTCCAAAATGTGGTCGCACCCTTCGCCCTTATTCTCACGACACACCGCTGGTATTCATTATTTAAAGGTAACACTAGAACTTTTATTGTTTTATATACGAGGCTCGTTTTTAAAGTTATGATACTAAAAAACACAAGCCCATTGTTTTAACAATTTTATTTTTCACATGAACGTCAGGACCTTAATCTATTTTTTAATATAATTTCCACCTATAACACATGGGCTGAAAAGTCCCGGGCCTAACACATAGATGGCGCTAGTTTTATTGCAGTCACCTTTTTTTCAGTTAATACTAACCTTCAAAAGACAGCTGTTAAAATTTCATGATATTCTATTCATTAGTTTGTGAGTTATTGTGCTAAGAGTGACGCTACTTTTGTTATTTTCAAAACAATGGATCAAAAACAATTTCGTGTTTTAATTTTACACTGCTTCTTGATGGGAAAAAATACCGTTCAAGCGAAGCAATGGCTTGAAAAGTGTTATGGGGACTCCGCTCCATCAGAAACAACAATAAAACGTTGGTTTGCTGACTTCAAACGTGGTCGTAGAGACACCGATGATGCAGAACGCAGTGGACGTCCAAATGAGGCGGTAACACCAGAAAACATCAAAAAAATCCATAAAATCGTTTTGAATGATCGAAAAGTGAAGTTGCGTGAGTTAGCTGACATCGTAAAGATATCAAAAGAACGTGTTGGCTTTATATTGCATGAGCATTTGACTATGAGAAAGCTCTGTTCAAAGTGGGTGCCGCGTTTGCTCACTGTTGATCAAAAACAAGAACGTGTTCATGAATGATTCTGAGCAGTGTTTGGCCATGTTTAAACGTAACAAACCGGAATTTTTGCGTCGATATGTGACAATGGATGAAACATGGATCGATCGTCATCTGAGTGGACAGCAACTGGTGAACCTCGTCCAAAGCGCCCGAAAGCACAACAATCGGCTGGAAAGGTTATGGCCTCGGTATTTTGGGATGTGCGTGGTGTAAAATTCATCGACTATCTTGAGAAAGGAAATACCATCAACAGTGAATATTATATAGCGTTATTGGAGCGTTTGAAGGCCGAAATTGCAAAGAAACGACCGCATATGGCAAAGAAAAAAATTTTGTTTCATCAAGACAACGCACCGTGTCACAAGTCAATCAAAACAATGGCAAAACTACATGAATTGAACTTCGAATTGCTCCCACATCCACCGTATTCGCCAGATTTGGCTCCCAGCGACTACTGGCTGTTCGCAGACCTGAAAAAAATGCTCGCCGGTAAGAAATTTCGCACGAATGAAGAGGTTATCGCTGAAACTGAGGCCTATTTTGAGGCAAAAGATAAATCGTTCTACAAAAGTGGTATTGAAATGTTAGAGCGGCGCTGGAATGATTGCGTTGCTCTTGATGGAGATTACGTTGATGAATAAAGCTAATTTTGAACCAAAAAAACCGTGTTTTCTTTGTTAGGCCCGGGACTTTTCAGCCCATGTGTTATTAAGGCATTTGTATAGTAAAATCAGCTTCTGTATTCCATCTTCATAGAAATCTGGCGCTTGGCTTGCTGACCACTGCAGCACAGCCATATTGGCGTCGTCGATGTCGTTCTTGAAATTTGAGGAAAACACATTAGTTAATGATGAAATTATAAAGCATCTGTCTTTTTGAACTGTTTCATCAACTTTCTGCACCAGGCGGCAGACGGTCGCCCATTTCCTCCCTCATCGTGCACGTTTGTCGGTCATTTTTAAATGCTCTAACCCATTTTTTTTACCATTCCATCGCTCATAGCGGTTTCGCTGTATACTTCACTAATTTGCCAATGAATTTCGGCCGCTTTCACGTCTTTTGCACTTAAGAAACGAATTACAGAATCCGTGAGATCTCTAATAGACTGAAGAATTTTAAACAAGCACAAACAAACGTAAACTCGGACGAATGCTTCCGTAATGGCGTCTGTGGCTAGTCAATAGATGTAGATACTCAGTATGCATGCGTGGAGTTTCGACCGCAATGCTGCAGTGGCCATATTTCAAAACGGTACATACTTAAAAACACACCTTGTATGTCTCTATATGGTCAGAGTGTAGCGATTTTACCTAAATACCAAATATAAATACGGATTTTCTCGACTTTTCTCTATATATCTTCGTTCAGATTTTCCACTAATTGAAAGAGTCTTGATATGTGACTGAATTTGATATTTATTAAAAACGAGTTTATAAATAATAAATAACGGAATATAGGAACTGATGGCCCAATTTGAGCCGTGTAGTTCTGAAAGTATAATTTTAACTTAAGGAATTAGTTTTGGGGGTGAAATCGGAAGTAAAAAAAAAAATTCCGTCGAGTGAGGTGTCAAATGGAAGCTTTTGAAACTCAAAAAATATATATAATATAATACTTGCGGCCAAAAATCGCTGTTCCCCCACCCTATCTTGAAAAATACGTATCAAAATATTTTGAAAAAATTCTGGAAGTCTTCATAAAGTGTAGATTGAGCGAAAATTATGACAAGTGCATCCCGTTTGATAATTTTTCTGGTATAACAAAAACCATGTGCCTTAACAATATGGTGAGTTTTTTTTTAACATACTTCTCAGCACATTACTGCTGCCGAATTGCGCAACGCTCCTGTACCGGGACAAAATAATTTAAGTTTATTTGTTTATAATTAAACAAATATTTATGTAGTAAATATTTGTTTTACACTTTTATTACTAGATTCTAGGTTAAGTCAGATTGATTTATTGGCTATTAGGTAGTTAGGATGCTATAACTATTATACATTATTGACCAAGAAAAAACGTGAAAATACATATTGGATCTTAAGATATATACATGTCAATTAGCTTAGCCTAGGTAAGAATTATATCCTATTTCAAAAGCACCGTACGGAACATTAATTGCGCAAGTCTGTTTCTTTTTTTAAACAACTTTAAAAATTTCTTAATAAAGTTTTTACAATAATTTCCCTTCATGCAAAGAAGTAATAAATGACCGTCATCAATCATAATCCATGCATTCTAATTTATTGTAAAATATAGGTATATAATCTTTGTTGTTATATGCCGTTTGTGCTGCCAACATTTTGACGATAATGATTTGGTACAACTCGCCATTCCTATTTTAGAAACCAAGTTTGTCTGTATTGTTTTTAGACAACTTTCGCCGACAGATAGGGAGTTGATAGTAAAAAAAAAAAACGTAAATCTGGCGATAATTTTGATTTTATTTCTTGTGATCTGCGTGTAAATATACCGGGTGTTATGGAATTCACTGGATATATTGGAACTGGAGGATCCTTGTAGCAAGATCGATTGCAGAAAATGCACTTTAAATAGCGGATCTCAATAATAAAGGAAAAAATCGGCCCTCAAGAAAAACGTCATGAATATCGAAAATCGTTAGGCAGGCGTAAGGTTGAGGTTTGAATCGGTTTTTCTGAAATAAATTTAATAAAAAAATATTAAAATATTTTTATTATTTTGTTCTTCTAAAACCGACAAAGGATTTCTGGGTTGTCAGCATGAAAGAGTTTTTGCAGCAAGTGACCGCTTTCTAGCGAAACTTCGAATTCAGGTTTAGTTTATTTGCTTTCTTGTCAGCGAATGTTTACAATTCTTGTAATATATTGTGGGTAATGCGAGGTAAAGATCAATATTATTATTGATTTTTTTTAAAGTGTGTGTCTTAATTTTTTTAATGATGTGTGTGTAAATTTGTAGACAATGTCATCAGCAAGTGTAATAAATTGTGTGATTCCATACAGTTATTTAGTTATAAATGTGTCACTGATAACTTAGGATATTTTATATGGGGATTGACGTTTGCACATTTAAGGTACATTTATTTATTTCATATGGATGTACATTGCACACAGCACAATTGAAGTTGAATTAAATTACCTAAAGGTACCTAAATAGTAGTAATGATATATTACGTCAACAATAAGATACCGATTTAAGGTAGATAAAACTAATATGCGTTTTCACTTTAAGACTAAAAAATCTTATCACAAGAAAATCGTTTACTATTTCGGAAAAGTAAAGAGAGAAACCTACTTGACTTTCTGTTTTTATTTTACCCAAGCCCAAATATCTGTTTATTATGAGGATTATAATTATTATTTTTTTTTATGAAGGCATTCTGGCTATTGTAATTAAAAATTAGGATAATTTTGGAATTTATTAAAATTTCATTTGCCGGTTTGTATAAAAATATTTATAAATAAATTGCTGAGCTAGGTTAAAATAGTCGTTCACCTTCTTTGGCTTCTTTTGTTGTGAATAAAAAAAGCTGTTTTTATTAACGGCGGTGCGGAGAGGCTTCAAAGCAAAAATTGCTAAGCTAGGTCAAAAGAGTCGTTCATCCTCTCCGGCCTTCTTTTGTTGTCAATAAAAAAAAGCCGTTTTTATTAACGGCGGCGCAGAGAGGCTTCAAAGCTAAGTGTGGTTTTATACTGCAGGTTTGCAGGAAAGGTTTAGATTTATTATCGTAATTACTTTTGTTATTGGTGATGACTTTCTTTTATTTTCTTTTGTTTATTGATATTGTAAGGACTTGATGTAGTACAATATGTTTTGTAGTATTGGCCATAAAGTACTTTTTTTTTTAAAGCTTTAGCGTTAAATCTCGAACTAGACGGTTCACTTTTTAAATGTGATTTGATAGTACTATAAGCGCCTTGTAAGATAAATGTGCTTTCATTACTTGCGTTTGTTTGAGAGAAAGAACATTTATATTTTCAGCTGCTTTCAACAAATGTTTGGGAAAGATATTTTGTCCACGGCCTAAACTCCAGCAGCTTAAAATGCGTTCACAATGGTGCTAATGATAGCAGCTCTTTGGTAAGCTTCTGCAAATAAACTTGCAACTTGATATTGCTTAACTTCACAACCTAGATTTGTCCTCAACCATTTTTCTGTTGCTTGAATATAATAATTACCCATACCTTTAAAAAAACGACACGTTCAGTGGCTGAAGCCAAATGAGTAGTAATGCCTAGCAGTTGTAATATTAGCAAGGTTAACGCTTCCAGGTTCTTCGAATACGTTGTATTTCCATCCAGCAGAAGTAACATTATATTTTCAGGGGTTGGCTTGTAAACTGTTTCATCCATTTTACAAATAAATTTCAGTTAATATAGCCAGTTTCTGGAATAATGACAACACTCCCAGAAGGTGTGTCATTCCCCAATTCAAGTCTTTGTCTCATTCTTTTGAATATAAACATTCAGAGCACAAACTGTCCAGGTACACTGACACAATACAAGGCCTCTTTCTTCGTTCTAAAATGCTTTGCATTTTTTTTTCTGAATGGTGGAAAATCAACTTTAATCAATGTTAAATATTTTTATAGGCTAAAATGAATTTTTAATCTACGATTTTTTAAGAGTGTCGATTTTCCCTACTCTCCTCTACTTAAAAATCGGCTGTCAACGGTCAAGGATTAAGTTGTTCTTCAGCTTTCCAAGGAATTATTTATTTTCAATGTCAGCGTTTTATGGGCGGGGTGGTTTTGTAAATGATTTGGTAAAAGAAAGTTTTGCCCTTTTTTTAAATTTTTCAAAAATTTCCGAATTTAAAAAAAAAAATATATTGAATGTGCTTCTATATGGCGAGTCATCTATTTTAATATATGCAGTGAATTTCATAACACCCTGTATATATTTCATAAGATGCTATAAACTAAAAATCCGAAAATTGTTTGTTATAGTGCTTTTATTATGCTCGGCCGAACTATAATTGCGGTAAGGAAAGTTATGGTGAAATATTAGTTTTTTATACAAATCAAAAACTTTTCCTTTAACCTAATCATGGTCCTGCACAAGTAGGCATTTTAATAATATCAGTCTAAACATTATTACTTTTTTTTATTTATACTTTATATTGTAGAACTGTTGCGGTAAATAACTAACAATGTCGTCACTATGCATCGACATCATGTTTAAAATTAACCTGCGGCCAGCCTTGAATCCTGAATGCTAATGATTAAATATTTGATCAGGTGAATATGTTTAACTTCAGGTATTCAAAACAAAATAATTACAAAATAGCCGACAAAATAGACTAAAATATTGAATAATTTAAGTTACACAATTCGATTAACTTTTTATTTCTATTTCTGCAATCGGCATTTTCAAAGAATAAATTGATTGATGAGTTAACAAAATTAGGCATTACTACTAATATACATGAAAACTAGTATATCAAAGTTAATGAGTCGTATTTAGCGTAAACTAGAAAAGTTTATTTTTAAGGTTGCCGTTTTTATTACGATTGCTGACAAGCATTAATACAGGAAAAAATATACTGGTGAGCAAAAAAAACGACTTTGCTACATTTAACATCGGTCCTTGAATTTAATTTTCAAACAGTGATATTATTTTTGGTATCATTAGAATGCTGATTTCCTACTCTTTCCAATAATACCAAAAACATTTGGATTTCCAGAAAGTTTTACTGATTAAAAACGGTTTTACTCTCAATAGAACCGTTTTTGCTCGCTCAGCAATGTAACTCGTTGCGCGCTATTCATCCCTATAAAAATGCATGCAACTGCATTTTCCTATTATTTCTTTATCGGAACTTGAACAATCAACATCTCTCTCTATACCGGCTCATTAATTACGTCATCGGAAAATGGATACCCCCCCCGGAAAAAAAAAATGGCACAAGTCATTGCCCCATTGCAACAAGGGCATAGCCAACGTGTAGTCGCTGCGCAACTGCCCCTGTGTCAGTCAGCTGTCTCCAGAGTCTATAGACCAGGGGTCGGCAACCTATGGCACGCGTGCTATCTCTGGCAAGCCAAGCAATTTTGAATGGCACGCGTACCTATTCAAAGTTTACACATTAATTCTGTAATCTGTGACATGTTTCGAAATTAAGTAAATAATCGAAGACAGTATTACTTTAACGATACAAACAAAAAACGATATATTATATAGGTCACTAGGTATTATTACCAAACACTACAAAATATAATTTATAACTTTACTGAATGCATTGGTTTGGCTTTAATTTCGGCAAGTATTAAAGACGGCAAGCCTCAAAATATAAGCCTAGGCAAAAACACAAATAAACGTCCTTAATTCAGATCAAAAGAGCCGCTATAAGGCGGTTTTTGTTTGACTTGACTTCAATCGTTCCGACGCGCGCCGCAACTCTTTTTATATAGCCGAACTTTAGTTTTTGTTAGATTTAACTTCTAGGCGGCCCTTTGATTGCAATGGGCGCGTTATAGATAATAATTTTTGTTCTAAAAAATTTAATAAACGTAATTATTGGAATTTTCTGGAAACATTATTTTTCTATATATAGCAAGCGGCTACACGTTTGGATCATTTAGTATAGAAGTAACATCCGTTCCAGTCAATAGTCGTCGAAAAGTTTAAAAATTAAAAATTACGTTGCGTTATGGCCGCGAAGAAACAGAAGGTAGACGTTTGATCATTTCAAACTTCATGGACAACAGATTACGGTTTTGTACAGCAAAACGATCGGGCCATTTGTGTCCTATGTCGGGAAAGCGTAGTTTTCCGGTCATCTAATGTTCAACGACATTTCCAGATAAAACATGAGTCGTCATTTAAAGATAACGCTGATAAAAGGGAGGCAATACAAAGAGCAAGTAAACAATACGAGAAACAGTCAACAATTTTTAGCAAAGTTTTCCAAGGAAAAAATCAGGTAACCGAATGCAGTTTCAAAATTGCACAATCGTTGGCACAAAAGGGTAGGCCGTTTCACTGACGGAGAATTTATGAAGCAAACGTTTTTGAGTACTGGCGAGATTTTATTCGATGACTTGCCCAATAAGGATACAATATTGTCCAGGATTAGGGATATACCGGCATCAGCGCGGATCATCGAGAGACGAATTACCGAAATGACACAAAATGTCCAAAAACAGCAGAGAGACGCTATCAAACGGAGTTTTGTATTTAGTGTAGCATTGGGTGAAAGTGTCGATATTAATGACATTGCCCGTCTGGCAATCGTTGCGCGATACTTCGATGATGGCAGTGTGTATGAAGAGCTGATTTGGCTGCTCCCATTGCAGGGAACTACAAGAGGAGAGGACATATTTTCAGAATTTGTTAAACATTTTGAAAAGCGGAATATTGGTTTAAATAAAAATTTTTGCGTAACGACAGATGGCGCTCCTGCTATGATTGGGAGACATAAAGGATTTGTTTCCCTTCTTAATGAACGCATGGGTTGATCAGTTTTGAATTTTCATTGCATTAATTCACCAAGAGAGTTTGTGCGCTAAAATCTCCGCTAGAAGTTTAACATCCGTGATGGATAGGGTGGTTAAAATAATTAACTACATTGTCGGTAGTTCTTCACTGATCCATTGACAATTTAAGGCGTTTCTGCAGGAATTAGAAAGTGCATATTCAGATATACCATTGCACAATAATGTGCGCTGGCTCAGCCGTGGTAAAGTGCTCTATAGATTTGTGGAATGTCTAGGCGAAATTAAATCGTTCTTGTTGAAAAAAAATCAAGTGGATGCTTATATCCTAACCTAGAAGATAAGAACTGGATCTGTATGTTAATGTTTCTTACTGATATTACAAACCATCTCAGTGAACTCAACTTAAAGTTATAAGGTTCAGGCAAAACAGTTCTGGATTTATACGAATCCTGGAAATCATTCAAATTAAAAATAGATTTATTTGTCAGCGATATTACTACAAACATATATAAATATTTTCCAAATTTAAAAACTTATATATCCAGTGTCGACGATGGTGCACTAATAGACGAAATTCTTAATTATATGACTAATTTAAAAGAGGAGTTTATCGAGAGGGGTCGGGATTTTGATAAACATGGTCCTATGTTCGCTTTTTTAATCAAACCAGATTTAATGGATTTTTCCAGCAGTTGCTTTGACATATCTCTTTTCTCATGGATGGACATTAATGATTTTGATCTTCAATACATTGAATTTAAAAGCTCCGAGTTATGGAACACGAAATTTGTAGAATTAAGAAGGGTATTAGAAGGTGACTGCCAGAACCATTCAAACGAGATACTCAGTTGTTGGATGAGTTTACCAGAGAAATTTATTTGTCTTAAGCAAGTAGCGTTTGCCATGCTTACAGTTTTCGGATCATCCTATATCTGTGAACAACTTTTTTTCCCATATGAGAGTGATTTTAAACCCGTACCGAAGCAGGCTGACAACAGACAACTCGGAAGCATGTGTGACACTGAAAATAACCAGACATGAACCGGATATAAGAAAACTCTCTAAAGAACTTCAAGCACAGGGTTCACATTATGTTCTAGGACTAGTATAATAAAATTATTTGTTAAATGTTAAAATTTTTTGTAATTAAACCTGCTAAAAGCAATATTTTAAGTTAATTTAAATTATTTTTTGTTAATTTTAGTTGTAGTAAGTACTTATGTCGGCACGCAAAATGTTGTACGGATGAAAACTGGCACCCCTTAGTTAAAAAGTTGCCGACCCCTGCTGTAGACGTTACCAAGAGACTGGCGCCTTTACACGGAGACCAGGATTAGGAAGAAGAAGGTGTGCCTCGGGGCAAGACGACCGGAAGTAGGAATACCCACATTAGACTGCCCTGGGCGGAGTCCTGGCCTCAATCCAATCGACCACATGTGGGATGAGCTCAAAAGAAGGGTTCGAGCCAGAAATCTAGCCTCTGTATCATTGAGTGACTTAAAGGTTGCGATGGCGGAAGAGTGGGGAAGAATCCCACAGACAGTGGCGAAAAATCTAACCCGCTTCATGAAAAACCGGCTGGAAGCAGTAATAAGAGCTAGGGGGGTAATACAAAATATTGATTTTGGCTTTCATCAGAAAATTGAATTGTTAAACTTAAAATTTGTTTCATTTTTTTCCTTTCTCTTACTCCTATTTTCAATCCTTGTTCTCCTTGTTTCCTCTTTCAATCATTTTAATCAGTAAAAAGCATGTGCTCAGAAATTTGGTATTATTAGAAAGAGAATAGAATAGGCTTTCAAATGATACTAAAATCCGTAAAAATTGATGAACATTAAATTCTAAGATCTGTGTGAAATGAAGCCAAATAGTTTAAGTCGATTTTTTTGCTCACCAGTGTATATAAGTTTTTATCTTTCACCGACAAAAGCAATTTTAAATAAACAATTTTCGCATGTACTTATACATGTATAGCTGATAAACCTTTAGGAAGATAAAAGATATATGCAAAACGACCTACTAAACTGTTTTATGTCACACTTGAAAATAGGTATAACAATGACATTACACTTACTCTATTTCGTCTTCGTGAACAAATATTTAATTTGTCTAAAATATTTATTATTATTATTTAGAAAAATTTACTTAAATAAAGTTGAATAAAATACTATTTTGGAAAAAATATATAAAAATTTATATATTGTGACACTGTTCCAACTATAAGTTGCAGTATGTGAGGTTCCGTCCCACGTCAACGAGTAATTTTAGGCGTGAGATTCATGCGATGCGAGCGATGCAACTTGAGTATGATGCGGACAAGACCAAAAGTAGTGTCACTTCAGTCTCTGCATGCTGCAAAAATTACAAACATGAATGGTTTGGTAGAAAATTTTATTATTGTAGGATTTGTTTTTAAAAACACCAGAAAATGGTTTGTTAAGTTTTAATGAACTGTTGAAAATTTACATGTAACATAATTTAAAAAGCTGTTTAAAAAGAGGCCAAGAGCAACTCGGGCTTGCGCAATTAGTATTCCGTACGGTGATTGTTTTTAAAATAAAATAAAATCCTCACCTAGGCTAAGTTAAATAGGTCCCTGACATTTTATTTTCACGTTTTTTTTCTTAGATAATAATGTATAATAGTTATAGCATCATAGGTACCTAATAGTCAATAAGTTAATCTAGCTTAATCTAGAATCTAGTAAAAAATGAAAAACAAATATTTGTTTAATTGCAAACAAATAAAATAAAATTATTTTCTGACGATGGCCGTAATGTACTGAAAAGTATATTTAAAAAACCTCCACCATACTGTCAAGGCACATAGTTTTTTAATAGCAGATAAATTATCAAACATGATACAGTTGTGACAACATTCCAAAGTTTTTTTTTTTAATTTTTAATTAGTACTTTTCGAGATGGGGTGAGGGGTCACCGATTTTTTTTCCATTTTTAGTGTTCCGTATGGAACACTTATAAGATGATTTCGGTGTCTGTCTGTCCGTCTGTCACACCCGATTTTTCTCCGAAACTATTTGTCATAGAAAGTTGGTAATAATATAGGAACTGATGGCCTCATCAGAGCCATGTACTTTTGAAAGTTACATTGTGACTTAAGGGGTTTTGTTTTGGGGGGGTGAAATCGGAAGTGAAAAAAAAATCAGTAATCGAGTGTGGTGTCAAATGAAAGCTTTTAAAAAACATATATATATATATATATATATATATATATATATATATATATATATATATATATATATATATATACATATAATGTAATACTTACGCGCACTTTTCTTTGTATTATTTTTAAAAAATCGCGAAAAATCGCTATCCACCCACCTTATCTCGAAAAGTACTTATCAAAAAATTTTGAAAAAAATTCTGGAATATTCTTCACGGGGTGTAGATTGAATGAAAATTATCACGAGTGCATTACCTGTAATAATTTATCTGGTATATATAAAAAAACAGAAATTTCAAAGTCATCAATTTTCAGTAAAAATTGGAAATAAACTTTGTTGAAAACTCATTTGGGGTGTGTTTTGTGAAGTCACTGATCATTTTATACTTCCGTTACAACATTTTTTATTTTAAAAGCAATCAACGTACGGAACACTAATTGTGCAAGTTCAACTTGCACTTGACCGTTTTTTTTTTAAATAATACAAAGAAAAGTGTACGTAATTATTACATCATATATATTTTCGAATTTGTATTTTCACAAGCTTTCACACCCCAATCGATAACCTGGTAAAAAATTAGTCCTTATATGTCAAAAAGTTTCGGAGAAAATCGACTGTGACAGACAGACAAATAGATAGATAGACACCGAGGTGAACTCATGTGTTTGTTCCGTACGGAACACTAAAAGTAAACAATTTCGAATTTATTGATCAATAATAAGATAGTATGGAAGTGTATCGTGATCAGAGATCTGTATGTGGCAACTATAACTTTACAGTGTAACAGAAATTGGATGAGATTACAATTAGAAATTCGTACCATGAAATCGCAATAATTTAAAATCTTACTTGTTTTTCCTAAATTCGTTACATATTATAGTTTTTATAGCTCATTTCCTATAAAATTCTACAATTTTTGACAGGGGTAATTAATGCCCCTGTGTACGACATTTGGTGCCAAAGTTCACCGGTAGCTGACGCCAGCGATAATGTGAAAATAATTGGTTGCTCACACCACGCTCCATTCTCTAAGGCTCGATAAAACAATTAAAGCATCTTGTGCGTTACATGATATATTTCTAATTACGTGCCATCTGCAACACGCGCCATATCTCCATCCCAAGACTGTACTGTTGGTTTTTTATATTTGTATTAATACGTCAGTATACATGATAAATTAACATGTTTTAAATTATTATTTACGTATAGCATACCGTTCTGTTCAAATCATTCCCAAATATAATAGGACTGCAACAAGTTGTTTATTCCTAAAATCCACTATGTCTATTAGGGATTAATTAATATATCTTTATAGGCTGTAAAATATGATATGTAAATTACCGTTATTTAATTTTCCGGTAAAACATTTCCGAAAACGTAGAAAACGAATGTTGTCTACCACACGTAATATAGATTTATCTATAATATATATAAAACGCAACGTCTTTCTGTCTATCTGTCTGTCTGTCCGTTAGTGCGCTTATCACTGGAGAACCACTTATCCGATTTACTTACTTTTTTTTTTAAAAACATACATATGTTCTCTGGCCAGGTTATAGGCTATATTTTATTACGATAGGTAACATAAGGAATGAGCAGTGACGATAATAGTGAATGAAGTCGGAAAAAAGTTTGCAGCTAGCGCGTTCCCTTGCAATACACAGCCTAAACCATTAAATATGGAACAATATTATGTAGCAGAGAATATCTATAATCTATAATCTATATAAAATGCAATGTCTCTCTGTCTGTCTGTCCATTAGTGCGTTTATCAGGCGAGAACCACTTATCCAATTTACATGTCTTTTTTTTTTAAATTCATACATATATTCTTTGGCCAGGTTATATAATAATAATAATAATAATAATAACAAGAACTCACAGATTATTGGAAAAGTACCTGGTCAGAACCCAAACTACACAATAATAACACCCCCTGGATCAAAGCCGAAGAAGACAAACATAAACATGTTACAGAACAAGAAAAATCCCACATTAAATATACAAGAAATTACAGAAACTATCAAACACACACACAACTGGAAATGTCCTGGAATAGACAATATACAAAACTTCTGGTACCACCACACGCGAAGCACTCACACACCAAATCAACAAAGCGATTCTACAACCACACACATTTCCCACTTTCCTTACACAAGGAATAACATACGTTAAACCCAAAAGCTCAGACACCACAAACCCGTCAAACTACCGACCTATCACCTGTCTTCCAACCCTATACAAGATCATCACAGCCACAATTTCGAAGAAAATAGAACAACACCTAACAGACAACAATATTCTCACAGAAGAGCAGAAGGGATGCAGGAAAAATAGTCGAGGATGCAAAGAGCAGCTGATTATAGATAGCGTGATTATGGGACAAACCAGAAAAGAACCCAGAAACCTTCACATCGGTTACATAGACTATAAAAAAGCCTTCGACTCCATACCCCACAGCTGGTTAATCAGAGCCTAGAAATCTATAAAATCAACCAACAGGCAGTTTCTCGCGCAAATTATAAAAACATGGAAAACCAAAATACGCCTAGAAACACAAACCGAACGCATCCAAACAGAAGAGCTGTACATCAGACGGGGTATATTTCAGGGAGACTCGCTCAGCGCTCTATGGTTTTGCCTCTGTCTCAATCCACTCTCAAATATATTAAACAGAACAGAGCATGGTTTCAATATCAGACACCAAAAAGTGAATCAACATAAAATAAACCACCTCCTATATATGGACGACATAAAACTCTACGCTGCCACACAAACACAGCTGAAAGAACTCCTCAAAATCACAGAAATATTCACCTTAGATGTCAATATGGAATTTGGTATAAGTTAATGTAAAGTGCTCCACATCAACAAAGGCCAATGGAAGTGCCACCATGAGACAGAAACCATCAACAATGAAACGCTCAATAACATGTTCGACAAAGAAACATACAAATATCTAGGCTTCCAACAAAGCACCAAACTCAACCACACTCACATCAAAACAGAGCTCAGAACTGAATTCAAAAACAGACTGACGAAACTTTTACAAACAAAACTCAACTCTAAGAATCTCACTAAAGCCATCAACACGTTCGCTATACATATACTCACATATTCATTTGGTATCATCAAATGGTCACAAACAGACATAGGAAATATTCACATCCTTATACGATCTCAATTCACCAAATACAGGAAATTACACTCCAACTCATGCAAAGAAAGACTTACCATCGAGAGGAAGGCAGGAGGAAGAGGAATTATAGACATTAGATCATTACACAAAAAACAAATACAAGCACTTAGGAAATTCTTTTACACCAAGCAAACCAGCCTCCACACAGCAACAGTCAAAGCAGACAAAAACTATACCCCACTCGACTTATCCCGGGTAGACCTCCCAGCAGATACACACAGTCACACCCAATTACAACAGGAAAAGATGAAAACGTGGTCAGAAAAAAACACTCCACGGAAAACACAGATACCACATAGAACAAGACCACGTAAATAAAAAAACAATCATACACCTGGTTACGGGATGGGCAGCTATTCCCGGAAACAGAAGGCTTCTTACTTGCCATCCAAGATAAAGTCATATTAACCAGAAACTACCAAAAGCATATCATCAAAGACCCAACTATTACAGAAGACAGATGCAGAAAATGCCACCAGCAGAAAGAAACGATCGAACACATAACAAGCGGATGTAAAATATTAGCCGGAACGGAATACACAGCCAGACATGACTCAGCGGCAAAAGTAGTTCACCAAGCACTAGCCACAACATACAAGCTCATAGAAAACACAGATTCCTACTACAAATACACACCAACATCCGTACTTGAAAATAAAGATTACAAACTCTACTGGGACATCAGTATACATACAGATAAAAATAAAAAGGCTATGGAAACAAGAAAAAGTCATCACTGTCCCCCTCATTATATCAGTCACAGGCCTTACACCAACAACATTCACACCACACTTAGTACAATTAGGACTCAACACAAACACACACAAAAACATTCAGAAGTCAGTGATTTTGAAAACATGTAACATTGTCAGGTCATTCCTTAATACACAATGATAATGCGTTTGTGCTGACTTGGTTTGGCGCCCGTCAACCAAACATGGAACCACATTGACCAAATGTGAGAAAGAAAAACAAAAACAATAATAATAATAATAATAATCTATATCTATAATATATATAAAATGCAACGTCTCTCTGTCTATCTGTCTGTCCGTTAATGCGCTTATCCCTCGAGAACCACTTATCCGATTTACGTGATTTTTTTAAATTCATACATATGTTCTCTGACCAGGTTATAGATATATATTTTATTACATCTAAAATATATATAAAATGCAACGTATCTCTATCTGTCTGTCTGTCCGTTAGTGCGCTTATCACCGGAGAACCACTTATCCGATTTAAGTACTTTTTTTTTTTAA
Organism: Pachyrhynchus sulphureomaculatus; assembly: GCA_019049505.1. Lineage (NCBI taxonomy): Eukaryota > Metazoa > Arthropoda > Insecta > Coleoptera > Curculionidae > Pachyrhynchus > Pachyrhynchus sulphureomaculatus. The sequence continues at coordinate 208,577,655 of CM032456.1, read as the reverse complement.
ACATACATACGTTCTCTGGCCAGGTTATAGGCTATATTTTAGTACGATAGGTAGCATAAGGAATGAGCACTGACGATAATAGAGAATGAAGTCGGAAAAAAATTTGCCGTTAGCGCGTTCTCTTGCAATACACAGCCTAAACCATTAAATATGGAACAATATCATGTAGCAGAGAATATCTATAATCTATAATATATACAAAATGCAATGTTTCTCTGTCTGTCTGTCTGTCCATTAGTGCGTTTATCACGCACGTATCACTTATCTTTCTTCTTTTTAAATTCATACATATATTCTTTGACTAGGTTATATAATAATAATAATCTATATCTATAATATATATATATATATATATAAAATGCAACGTCTCTCTGTTTGTCTTTCTGTCCGTTAGTGCGCTTATCACTGGAAAACCACTTATCCGATTTACGTGCTTTTTTTTTAAAACATACGTATGTTCGGAAAAAAGGTTATCGTTAGCGCGTTCTCTTGCAATACACTGCCTAAACTACTAAATATGAAACAATATCATGTTGCAAAGAATATAATATATATATAAAATGCAACGTCTCTCTGTCTGTCCGTTAGTGCACTTATCACTTGAGAACCGCTTATCCGATTTACGTGTTTTTATAAATTTATACATATGTTCTATATAATTCGATATAAGCCTAGATAATGGGAGATAAGTTTGAATAATGGGAGATAAGGAGAAATAATGGGAGATAAGCAGAGATAAGCCTAGATAATGTGAGATAATGGGAGATAAGGAGAAATAATGGGAGATAAGGAGAAATATTGCGAGATAAGTCGAGATAAGCCTAGATAATGGGAGATAAGGTGAGATAATGGGAGATACGGAGAAATAATGGGAGATAAGGAGAAATAATGGGAGATGAGCAGAGATAAGCCTAGATAATGGAAATTATGTAGAGATAATGGGAGATAAGAAGAAATAATGGAAGATAAGGGGAAATAATGGCAGATATTTTATTACGTTAGGTAACATAAGGAATAAGCAGTGACGATAGTTGTGAATCAAGTTCACGCGAGCGGAGCCAAAGGGTCTTTCAAATTGTGCGTTTTTTTTAAATTCTTGAATAAAGCACAGATGTCGTTGACTTCAAAAACTTTTTATTGGTAATTGAAGTATATAACGTATGACATTTAAACACAAAAAACAATATCCGCCAAATGTCTACCTCTTGCAGCTTCACAGATATTCACCCTTTTGTCAAAATTTTCGATGGCATTTTGACATAAACGCGGTTCTAATTCACCAATAATGCGAATAATTCCGTTTTTCAGCTCAGGAATCGATTGTGGTTATTCTTATAAATCTGGCTTTTCACGTAACCCCAGAGAAAATAGTCGAACGGAGTCAGATCACGTGATCTCGGTGGTCAATTAACATCACCGTTTTTGGAGAGTACACGTCCAGGAAATTTTCATTACAACAACTCGATTGTTTTACGAGCAATGTGACAGGTCGCGCCATCCTGCTGAAACCAAATGTCCTCCAGAATATTATTATTCAATTCAGGCCACAAAAATTCAGTTATCATCTCACGATATCGAAAACCACTCACAGTTAGAGTCTCACCAGCATCATTTCCGAAGAAGTATGGACCAGTGCCACCTCCCGACCATAATGCACACCAAATAGTGACTCGTTAAGGATGTAAAGTTTTCTGATGAATCAATCGTGGATTTTCCCCACTCCAAATAAGGCAATTTTGTTTATTAACATAGCCACCAATTTGAAAATGTGCTTCGTTCATCATCATCTGGTTGTTCTTTGTTCTAATTGATAAATGTACGACGTTTTGAATGATCCAATGACTTTAGTTCCTGTTTTATTTGACCGTTATGTCTTCAAAGCTTTTTTTTGTTTTGTTCATTTGCCTACCAAATTAACAAAAATCAATATTTTTTCATTTCCCTACGTCGTTTCACGTCGATTTTCACTTATAAACCAAGAATATTTTTATTTTTTCATTCTGGGTTCATCTCCTTGTGAGAAATCTTGCCGGTAGTGCAAAAAAGGGGTTTTTGTTCACTGAGGGCTACAGCCGCCATTTTGTATTAAAAAATTCTGAAAAAAAATTATGATATTTGTGTAATAAAAAAAATTTTAATCGCAAGTTGATATCTTGTATAGTTCTTGTAAAAAAAATCTTAAATTTCACCTTTTTGTTTCGATCTCTACAGTGGTGTTCACCCTTAATCTCACCTAAACTAAAATTACCATAAAAATCATGCGTCAAACACCTGAATCACAAATCTTCGTTTGTGCAATGTATTTAGAAGCTACTATTATCAAGCCCTTATACGATCAATACGTATTCAGTTCATAATTTCTTCCAAGAGTTTCAGAAAAGATCGATAAGTAAAAAGTGCGTAAAAATATTTTAATATTGCTTTCACAAAACATGTTTAAAGTAACATTGTATTCCATTTACATTTACATTATAAACATACTTTTGAAACATAGTAACGCCAATTACACATACAGTAAATAGTAATCATCATATACATACCAAGACACTTGCAGTACTAATTATGAGTGTATAAACTATAGTTTATTAAATTTTTCATAGGTCAAGGATGATGGTATTTTTAGACTGTTCCAGTTCTCGCAGCGCGTTAAATACACATAATTGAACATTACTTTTGTTGAGATTAAAGTTGATTAGGAGTACTGATGGCGCAAACTATATTTTTTCGTTTTTACTTATTCATTTCCAATTGATATATGCATAAATATGTGACACCAATCATTAAAATTCAAGATAAAGGGATTATTTGAATGTTCAATTAGATATTTCATAATCACAACTGTAATAAGCTGATGAATATTAGCATAGTCCGAATGAAGACAAAACTTAACGACTGCGTTGGCAGACATGACACATCTAACACGTAAGCTGAAAAATTTCTGGTCTGACAAATAGATGTCGCCCTTTTCAAAAATCCATATGATTTTTAGGAAGTACCAACCCTCAAACGATATATGTTAAAATTTCATGACATTTCGACGATTAGTTTACAAGTTACAGTGGTTTTAGTAACTTTACTTTTGATATTTTCAAAACAATGGCAAAATTCGAATTTCATATGTTGATTAAACACTTTTTGATGGGAAAAAATACCGTTCAAGCAAAGCAATGTCTTGATAGGTGTTACGGGAACTCTGCCCCTTGAAAATCACTCATCATTTACTGATATAACGAATTTAAACGCAGTCGTACAGACACAAATGATGCTGAACGCTCTGGACGCCCAAATGAGGTGGTTACACCGGAAAACATAAAAAAAATCCATAAAATTGTTTTGGATGAGCGTAAAGTGAAATTGCGTAAGATAGCTAATACCCTAAATGTATCAAAATAACGTGTTGGTCATATTTTGCATGAACATTTGGGCATGAGGAAGCTCTGTTCGCGCGTTTGCTCATAGTGGACCAAAAACAACAACGTGTTGACGATTCTGAGCGTTATTTGGACCTGTTTAAGCGTAATAAAAAGGATTTTTTTCATACGATATGTGACAATGGATGAAACATGGATCCACCACTACACACCGGAATCAAATCGGCAGTCAGCCGAGTGGACAACAACCGGTGAAAACCGCCCGAAACGACCAAAGACACAACAGTCGGCTGGGAAAGTTTAGGCCTCTGTATTTTGGGATGTGCACGGAATAACTTTCATCGATTATGCTGAGAAGAGAAAAAACCATCAATAGCGAATATTATATAAACTTATTGGTGCGTTTGAAGGCAGAAATCGCAAAGAAACGGCCCCAAATGAACAAGAAAACAGTGCTCTTTCATCAACAATGCACCGTGTCACAAGTCAATGGTTACGATGGCAAAATTGCATGAATTGAAGTTCAAATGGCTTTCTTATCCACCGTATTCTCCAGATTTAGCCCCCAGCGATTATTACCTATTCGCAGACCTAAAAAAACTGCTCGCGGGAAAGAGATTTGGTTTCAGTGAAGAAGTTGTCGCCGAGACTGAGGCGTATTATGAAGGCAAAAACAAATCCTTCTACAAGAAAGGTATAGAATTGTTAGAAAAGCGTTGAACTGATTGCATCGCTCTTGAAGGAGACTATTTTGATGAATAAAGTCGAATTTTGCAAAAAAAAAATGTGTTTTAAGTAACTAGACCAAAAACTCTTCAGCCTACGTGTTACAATGTAAATGATTTTATACAAGGGCCCTTGCAGACGGGCTACTCTGCGCGTCACTAAGTCGCGCCGCGCTATATCTGGGGGATCGTCCCTTACCCACTTTGTAAGCTTTCCGGCTTGTTTTCTCTTTACTCGACTTCCTACGGCGACGAAAGAAAGACGATACGATACCATTAAAAATCAATCAAGCAGCAGTGACCGCCATCCCCAATAGTACCCTAATAATCTCCAAAAAAAACCTATTTAGCGAAATAATTGGCCATGCCCATGTTGTATCGAAGCTGAGAGCGAGAGTTATCTATTGAAATAGAGGATTTTAGCAATTGTACATGTTACCTTATGTTACGGAGTTTAGAATTGTCTGGACTGTAGTCATGTCGAGAATTAAATAGGATGACACGGACAAGAGTATAGAATGCTTGCCCTTTCATTAACATGTTTTTTTTAGTGTGATCACTTCGGTGTCTGTCTGTCCGTCTGGCACACCTGATTTTCTCCGAAACTATTTGTCATAGAAAGTTGAAATTTGGTAATAATATAGGAATTGATGGCCTCATCAGAGCCATGTAGTTTTGAAAGTTAAATTTTGACTTAAGGGGTTAGTATTGGGGGGTGAAATCGGAAGTGAAAAAAAAAATTTTTTACTAGGTAATCGAGTGTGGTGTCAACTGAAAGCTTGTGAAAACACTAGTAAAATACCCCCCCCCCCCCCCCCTATATATATATATATATATATATATATATATATATATATATATATATATATATATATAAAATGCAACGTCTCTCTGTCTGTCTGTTTGTCCGTTAGTGTGCTTATCACTGGAGAACCACTTATCCGATCTACGTACTTTTTTTTAAAAACATACATATGTTCTCTGGCCAGGTTATAGGCTATATTTTATTACGATAGGTAGCATAAGGAATGACGTAAAATAGGGAATGAAGTCGGCAAAAAGTTTGCCGCTAATGCGTTCCATTGCAAACACAGCCTAAAACCATTAAATATGGAACAATATTATGTAGCAGAGAATATCTATAATCTATAATATATATAAAATGGAATATCTCTGTCTGTCTGTCCATTAGTGCGTTTATCACGCGAGAATCACTTATCCAAATTACGTGTTTTTTTTTTTAAATTCATACGTATATTCTTTGGCCAGGTTATATAATAATAATAATCTATATCTATAATATGTATAAAATGCAACGTATCTCTGTCTGTCTGTCTGTCCGTTAATGCGCTTATCCCTCGAGAACCACATTCATACATACGTTCTCTGACCAGGTTATAAAATATATATTTTATTACATCTATAATATATCTATAATATATATATATATATATATATATATATATATATATATATATATATATATATATATATATATATATATATATATAAAATGCAACGTCTCTCTGTCTGTCTGTCTGTCTGTCTGTCTGTCTGTTCGTTAGTGTACTTATCACTGGAGAACCACTTATCCGATTTACGTACTTTTTTTTTTTTAAAACATACATATGTTCTCTGGCCAGGTTATAGGCTATATTTTATTAGGATAGGTAGCATAAGGAATGAGCAGTGACGTAAAATAATGAATGAAGTCGGAAAAAAAGTTTGCTGCTAATGCGTTCCATTGCAAGCACAGCCTAAACCATTAAATATGGAACAATATTATGTAGCAGAGAATATCTATAATCTATAATATATATAGAATGGAATGTCTCTCTGTCTGTCTGTCTGTCCATTAGTGCGTTTATCACGCGAGAATCACTTATCCGATTTACGTGTTTTTTTTTTAAATTCGTACATATATTCTTTGGCCAGGTTATATAATAATAATAATAATCTCTATCTATAATATGTATAAAATGCAACGTATCTCTGTCTGTCTGTCCGTTAATGCGCTTAACCCTCGAGAACCACTTATCCGATTTACGTGATTTTTTTAATTCATACATATGTTCTCTGACCAGGTTATAAATATATATTTTATTACATCTATAATATATATAAAATGCAACGTATTTCTGTCTGTCTGTTCGTTAGTGCGATTATCACTGGAGAACCATTTATCCGATTTACGTGCTTTTTTTTAAACATGCTAAACCATTAAATATGGAACAATATCATGTAGCAAAGAATATCTATAATATATATAAAATGTAACGTCTCTCTGTCTGTCTGTCTGTCCGTTAGTGCGTTTATCACTGGAGAACCACTTATCAGATTTTCGTGCTTTTTTTTTAAACATACATATGTTCTCTGGCCAGGTTATAGGATATATTTTATTACGTTAGGTGACATAAGAAATAAGCAGTGACGATAATAGTGAATCAAGTCGAAGAAAAGTTTGCTGCTAGCGCGGTCTCTTGCAATACACTGCCTAAAGCATTAAATATGGAACAATATCATGTAGCAAAGAATATAATATATATAAAATGCAAAGTCTCTCTGTCTGTCTGTCTGTCTGCCTATCTGTCTGTCTGTCCGTTAGTGCGCTTATCACTGGAGAACCACTTATCCGATTTACGTACTTTTTTTTTTAAATATACATATGTTCTCTGGCCAGGTTATAGGATATATTTTATTACGTTAGGTGACATAAGGAATAAGCAGTGACGATAATAGTGAATCAAGTCGGAGAAAAGTTTGTTGCTAGCGCGTTCTTTTGCAATACACTCCCTAAAGCATTAAATATGGAACAATATCATGTAGCAAAGAATACAATATATATAAAATGCAACGTCTCTTTGTCTGTCTCTCTGTCCGTTAGTGCGCTTATCACTCTAGAACCACTTATCCGATTTACGTGTTTTTTTTTAAATCATACATTTGTTCTCTGGCCAGGTTATCTATAATCTCCTATCTAGAATATATATAAAATGCAACATCTCTCTGTCTGTCTGTCTGCATGTCTGTCCATTAGTGAGCTTATCACTTGAGAACCACTTATCCGATATACCTGTTTTTATAAATTTACACATATGTTCTATATAATTCAATAAATATAAGCCTAGATAATGGAAGATAAGATGAGTTAAGGGAGATAAGGAGAAATAATAGGAGATAAGTCGAGATAAGCCTCGATAATGGGAGATAAGGTGAGATAATTGGAGATAAGTATAAATAATGGGAGATAAGGAGAAATAATGGGAGATGAGCAGAGATAAGTCTAGATAATGGGAGTTATGGCGAGATAATGGGAGAGATAAGGAGAAATATTGCGAGATAAGTCGAGACAAGCCTAAATAAGTCGAGATAAGCCTAGATAATGGGAGATAAGGTGAAATACTGGGAGCTAAGGAGAAATGATGGGAGATAAGGAGAAATAATGGGAGATGAGCGGAGATAAGCCTAGATAATGAAAATTATGTAGGGATAATGGGAGATAAGGAGAAATATTGAGAGATAAGGGGAAATAATGGGAGATATTTTATTACGTTGGATAACATAAGGAATAAGCAGTGACGATAGTAGTGAATCAAGTCCACGCGAGCGGAGCCGCGGGCCCGGCTAGTCTATATATATATAATGTAATACTTGCGCGCACTTTTCTTTGTATTATTTTTAAAAAATCGCGATAAATCGCTGTCCACCCGCCTTATCTCGAAAAGTACTTATCAAAAAATTCTGGAATATTCTCCACGGGGTATAGATTGAACGAAAATTATCACGAGTGCATTACCGGTAATAATTTATCTGGTATATAAAAAAACAGAAATTTCAAGGTCATCAATTTTCAGTAAAGATTGGAAATAAACTTTCATGAAAACTCATTTAGGATGTGTTTTGTGAAGTCACTGATCATTTTATACTTCCGTTACAACATTTTTTATTCTAAAAGCAATCAACGTACGGAACACTAATTGCACTTGACCGGTTTTTTTCTCTTAGATCAAGATAAATTAATATTAATATGCAATTGTAGATTACTTTCAGGAAAAACATAATATGTGGGCGATAGTTGAACAGACATATTTGTTAAACTATGTTACCTTACGATTATAGAGTCAGTTCGTTGACTTTCAAAAAGTGGTTGTTTTTCTGAATATGTTAATAATTATTTTGTAGAAATGATAATTTATGATCCTGAAAGTGGTTCGACTGTAAAAAAAAACTGGTTACTAAATTTGGAAGTTTGGTAATAAAAATTTACATAATTACAACGGCAATAAAATATGACATTGAATTGTATAACAAAACAACCAGCCAACAGTTTTAAAACTAAATATCACGTTCATTTTTATTTATATTCCGTGTAAAATTTTACTAATGGTGTAAATGACTATTTTGTTTGCAATTTTGGGTAAAATGTATTTATTTATGTATATATATATATATATATATATATATATATATATATATATATATATATATATATATATACCAGGTGTACAAGTATGAAATGCGGATTTCAGACAACAGATGGTGCACCAATGCAGTTTGTGTTATAAAGATTTGATACTGCGCCAATTTGTTGTGTCATCAACAAGTGTTCGACGCGCACGAGTGAAATTGGAAAAGTGTGTGCATAGTGTTGTGTCCAATATGTCGAAATTTATACCGAACAAAGAGCATTCGCGGACAGGATTAATTTTTTGTTTTCATTTGAAGAAAACTGCTGTTGAATCATACCGATTACTTCGAGAAGCTTATGGTGAACATGCTCCATCGCAAGATACGTGTGAACGATGGTTTCGGCGTTTCAAAAGTTGTGACTTAGATGTTGCAGACAAGGAACGCGGAAAACCGATGTTGCAGACAAGGAACGCGGAAAACCGCCAAAAAAAAATACGAAGATATGGAATTGCAAGCATTGTTGGACGAAGATGATTCGCAAACACAAAAACAACTCGCCGAGCAATTGGGAGTTAGTCAACAAGCTGTTTCCAATCGGCTAGGAGAGATGGGAAAGATTCAGAAGACCGGTAGATGGGTACCACATGAGTTGAACGACAGGCAAATGGAAAAGCGGAAAAACACGTATGACATTTTGCTCGCTCGGTAAAAAAGAAAGTCGTTTTGCATCGTATAGTTACAAGGGATGAAAAGTGGATTTATTTTGAGAATCCCAAACGCAAAAAATCATGGGTAGACCCAGGCGCACCATCCACATCGACCGCAAGACCGAATCGCTTTGGCAGAAAGACGATGCTCTGTGTTTGGTGAGACCAGAGGGGCGTGGTCTATTATTAGCTGTTAAAACCTGGGGAAACGGTTAATACTAAACGTTACCAACAACAATTGACCGATTTGAACCGTTCGCTGCTTGAAAAAAGGCCAGAATACCGAAAGAGGCAACACAAAGTCATTTTTCTTCATGACAATGCTCCATCACATACGGCAAAACCAGTTCGCAACACATTGGAAGCACTCAGCTAGGCTACCCCATACGGCTCACCAGACTTGACTCCTTCCGATTACCACTTATTTGCATCGATGGGTTGGGACTTGCTGAGCAGCACTTTGGTTCGTACGAAGATGTGAAAAAATGGCTCGATGAATGGTTCGCAACAAAAGGGGAAGATTTTTACTGGCGTGGTATTCATAAATTGCCCGAAAGATGGGAAAAATGTATAACAAGCGATGGAGCATACTTTGAATAAAGCACTTTTTATCATTCTTCCGAATTTAACATGTTTTTTTAGAAAAAAAATCCGCATTTCATACTTGTACACCTGGTGTGTATATATATATATATATATATATATATATATATATATATATATATATATATATATATACATACGTATATATATATATATATATATATATATATATATATATATATATATATATATATACATACGTATATATATATATATATATATATATATATATATATATATATATATATATATATATATATATATTCTTGGAATCATTATGATCTCTTAATAAATGTTTAATGATATTATAGATATGAAATTTTTAATATTTATATATAATATATGTTTAATTTAAGTATAGATACTCGTATATCCTTGCTAGCTACTATTAATATGAATTTAAAGAATATACCAATTTATCTATCTTAAATCTTAGATTTGGAAATTTCTACTTGAATAAAAAATTTTTAAAAGTGTGCAATTTATTGAAAATTTTGTTGGAAAAATTTTCTAAAAACCTAATTTTGCCATTTTTTTTCTAGTTTTGGGTTTCTTAAAAAATTTTTGAAATTTTTGGAAAAATTGTTAAAACTTACATAGAAATTCCCAATAAAATATTGGAGCATATTGAATTAATACTTGATAAGTATTCTTTTATTTTCCCATCTTAACGATTTGAACATGTCTTCTAGAGTCAACATGAACAGCTTTGGGGATATCGGGTCGTCTTGTCTAATTCCTCTTTTAATTTTCATTTTATTTGTTTTTTCTCCACGCATTATCTGTGATGTGACATTTTTATATATGTATTCAAGAAGAGTTGTGTATCTTCCATCAACTCTGCTGTTACTTAAGGCGTTATATATATATATATATATATATATATATATATATATATATATATATTATATATATATATATATATATATATATATATATATATATATATATATATATATATATATATATATATATATATATATATATACATATATATATATATATATATATATATATATATATATATATATATATATATATATATATAAGGCCTTAAGTAACAGCAGAGTTGATGAAAGATACACAACTCTTCTTGAATACATATATAAAAAGGTCACATCACAGATAATGCGTGGAGAAAAAACAAATAAAATCAAAATTAAAAGAGAAATTAGACAAAGCGACCCGATATCCCCAAAGCTGTTCATGTTGACTCTAGAAGACATGTTCAAATCGTTAAGATGGGAAAATAAAAGAATACTTATGGACAGTGAACGATTAAATCACTTAAGGTTCGCAGATGATGTCACTTTAATCGCCAACACAAAGACGAATTACAAGAAATGAATTAAATAACAAGTCTTGAGAGGTTGGTCTAAAAATAAACTTCACTAAAACGAAATATTTGAACGACGAAAGTGAAGATAACAGCCAGGAATTATTAATAGAAGGTGAAAGAATAGGAAAGGTGCAAACATTCACATATTTAGGACAAAAAATGAAAATAATTTAAAGGCTGACTTGGATATATTTAAATTGGACATCCCAAATACAATAAAAGCTAGAGTATTCGATCAATATGTACTGTCGGTATTAGCATGGGGGCCTAGAGAACACAAAAAAATGCAGAGGTAGACCACAGACAAGATGGAAGGACGACATAAAAAGATTAGCGGGACACAATGGGACGCAAAAAGTAAATAGCAAAGCTCATTGGAGACAACTTGGGGAGGCTTACATCCGACTATGGAAGGAATAAGCTAATGATGATGATGATGATGATTACCCGTAATCGTTTATTAAAGTTAAGATTTTTGCAAATAAATGGCAAACAACAGGTTTAGCTTATATATATATATATATATATATATATATATATATATATATATATATATATATATATATATATATATATATACAAGGCTGGTTTGAAAAGTCCGTGCAAAAATAAAAACTACTTATGTGTTTGGGGTAAACCTTTTTTATTTTTTGACATAGTCACCTTTTAGGCTTATACACTTCGTCCAACGATGTTCTAGTTTGTTGATCCCTTCCGAATAATAGGATTTGTCCAAGTCTGCAAAATATCCATTAGTGTCTGCAATCACCTCCTCGTTTGAATAAGATCTTTGTCCCGCCAGCCATTTCTTCAAATTGGGGAACAAATAATAGTCCGAGGGAGCCAAGTCTGGAGAATAGGGGGGATGTGAAACGAGTTGGAATCCTATTTCCATTAATTTTGCGACTACAACTGCTGAGGTGTGTGCTGGTGCGTTGTCGTGATGGAAAAGGACTTTCTTATGGGCCAATCGCGGGCGTTTTTCTTGCAGCTCGGTTTTCAAACGGTCCAATAACGATGAATAATATTCACCTGTAATAGTTTTACCCTTTTCCAGATAGTCGATGAGGATTATCCCTTGCGAATCCCAAAAGACAGTCGCCATAACCTTTCCGGCCGAAGGAACGGTCTTCGCCTTTTTTGGTGCAGATTCCCTCTTGGTAACCCATTGTTTAGATTGTTGTTTGGTCTCAGGAGTATAGTAATGTATCCATGTTTCATCCACAGTGACGAAACGACGCTTAAAGTCCTCCGAATTCTTCTGGAACAGCTGCAAACCATCCTTGCAACACTTCACACGATTCCGTTTTTTTGGTCAAGCGTGAGCAATCGCGGCACCCATCTTGCAGATAGCTTTCTCATGTCCAAATGTTTATGCAAAATATTATGTACCCGTTCAGTCGAGATGCCCACAGCACTAGCAATCTCACGCACCTTAACTCTTCTGTCATCCATCACCATATCATGGATTTGATCAATGATTTCTGGAGTCGTAACCTCCACAGGCCGTCCAGAACGTTCAGCGTCACTTGTGCCCATATGGCCAGTCCGAAAATTTTGAAAGCACTTATAAACTGTTCTAATCGAAGGTGCAGAGTCACCATAATGTTTATCAAGCTTCTCTTTAGTCTCCTGAGGCGTTTTGCCTTTCATAAAGTAATGTTTAATCACCACACGAAATTCTTTTTCGTCCATTTCTTGAAAATCACTCGACTTCCTTGATTCACACGAATGCCAAACACAAAGAAATAGACCAATATGGCTAAAACTTGGTGTGCGTTCATTTAAGAGATGCTACTAACTAAACATGACCTCGATACGCGCCCGTGGTGCCATCTCTCGGACTTTGCACGGACTTTTCAAACCAGCCTCGTATATATATATATATATATATATATATATATATATATATATATATATATATATATATATATATATATATGTATATATATATATAATTTGTGCTTTGAGAAAAGTTCGTTTTAATTAGTTTACTACTACATTTGGCAACTTGGTATTTACATTTCTATTTTCGACTTTTGTACTTTTAACTAAAAAATTGTGAGGCAATTTTTTTTTAAAAACTAGGGATAAAGATAAGCAATCATAAATAATCAAGGCCTTAAACAAGTATTAGTTTTACTCACGTTCTCGCTTTGAAGCCGATTTCTAAAAACTTTAAGCATTTACTTACAGAAAATATTTACTTCGGATTTATGATGCATTTTCATTTTGAATGGCTTCTAGCTTCACGAAATACTGTGTTATGTATATATATATATATATATATATATATATATATATATATATATATATATATATATATATATATATGTCTTACATATACGATATAATACCCTTTTTTTGCAATATCTTTCATATTTTTTGAATTTAAACTGTTTTAAAGCTATTTTTGATGGAATAATGGTTTTCACAAAGTTACATTAATTGACAAAATCGAATTTTGTGCCGATAAAATTTTTTTTAAAGATTTTCCATAGGCTAAACAGGGTGGGTATATATTACCCTAAAAATTTGACCTTGATTTTCAATATAAAAAACATTTATTATCTATTATATTATTATATATTTTTTATATTTATTCTTTTAAATACAGTTTACAATTACAAAATATTACAATAGTAATAGCAAAAGAGCCGATTAGGTGCAAGCTGGTGGTAGAATATAAACCAACAGAACAGGTGATGCAGGTCGATTAGCTGGGCATCAAAATATCTAGTATCGGGAAAATCGAGGAAGAAGTAAAACATCAAGTTAACAAGGCTAATAAGATATTTAGAAATAAATTCCCCTCCGTGGACACCAAAACAAGAATATACAAGGGCGTAATACAACCAGTAATGACTCACACATTTGAAACAAGACCCGATACAAGTATAACACAGAGGATGCTGAAATCAACCGATGGAGATGTACAAACGAGACACTGAGGGATAGAGAAAAGAGTGAAGATATAAGACGTACATGTAATATTGAAAATATCAACCAGTGGATAAAAGGAAGAAAAGTGGAATGGAATCAACACATAAGAAGAATGACAAAGAACAGCATAGTAAGGATAGCAAGAGACAAGTTACTGGATGGAAGATGATCAATGGAACGTTCAAAAAAGAGATGGAGCGACGATCTATAGAGCAGAGAACCAAGAAAACAGGCATTAGCGCCTAGCTATAAGTTGGAGGAAAAAGTAAGGAATTCTTTACTGCATAGAAGAAAAATGCAAGACTGGGCATAAAAATAAAGGCCTAAGTGTGCTTAATAACTAAAATATTTTTATTTACTTCATATTCCGTTAGTTACCCAAAACCACCATCGAAATAATTATCCCTTAGAAGCCAAATATCTTAAGCTTTACGCAACTCGCAAACTATTTTAATTTATTAATAAAGACGTACAAGTACCCGACAATTTTTAGAATGGATCAATAAGTGGCGACGAAAATGGACAAAGTAAACACACTTAACACAGAGGAAAATCCAGTTAGGAACACAATGGGGTGATTTAACATATGTATGATTTAGGTATTGCGTTTAATGTTATTTGCGAGTTTTATTAGGTTCATATTACATAGTCTTGAATTAAACGATTTATTAATTAATTTATTTTTAATTAAAAAGTTTAATGTTGTTTTAGATAAAATATTATATTCTAATTCTAATCTTGAAAATTCATATTGTTTACACCGTTACAACCACTCAAAAAGGAAAGAAAAGCTCGTTGCATCTTTGTAATATTTATGTATGGCAGGAACTACAAGAAATAGATAGAGAAAAAAATAATACACAGGAAAATTCATATATTTCACACTGCTATATGGCTAGCGCCCTATCTTTGCCTCTAAAAGAAGCGAGTGCCATTAAAGAGAGAAGCAAGAAGAGAGCAGGTTGCAGCGCGCCTTTTATATACATTAAGCAGTATATAATGCATTCGTTTCGTGCATAAAGAAAAAAGTGAATGGAATATTTATATGAATTAATATAATAAATTATATAGTTAAACTAATAATAATCATATTATATAATAATTAAATGCATGTGCAGTTCGTGAGAAGTTTCGAGCTGGGGTGCGAGAGAGAAACGATCGTGTATACTCCACTAACAGCGACACACTTCTCTCTCAATCTAACTATATAGGAGTATTACATATATGGGAAAACTAGTGGCCTTGGGGGACAAAGATTGCCGATGTGTTTTCTTCTTCTTTTTCTTAAGCTGCCGTGCAAATTCCTGCGTAGGCGTCTATACCAAACTTCTCCCCTCAGATGAGCCGGTTTAAAGCCGAATTTTAAAGTGCTTGAAAATCGTTTATTTCTGTCGACTGGCGGATATTACGTAGCCTATATCTTGCCTATTGCGTTTGAAGTATGGGAGATCCAAGGGTATGTCTTTGGGCATGCCTATTGCCTAAACGTCGATCCAGTATGCATCTCGCTCTGATTGGAATTCGTAAGCGATGGCAACACTGTTGTACTGAAGCTTTAACCGTTAAAACGTCATAACGGGCTTATTAACAAAAGATATCGGCTCTATCGTGACTCAGCAGTAATAAAAATTGCAAATAAAGGGGACGAAATCTAAGATCGATCTTTCTGCCAGGAGTACCAAGTTCGGGCACTGTTTGTTTTCACTTTAGTTTTTTACGATTATTGCTAATCATCTGGTGCCAATGAGTCCCTATGTTCAACATTGTTGGTGAAATTTCCTGTTCTTTCGAGGTTTTTCAATTGCCATCGTAATCAGTAAAAAATTAAATTTTAAACAAATAATGCTGTCAAAATATTCGTTACAAAGCATAATCACCATTTTTTAGTGTTCCGTATGGAACATTTATAAGATCACTTCGGTGTCTGCCCGTCTGTCACACCTGATTTTCTTCGAAACTATTTGACATAGAATATTGATATTTGACACTCATCAGAGCCGTGTAGTTTACAATAGTTTTAGTTAAAATAGTTTAAATTTTAACTTAAGGAGTTAGTTTTGGGGGATGAAATCGGAAGTGAAAAAAAAATACCGGGTGTCAAATGAAAGCTTATAAAAATACGATTTCAGAAATAATGTAATACTTACGCATACTTTTCTTCGTATTATTTTTAAAAAATTGACAAAAATCACTGTATCCCCTTTATCTCGAAAAGTACTGATCAAAAAATTTTGAAAAAATTCTGGAATATTCTCCACACAATGTAAATTAAACGAAAATTTTCACGAGGGCATTACCTGTAATAATTTATCTGGTAAATAAAAAAAAAATTCAATCAGTTTCCAGTTAAGATCAGACAAAAACTTTGTTGAAAACTCATTTGGGGGTGTATTTTGTGAAGTCGTTGATCATTTTATAACTCCCTAACAAAATTTTTTGTTTTAAAAGCAATCAACGTACGGAACATTAATTGCGCAAGTCCGACTTGCACTTGGCCGGTTATTTTCTTATAATAAACCTAAACTCAACATTTTTAGTCCAACCCGAATTAATCTAGTGTTGACCATAGCATTATACCTACGGAAACCATGGACTAGATGGTCTTAATTTGTCTAAATTATAGTAGAATTACGAATACATAAATCTTAACACAAAAAAACACTAATAATGTTTTTTAATTTCCACTATATTATTATTTTTCGTGACAATTGTTTTGGCACACGGTGCCTTCTTCGGACGAATAAGAAGTTTAAAATTGTGATTCGTCCGAAGAAGGCACCGTGTGCCGAAACAATTGTCACCAAAAATAATAATATAGTGGAAATTAAAAAACATTATTAGTGTTTTATTTGTGTTAAGTTACAATGAATTTCCATCAAGTAACGGCTAACTCAGTAAATGTTTTAATACATAAATCTGTTTAAAACAAAAGTGTTTTGAAAAAATTCTCATAACCATAAAAAATTTCTCTCTACGGAATATTTTTTCTGAGACTAGGAAATCGAAAGAAAACTTAATATTTTTTGATGCGATATTGTTAACAATACAAGGTGTACAAATATGAAATGGATTTCAGACAACAGATAGTACACCAAAGCAGTTTGTGCTATAAAGATTTGACACGGCGCCATTTTGTTGTGTCATCAACAAGTGTCAGACGCGCATGAGTGATAAATTGGAAAAGTGTGTGCATAGTGTTGTGTTGTTGTGTTCAATATGTCGAAATTTATATCAAACAAAGAGCATTCGCGGACAGCATTAATTTTTTTTTCATTTGAAGAAAACTGCTGTTGAATCATACCGATTACTTCAAGAAGCTTATGGTGAACATGCTCCATCGCAAGATACGTGTGAACGATGGTTTCGGCGTTTCAAAAGTGGTGACTTCAATGTTGCAGACAAGGAACGTGGAAAACCGCCAAAAAAATACAAAAATGTGGAATTGCAAGCATTGTTGGGCGAACATGATTCGCAAACACAGAAACAACTCGCCGAGCAATTGGGCGTTAGTCAACAAGCTGTTTTCAATCGGCTACGAGAGATGGGAAAAATTCAGAAGCCGGTAGATGGGTACCACATGAGTTGAAAGACAGGCAAATGGAAAAGCGCAAAAACACGTGTGACATTTTGCTCGCTCGGTACAAAAGGAAGTCGTTTTTGCATCGTATAGTTACAGGGGATGAAAAGTGGATTTATTTTGAGAACCCCAAGCGCTGTTAAAAGCTGGGGAAACGGTTAATACTAAACGTTACCAACAACAAATGACCGATTTGAACCGTTCGCTGTTTGAAAAAAGGCCAGAATACCGAAAGAGGCAACACAAAGTCATTTTTCTTAATGACAATGCTCCATCACCTACGGCAAAACCAGTTCGCGACACGTGGGAAGCACTCAGCTGGAAAGTTCTACCCCATGCGGCTGACTCACCAACTTGGCTCCTTCCGATTACCACTTGTTTGCATCGATGGGTCACGCACTTGCTGAGCAGCGCTTTGGTTCGTACGAAGATGTGAAAAAATGGCTCGATGAATGGTTTGCAGCAAAAGGGGAAGATTTTTACTGGCATGGTATTCACAAATCGCCCGAAAGATGGGAAAAATGTATAACAAGCGATGGAGCATATTTTGAATAAAGCACTTTTTATCATTCTTTCGAATTTAACATGTTTTTTTAGAAAAAAAATCTGCATTTCATACTTGTACACCTGGTAATTCAGTCTACCAATGGCTCACTCTTAGACCACCCACTCTAAAGGAAATTAGACAGAAATTAGTGGTTATGTTAGATTTCAAATTTATGGGTACGCTGTTATTGCCCGATTATATACCGACCCATGAAGACAAAGGAGCAAATGATTAGTATGAAAAAATAGAAGGTCAAATAGCACGGATAAATTGAAAACTTAATTACAGAAGCTGTTGGAGATCCACAAAAAAGTAATTTTTGTCAAATATCAGGACGAAAATATGTTGAAATAAGGAATTTTAGTGAGAAAAAATTAAATCTCCACATAATTTTTTTCTTCAAGATAGACTTTAGATTATTACAAACTAAGAAAACATAATTTCTTGTTTGTATGATGATGTTAATAATTAAAAAAAAAATACGGTTGTTACAGAATTTGTAAATTTGATTTTAGAATGCAAAATTCTATGGTGGAGTTAAGGTTTCCGTTTACTTAAGCTCTACTCTGTAATTATTAACCGTAAAGATCGAATCAGTATTAACAGTATGAATAACTATGCAGTGGGAATAAATAACCATATTTTTTATTACTTCAAAAAATTTAAAAGTTTGAGAAGGAAAATATATCTGAAAAAGAAATTTTTCTAAGAAATACTGTTGTTATGCATTATTAACTATATAATTTGTGAAAATGATCATTTTACTCTTTTGGATTACCATATTCCAATAAGTGGACGTGATAGAGATATTCTTAAGAAACCTTGAAGGCTGAAAAGTTTTTGGTCTGACACATAGATGTAGCCCTTTTCAAAAAATCCATATGATTTTTAGGAAGTACCAACCTTCAAACGATACGTGTCAAAATTTCATGACATTTCGACGATTAGTTTACGAGTTACAGTGGTTTTAGTGACGCTACGTTTAATATTTTCAAAACAATGGAAAAAATCGAATCTCGTGTGTTGATTAAACACTGTTTTATGATGGGAAAAAGCACCGTTTAAGCAAAGCAATGGCTTGATAAGTGTTACGGGGACTCTGCCCCTGGAAAATCATTCATCATTTACTGGTACGGTGAATTTAAACGCGTCGTACAGATATAAATGATGCTGAACGCTCTGGACGCCCAGAGCCGAAAAACACGAAAAAATCAATAAAATTGTTTTGGATGACCGTAAAGTGAAATTGCGTGAAATAGCTGACACCCTAAAGATATCAAAAAAACGTGTTGGTCATATTTTGCATGAAAATTTGGGTATGAGAAAGCTCTGTTCGAAATGGGTACTGCGTTTGCTCACAGTGCCCCAAAAAACAACAACGTGTTGATGATTCTGAGCGCAGTTTGGACCTGTTTAAGCGCAATAAAGAGGATTTTTTCATGCGATATGTGACAATGGATGAAACATAGATCCACCACTAAACACCGGAATCAAATCGGCAGTGAGCTGAGTGGATAGCAGCCGGTGAAAGCCGCCCGAAGCGACTAAAGACACAACAGACGGCTGGGAAGTTTTGGCCTTTGTATTTTGGGATGCGCATGGAATAATTTTCATTGACTATACTGAGAAGGGAAAAACCATCAATAGCGAATATTATATAAAGTTATTGGAGCATTTGAAGGCAGAAATCGTAAAGAAACGGCCCCAAATGAACAAGAAAAAGTTCTCTTTCATCAAGACAATGCGCCGTGTCACAAGTCAATGGTTTCGATGGCAAAATTACATGAACTGAAGTTCGAACTGCTTCCTCATCCACCGTATTATCTAGATTTGGCCCCCCGGCGACTATTATCTAGTCGCAGACCTCAAAAAATGCTCGCGAGAAAGAGATTTGGTGCCAGTAAAGAACGTATCGCCAAAACTGAGGCATATTTTGAAGCAGACAAACTCTTCTACAAGAAAGGTATAGAAATGTTAGAAAAGCGTTGGACTGTTTGTATCGCTCTTGAAGGAGACTATGTTGGCGACTAAAGTCGAATTTTGCAAAAGAAATGTATTTTAAGTAGCCAGACCAAAAACTTTTCCTCAATAACCAATAGAAGCAACTAGGAGTTAACAGGTATAAGTTGAAGTTATAGGGGCGCTAAATGACCTAGCAGTCGATGCGCCCTGACCCCATAACATCCATCCATCCATCCATAAGTTGAAGTATTAATTTAAAAAAGGTTTAAGAAACAAGTTAAGGGCTTCAAAAGCTTACATGAAGCATTAACCGCTGCGTTTACTTAGTCGTAATAAAGAATGAACACGAGCTCCAGAAACCGCAAGGTATTTTAAAAGAACAACATATCGAATCGTCAAAAGAATCGATAATGCTATGAAAAATGCAAATTACGATACAGATGCCAAATGCAACGGGACGGCATTAAGTTAGGACTTGGTGTTTCGAACGAAGTACAATTGGAAATTTTGGATACTCTTAGCTTGGTAGAAAAAAAGAAAATTGAAATTTCTGGAGATTGCCGTATAAGACAATAAAATTTTGATATTAACAAGAGCACATAAAGGCATACAGAACCATTCGAGATGATATGCGACAAAAAAAATGTTAAAAAAAGATACATCCACAAACTCTTGAAGGGGAAGTGTTGAATCGGGTAAAGGAATAAAGAGAATCCAATCATCGGAACAAACAAAGAAGAGATAAAATGATCGGTCACTTTCTGAGGCATACAAGTCTAATAGAACTGATCGTGAAGAAAGAGAAAGAGTTAATCATCTAAAATGGAGAATTATACCCTATCAAATTTAAGAATGTAAAATCAAAGAAGACTGTTAACAAATTAAAGGATAAATAGTACCAATTAGTATAAAGTGATTGAAATTATATTAAATAAGTACGTTACTAGTAATCGCTGTAGATAAATGTAGGATATCTGTCATCTCTCGAGCCAATAATGACGATATTAACGATAAAAATAACTGTTATTAAAAATCATCAATTATTTTAAATCAATAGAAAGGTAAAAGGTAAACGTTTCACCAAAGCTGCATTGTACTGTAAGAATTAGAAAATATTACTAATTGGAGCAGATATTTATTTCGACAATTACAGAAAAAAACTAGGGCATCAGCTGTATGTAGATATAATTGATAAGCTACGTACCTTTGTAAGGTAGAATGTAAACCAAATACGATTAAATAGTTATTTATTTTTAGTAATTACGTAAAAATTGTTTGGGTATATTCACATAAAGTTTTCAACAAATATGTACTTTTATTACAAAATACTTAATAAAAATATGATACAATTGCATTCACCTTGTGAAAGTCAAATTTAAAGTAAGATATACATAGCGGTTTAAAAATAAAACTAAAGATTTCAAAATTATAAATTTTTTGATATGTAAAAAATAAAATACACTGTTTGTAAAAAAAATAACCGGTCAAGTGCAAGTTGAACTTGCGCAATTAGTGTTCCTTACGTTGATTGCTTTTAAAATAAAAAAAAATTGTTACGGAGGTATAAAATGATCAGTGACTTCACAAAACACACCCCAAATGAATTTTCAACAAAGTTTCTTTCCAGTCTTTACTGAAAACTGATGACCTTGAAATTTTTGTTTTTTTTTTATATTCCAGATAAATTATTAAAGGTAATGCACTCGTGATAATTTTAGTTCAATCTACACTCCGTAGAGAATATTCCAGAATTTTTTCAAAATTTTTACTTTTCGAGATAAGGGTGGTGGACAGCGATTTTTCGCAATTTTTTAAAAATAGTACAAAGAAAAGTGCGCGCAACTATTACATTTATATATA
The DNA here is from genome assembly GCA_019049505.1 of Pachyrhynchus sulphureomaculatus. Taxonomy (NCBI): domain Eukaryota; kingdom Metazoa; phylum Arthropoda; class Insecta; order Coleoptera; family Curculionidae; genus Pachyrhynchus; species Pachyrhynchus sulphureomaculatus. The sequence continues at coordinate 208,555,611 of CM032456.1, read as the reverse complement.
TATATATATATATATATATATATATATATATATATATATATATATAAATATAAATATATATATTTATATATATATATATATATATATATATATATATATATATATATATATATATATATATATAAATATATAGATTTTACTCGTGTTTTCACAAGCTTTCATTTGATACCACACTCGATGACCAAGTAAAAAATTTTTTTTTCACTTCCGATTTCACCCCCCAAAACTAACCCCTTAAGTCAAAATTTAACTTTCAAAACTACATGGCTCTGATGAGGCCATCAGTTCCTATATTACTACCAAATTTCAACTTTCTATGACAAATAGTTTCGGAGAAAATCGGGTGTGACAGACGGACAGGCAGACACCGAAATGATCTTATAAATGTTCCGTACGGAACACTAAAATTGTCTGATTTCGTTAATAATTGAGGGCTCTAGACAATTTTGAACGAAAATTCAGATTCCTGGTCCACTATGCAGTGGTTCCGTTATTTTTATTTAGAGTATAATCTTAGAGTACCTTATAAAGTTAAGTAAATAATAACCGGTCAAGTGCAAGTTGAACTTGCGCAATTAGTGTTCCGTACGTGTGACAGGCGAACAGACAGACAGACGGACAGACAGACGAACAGACACCGAAGCCATCTTATAAGTGTTCCGTACGGACCACTAATTATGTTTCTAAATTGTACTTTCCTAGAAATAATCAAGATATTCTTCTTCAGCCAGCCTGCCTCGACCATTGCTGTGAAACTTTTTATGTCAACTCTTTTTATGTCATCAGCCCAGCATGTTGGGAGTCTACCTCTTCCTCTTTTATCAGTGCGTGATCTTCGCTCAATAACTCTTTTTAGCCATCTATCATCCTTGGTTGAGGCAACATGCCCGGCATACTGCCACGTCAAGCGTGTAATCTTCACAATAATGTCATCCACTTGCGATCTTCGACGAATCTCTAAATTTCTTGCCATCATCATCATTATTATCATTAGCTTATTCCATCCATAGTCGGAAATAAGCTTTGTTGTTTGCTTTTTGCATCCAATCGAGTCCTGCTAATCTTTTCATGTCGTCCGTCCATCTTATCTGTGGTCTACCTCTGCATCTTTTGTGTTCTCTAGGCCTCCATTCAACGGCGTGTCCATCTGTTAACATTCAGCCTTGCGATATGCCCCGCCCAATTCCACCTTAATATACATATTCGTTGTATTACATTTGTCACTTTTGATCTTCTTCGTATCTCAATGTTAGGAATACGATCTTGGAGTCTAATATTTAGCATTATTTTCGCCATTGCTCTTTGGATTACCTGGAGTTTATTTATTATATACTTTTATTTAAAGTCCACGTTTCAGTGCCATATGTTAATACCGGCAGTACATATTGATCGAATACTGTGGCTTTTATTGTATTTGGGATATCCAATTTAAATGTAGATTGTAACCTTCCGAACGTAGACCAAGCTGTTTATATAGGAATATAGGAATGTTTGTACCTTTCCTATTCTTTCACCTTCTATTAATAATTCCTGGCTGTTATCTACACTTTCGTTGTTCAAATATTTGGGTTTGGTGAAGTTTATTTTTAGATCTATTTCTCGAAACTTGTTATTTAATTCCATCAGCATTTCTTGTAATTCTTCTTTTGTGTTGGCTTATACCGTCTGATAATTTGATTCCCAACATCGACCTCTCTATTTTCGCTGCGCCACTCGTAATTTTTTTCCATTTGTTTTCGTGAGGTCAATGTTTTCGCTTCGTAATTGATAACGGACAGTACACGTTGATCAAATACCTTTCTCTTAAGGCTAATAGGAATATCATTTTTAAAGACGTTTCGTAATCTGTCGTAAACGGCCCAGCCAAGACCAATCCTCCGCTTTAATTCCTTGGTTCGATTATCTCTACTGATGGAAATGTCATGTCCCAGGTATCTAACTTTCTCCATGCAATCATTGTTCATCATAATCTGCCCACCGAGTACTAAGTTCGTCATTTATTTAGTTTTTTATTTGTTTATGTGTATATACGAGGCTGGTTTGAAAAGTCCGTGCAAAAATAAAAACTACTTATGTGTTTGGGGTAAACCTTTTTTATTTTTCGACATAGTCTCCTTTTAGGCGTATACACTTCGTCCAACGATGTTCTAGTTTGTTGATCCCTTCCGAATAATACGATTTGTCCAAGTCTGCAAAATATCCATTAGTGTCTGCATTCACCTCCTCGTTTGAATAAAATCTTTGTCCCGCCAGCCATTTCTTCAAATTGGAGAACAAATAGTAGTCCGAGGGAGCCAAGTCTGGAGAATAGGGGGGATGTGAAACGAGTTGGAATCCTATTTCCATTAATTTTGCGACCACAACTGCTGAGGTGTGTGCTGGTGCGTTGTCGTGATGGAAAAGAACTTTCTTGTGGGCCAATCGCGGGCGTTTTTCTTGCAGCTCGGTTTTCAAACGGTCCAATAACGATGAATAATATTCACCTGTAATAGTTTTACCCTTTTCCAGATAGTCGATGAGGATTATCCCTTGCGAATCCCAAAAGACAGTCGCCATAACCTTTCCGGCCGAAGGAACGGTCTTCGCCATTTTTAGTGCAGATTCCCCCTTGGTAACCCATTGTTTAGATTGTTGTTTGGTCTCAGGAGTATAGTAATGTATCCATGTTTCATCCACAGTGACGAAACGACGCTTAAAGTCCTCCGGATTCTTCTGGAACAGCTGCAAACCATCCGCAACACTTCACACCATTCCGTTTTTGATCAAGCGTGAGCAATCGCGGCACCCATCTTGCGGATAGCTTTCTCATGTCCAAATGTTTATGCAAAATATTATGTACCCGTTCAGTCGAGATGCCCACAGCACTAGCAGTTTCACGCACCTTAACTCTTCTGTCATCCATCACCATATCATGGATTTGATCAATGATTTCTGGAGTCGTAACCTCCACAGGCCGTCCAGAACGTTCAGCGTCACTTGTGCCCATATAGCCAGTCCGAAAATCTTGAAACCACTTATAAACTGTTCTAATCGAAGGTGCAGAGTCACCATAATGTTTATCAAGCTTCTCTTTAGTCTCCTGAGGCGTTTTGCCTTTCATAAAGTAATGTTTAATCACCACACGAAAGTCTTTTTTTTTCGTCGACGTCCATTTCTTGAAAATCAAAGAAACCAATATGGCTGAAACTTGGTGTGCGTTCATTCAAGAGATGCTACTAACTAAACATGACCTCGATACGCGCCGGTGGTGCCATCTCTCGGACTTTGCACGGACTTTTCAAACCAGCCTCGTATTGTGATAATCAAGATGCAAAATTGGAAGCATTGCTCTTTTAACAAGTATTATGATTTTTAAACTTGATGATCCGCAACAGTACGTTTTATATAAGAAAAACCCTTATCATCGTTTAGGCCATATCAATAATTAAGAATTAAGAGTATGGTTATAAAATAACGACCAAACTGGTAAGACTGGATTTTCTTGTGAATTCCCTAAAATTTTGTTTTTAACTACAGGTGTATTTCATTAAATAAAACAGGCTTTGTAAGATTGAAAAAAATAAATTTATAAGATTCGACAATATTCTATCTTATTATTTTACAAGGTATGTAAGCGGCCTTTCTTTTATAAAATTTGGGGTGAAAAAAAATTTTTGGATCCCTTATTGTTTCCGTTTGATATTCCACAAAACAGACTTATACATAAATAATTTGCTTTTATCCTCTCAGCTTCCAACCCAGAATCGCTGATACAAAATATTTGCACTTAATTGGTCTACTACGGTCCAAATGTTTCAAAAATCGGGCATTTACGTTAAATGGTTTCAGACAAAAAAGATTTTCAAGAACAGATTAACCAATGTACATCCAAAAACCGACTTAAATAAGGGGGTAAAGAATATCAAAAAATAACTTAAAAATGAAACAATATTTAGAATAATAACTTCTATAAAAAAATAACCGGTCAAGTGCAAGTTGAACTTGCGCAATTAGTGTTCCGTATGTCGATTGCTTTTAAAATAAAAAAAAAAATTTGTTACAGAGATAAAAAAATGATCAGTGACTTCACAAAACACACCCCAAATGAGTTTTCAACAAAGTTTGTTTCTAATCTTTACTGAAATCTGATGACCTTGAAATTTTTGTTTTTTATCTACCAGATAAATTATTAAAGGTAATTCACTCGTGATAATTTTCGTTCAATCTACACCCCGTGGAGAATATTCTAGAATTTTTTCAAAATTTTTTGATAAGTATTTTTCGAGATAAGGCGGGGGACAGCGATTTTTTTCGCGAATTTTTTAAAAATAATACATAGAAAAGTGCGCGCAAGTAATACATTATATATATATTTTTTACTCGTGTTTTCACAAGCTTTCATTTGACACCACACTCGATGACCTAGTAATTTTTTTTTTTTTCACTTCCGATTTCACCCCCCTAAAACTAACCCCTTAAGTCAAAATTTAATTCTTTAAACTACACGGCTCTGATAAGGCCATCAATTCCTATGTTATTACCAAATTTCAATTTTCTATGTCAAATAGTTTCGAGAGAAACGGGTGTGTCGGGTGATGACAGACAGACACAGACGAAGTGATCTTATAAGTGTTCCGTACGGAACACTAAAAAGAAGACATATTCTTAGCCAACAAAACGGGTAAATGATATTTTCGAATCTATTTTGCTATTAGCCTAAAAAACAATTTTCAATATTCAATATTTCAAAAGATTCTGCAAGCTGTCAGGTAAATATGTTTTCCAATAACTCAAGCTTCATAACGTGTTATACAGGGTGGTATTGTTCCAAAATATCGCTCTTAATTTTGGTAAGATTAATTATGATTTCAAATTACCCCTTTTTATACTATTCATCATTGAAAATGTAAGAAGATTCATTTAAAAGTGCACGTTGGGAATGCTAACTTATTCCGTCTGCTCTAGACTGTAAAAACTTAAGTTCATTCTAAAATTTGGGACCGTAAATAATAATTATAATAATAGGCTAAGCATTTCTTATATTATATCGACTAGAAATAAACTAACTATCGATCAGGACATAATTAGATTATTTCCCGACCAAAAAGGAGGACCAAGAAAAGATTTTTCTCGCCTGTATTTTTGTCTTGCCGGGTTACGCTGTTGTTCATAACTGCAATTTATTATTAATATTTCATTTCTTTAAATATTAACTTCAGTGTTTAACTTTTATGGGACTTATTATGGTGTATATTTTACCCTTAGGGCTGTCCCGAAAATTTAGGTTACTAAATATATTACTCTTTAGTTAATGTTGTATCCAAACATAAAATATCCTCATTGCATAAAAATAACAATAAAACTATTTATTATATAATGATAAAAAAATAAAATAAAAATATGCATGCCTGGAAGCTGCCGTCTGGACCAAACCCTTGCGTGTGATGCACTTCGTGCCTCGGTGAAGAGACCGGTGGCGTCCGCTTCAACGATACTGTCTCCAAAGTAGCTGCCTCCAAGTGACGGGCTCTTTCTTCGGCCAGCTTCTTTTCCAATCGGTCAACATCCAGCTGGACCCCCTCTCCTTGGGTGCCGGTAGACCTGGTGCCAGTCCACACCTTTTCAAAGAAGCTGACCGTTTCCCGGAGTTTTTTATTCGACGGACTTTTCGGTGAATCGGGGGGCCTTTTAGGGTCCTCCCCCGGATCTTTTTGGGGTGCACTCATGTTGTCATGGTATTAAAACCGTAGCCGAAAGACGTCGCATCTGCCAACCTGCGATTGTATTACGTATCTCGTTTCTGTGTCGTTCGCGATCCGTTCGATACTGGAGCTCGGCGCGGACGTGGTGGAAAGGAGAAGTCGATGGCATGCCATGGAGGGAGCTTATCATTTCGACGCAGGACGACTTCTAGTCCGGGAGAAAGAGAAAGAAATTAAGAAATTATTTGAAGGGGATTGTTCGTACTGAGATATCCTAAATAGATATAATTAAATAAAATGTACTTTTAGCAATAAAATTTAACTCAAGTCATAGCCAATTATCCCAAACAACTTTTCTCAAAACACGGTTACTTTTTTATTCTTCTTCTATCTACACCTTAAAAATTCCGAAATAAAATTCGCAATTTCTCAAAAATGAATAAATCTCGAAAACAACGAGTGAAAATATGATGGACTTTGGACACTACTATGTTTTTAGTGTTCCGTAAGGAACACTTATAAGACCACTTCGGTGTCTGTCCGTCTGTCGCACCCGATTTTCTCCGAAATTATTTGACATAGAAAGTTGTAATTTAGCACAAGTACAGGAATTGATGACCCCATCAGAGCCGTGTAGTTTTGAAAGTTAAATTTTGACTTAAGGGGTTAGTTTTGGTGGGTGAAATAGGAAGTGAAAAAAAAATTTTACCAGGTCATCGAGTGAGGTGTCAAATGAAAGCTTGTAAAAACACGACTTCAAAAAAAATCTATGATATAATACTTGCGCACATTTTTCTTGGTATTATTTTTAAAAGGTTGTCAAAAATTGCTGCCCCTCCCCCCTTATCTCGAAAGTACTGATCAAAAAATTTTGAAAAAATTCTGGAATATTTTCAGATAATTTATCTGGTATTTGAAAAAAAAAAAATAAAAATTTCAAGGTCATAAGTTTTCAACAAAGATCGGAAACAAACTTTGTCGAAAACTCATTTAGGGTAACACTTTTTTTATTTTAAAAGCAATCACCGTACGGAACACTAATTGCGCAAGTCCGACTTGCACTTGGCCTGTTTTTTGTTTGATTACGGTAGTATATTCTAGAGGATGAGTTCAGGTTTAAATGTATCTATTTCGCCATGTGTTCTGGTTTAAATCGATAGAATTTTCGTTAATTTTGCGATACCAATGGACGTTTCGACGGTTTTTTTAAAGTAAATAATGAAAAAATAATAAAACAATGGATAGCGATGATTATACCTCAGGAGACTCGAAAAGACGAAGAATCGAAGAAAAAGAAGAGCCAATGGGATTATTCAAGAAGAGTAAAAAGCTGATAAGAACACCACAGAAAACGAAACAGTAGATAAGATGGACAATTTGATAGAAATGATCATAGAGCTAATGTCAGATATAAAAGATATAAAACAAGATCAGAAGAGATACCAACAAGAGTTGAAGGAACTAAGAAAGGAGAATGAAGTATTGAAAGAGGAAAATAAGATAATTAGAGGAAACATGAGAAGTATGGATTTGAAGATCAGTAGATTCGAAAAAGACAACGTAAGGAATAATACTGTAATATCGGGAATGAGATTTGAAGCAAATAGCCAACCAGATCTGAAAATGGGTGTAGAACATTTTATGGAGAGGAGTATGGACACAAAAGTACAGATTAAAGATGTGATAGAAATAGGAACGACTATATACACGACAGAACTTGGAAACAGGGGAGATAAAGAAGCCGTAACGAAAAATAATAACAAGCTGAGAAACCTAAGAGAGAGAGTTTACATAAACATCGATATAACAAAAGAGGAAAGGGGAATTCAAAAAAAATTGAAGCATATAGAGAGAATGAGAGAAACAATGGAAAAAGAGTGAAAATAGGATATCAAAAAATCGTAATCGAAGGAAGAGAATATAAATGGGACATTGAGGAAGAAAAACTGAAAGACCAAACAAAGAAGACTACGACCATCAAGTCAAAAAACTGAGAAATAAGAGAGAGATAGGTAGATTGACGACGACCCTGGCAAAGAAAAAGGATACGGAAGAGAGGACTAGTAAAATGAATACAAATAAGAAGATAATCAAAGAAATAGATAGGAAGAAAGAAATGGGAAATATTTATCGAGTTATTAGATTGAGAACACGGAATAATAGGGGTATAAACGGAAAAGAGGATGAACTGACAGAAGAACAACAAACACGGAACTTTAGGAGTATAAACGGCAAAGAGATTAGATTGGGAACATGGAATGTTAGGGGCATAAACGGAAAAGAGGAGGAACTGACAGAAGAACTGGAAAGGATACAAATGCACTATGTAGGAATCACAGAAACAAAAAGGAAATGAAATGAATGAAAGGAAGAAGACAAAATTATGGAAATAAGGAGGGAATACTATAAAGATCTATCAGATGGAAATGACATAGCAAACAAAAATCAACATAGAGACATAATACCGGAACAAGATACAAAACTCACACAAACAGAAGAAACTAATACAGAAGAAACAAAAGAGGCAATCGGCAATTTAAATAGGATAGAAGGATATAGAAGGAAATATACAAAAGACAGATATAGAATAATTCAATTCCACGGGCCTTACACTCCTAACAAAAGGGGTAGAAAGGCATAAGGATTAAGTACGTAAGTAAGTATGAAAAAATAAAACGGAATATTAAGTTTTCTTAATGTAATTTAAAAGATAATAATTGTATGGATATGCGAAAGTTATTTTTAAGTAAAAAAAGATCGTATGAACAAATGATTGGCCAATGAAAATAGGAAAAATTTACTAGATTTAATAAAACAAAAATACTTTCGAATTTTTATAACATCAAAATCATAAAGAGTATGCGGTTAAATCATAAATATCATCACGATTCACTTTAAAATATTACAAGGTCAACGACTATTTTTGGCCCTTCGAGTTGGTTAAAAATATTTCCTGTGTTCAAAGGTCTATCCTTGTTCGCATCACAGGTGAAAAGGACTTCTTGCATTGTGTCACGGGCCGGTGAACACAGTCCGATATAAATATTTGACATGGTCTCGTCGAAGTCACTCAATTCTTTAGTTTCGAAAAAGTAAAGATTCCTGACAATCTCCCGTATCGCAATCAAAACATGAAAAGAGCACTTACTTTTTTTTCATTTCTAATGTAAATTACGAGGGTTTACCACTATTTAAAAAATTATATTTTTCGTAAACATAACCTTTCACACGAATTCTGTTAAATTTTCATGTCGCTGCGTGTTTTAATTTGTGAGTGGCAGCCATTTAAATGGAATAACTTTTGTGATTTTACAACAATGGAAAAAATTGAATATCGCGCAGTGATAAAGTATTTGTTCTTGAAAAAGTAACGAATGATGAGATAAAAACGGAACTCAACGAAGTTTATGAGGACTCTGCACCTTCATTATCGACCGTAAAATATTGGACAGCAGAATTCAAACCCGACTGTACAAACATTTTTGATGAAGAACGTCCAGGTTGTCCAAATAAGGTCACCACATTAGAAATGATTGAAAAAATTCACGATATAGTGATAAATGATCTGACAGTGAAAGTGTATGACATTGCTGAGACTGTGGGCATCTTAATTGAACAAGTGCAGACATTTGAACTCATTTGGATATGAGAATGTTAAAGCGCAAACGGAATGATTTTTGGCATGAATTCATAACTGTTGACAAAACATGGGTTCATTACAGCACACCAGAGACCAAAGAACAATCCAAACAGTGGGTTTTCCACAGGGAACCGGTGCCAAAGAAGGCCAAGGCGGCTTTATCTGGACTTTGTTCATTGGCACAGTGTTTTGGGATACACGTCGATTACCTTGAAAAGGGCAAAACGATTAATAGAGAATATTATGTTAACTTATTAGATCGTTTCAACCATGCTGTAAAAGAAAAATCTCCGCATTTAGCGAAGAAAAAAATTCTCTTTCAGCAAGACAATGCACGCGTGCATGCTTGTGTCGTCACCATGACAAAATTTCATGAGTTAGGATACGAATTGCTTCCGCACCCACCATATTTGCCAGATTTAACCTATTTCCGAATATGAAAAAATGGCTCGGCGGAAAATATTTGGCCCAAGCGATGAGTTGATAAAACAATTTTGAAGGTTTGGAGAAATCGTATTTTTTAGATGGGATACAGAAGACAGAATAACGTTGGACTAAGTGGATCGACCTAAAAGGAGAGTATGTTAAAAAATAAAATAAACTTTACACATAAAAATGTTTTTTTTCTTGTCAAGGCCACGTACTTATCATACAACCCTCGTATTATCAAAAAAAAAAACTATATTTCAGAATAACATTGTCTGATGAGTGTGTTAGTGAAGTATCAAGCGTAAGTTTAAAATAATGTGGTTAGGAAACCTTAACATTGTAAACCAACAGTCGTAACGTCAACCAAAACTAATTTAAAATAATATATATAAATTAACTGTTCTGGTTACTTAATATTGGGTCAATATTTTATCAGTGTCAACACGGAATGAAACTTGAGCCACTTTTACTGATTATTCCAGATGTGCATTAAAAAGAAGCCATTCCAGTAGAGAGAAATACATAGTTTTTAGGTTTAGGTCTGTAAAAATTGGGTATATTTATATCAATTGTAAAGCAACACCTTCCTATATGAGTGTTGACTCCTGAGAAATAAACTTAAAAAAGTTTAGTTTGTTTTATTTTCACAGTATACGCGCTGCAAAGAAATGTACAAATAGCTTAAAGACAGCGCATGCGCAGAAGTAGCGATTCATATTGATCTGGAACCACGGCAAGTTGTTTCGGTAGGGAACACAGATCTGGACAATTCATTCCAAATGGATGGGATTCTCCATATAAATAAAATAGTTCTTAAAGAAAGCTGTCCGAGGAGTAGCAAATTGAACCTCATACGGATATGATGTATTAAGGCGGCATGTATTTTGACATGCACAGCTCTAGAAGGAATCAAGTCGGTTGCATCAATTGAGAAGTCCCCATGAAAGTTTTAAAAAACAAATTTAAGTAACAAGCTTTTCTTCGATATTCTGGTAAGTTCCGGGACCCAAATCAGGTGAATAGTAAAACCTAATTTATTTATTTCGTATGGATGTATGTCACTACTACACCAAACACTTTATTTTTGCACTCGACGCGCGTTTCGCTAACCATGTTAGCTTCATCAGGAGCGATGATAAATTACTCAAGCGGAACTAATTACATGGGCGAAACCATCAGTTCTGGTCAAGTAACCAGTACAGTATAAGGAATATGCCCTCTGTTTTTATTTAAACTACTTTTTCATTTATAATTTCCATACTTTCGTATGCGTTCAACAATCTCCTAAGTAGATACGTCTTTAATTAATCTTAGATTTTCTAATGTTACAGTATGATCAGCTTTAAGGGCTAATGCTAAACTTTTCTGTTCTACCATATTTTAAATAGGTTAAATGTTCTTTAAATCGTGTTTTAATTGACCTTCTAGCTTGCCCAACATATTTTGCCGCAATCATTACAACTAGTTTCATCAATGCCACTTTTCCTACAATTAGGAATCTTGCCTTTGGGATTTCCTAAGATATTCCTCAAATTGTCTGATGACTTATAGACTAAGGTGAGGCCTACTTTATTACATACGAATAAGGTATTTAGTCCTTGAAGCTGATCATAGCTGATAAATTAGATAATCTAAGATTAATTAAAGATGTATATGATAGGAAATTGTTGAACGCATACGAAAGTAGGGAAATTATAAAATGTAAAAGTAGTTTAAATAAAGACAGAGGGCCTATTTCTTATAATCCCCTCTACTGGTTACTTGACCAGAACTGATGGCCTCGCTTGAGTAATTCAGATTTTGGGCTAAGTATAAATAAGGTAGATCTGTAGTTTAGCTTTAGTCAATCATTGCTCCTGATGAAAGTAATATGGTTAGCGAAATGCGCGTTGAATGAACAAATAAAATGTTTGGTGTAGTGGTGATATATATTGAGTAGTGTCATTGTGCCAAAGATTCCACAATCCCAACATAAAATTACCTTATACAAAAATAGTAATAATAATATAACAAGTCACCAATAACACAAACACAAACGATAATAAAAAAAATAAATAAAACAGCATTCCAGAGTTGGACCTCTAGGTTCTTCAGCCATCGCACAGCATCAGGCGACAGTGTTTCAAAGTCGGTCAATCGGTCTGAGAATGACTTCAGAGGGCATTTGCGGAGGATATGCTCAATTATTTGTCTGGCTTTTCCATATTCACAGCGCGGGTCTTCGATCGCGTTCCATTGAAAAAGAGCATTAGCGCATCTACTATGTCCCGTTCTTATTCTAAAACCTAATAATGTAGACTAGTTCGGAAGTATAGCTCAGTTTTCTATCAATGGTCGAATTTCAACTTTGTACAGGAATAAAAGCTGTTATGAAGTATTTAGTTTTCTAGTAAACAATAATATCCTAATGTTTGGGAAAGTTTTCCTTGCCCTACATGAGATATGATACCGGCCTTAATGATGAGGATGATGGAAATAAATATACCAATTGTCACTTGCAAAGAAGGATTCCTGAAGAAACGAGAGAATCGGAATCAAAGTACTTAAAACATATTAAAACAGCGCAGCTTTGTCCTTAATCCGTCATGTTAAACACGGCCAAATGCCTTAGATATATGAAGCGCCACCGTTCGAGATTCTCGATGATAAATGTCAATTGTGTATTGTAATTTTTCTACAGTCCTTATGACTTTTCTACGTACGTTTTAATGCCAGAAGCTTGTAATAATGTTAAAATATTATAATTACAAGTTCTTATTAAAAATTTCCAAATAATACAAAACTAATAGTTGCTTGTTTGCTGCTTCATTTATTTAATTGGATTGTGTTGTCTATAATCCGCGATTATTTTTATAATACGACAAATAGTTAAATTTGGATGTGATTAATTTTTTGCTCTCTGAATATTAAATATATTATATAACAATATGTTTAGAATAAATTTAAGTAATTGGTGATGATCTAATTCTACGTTATCTTTAAAATAGTTTTGGGAACAACATCTACATATAACTTAAAATTACTGGTATTTGTAGATATTATGCATATTTTAAAACAATTAAATTTTCTCTATTTATAGGCCAATTTCGATCAAATTTACACGACAAAAAATACATCAAAAACAATTTGGACATTGACCGCCTTCAGAATTAGAATGCTCATAACTTCTTTATTAATTGTCCAATTTGGCTCGTTTAACGGTACTACGTAAAATTCATATAAAAATGACAATTTCAGCTGCTAAAATTAAAATTATTTTTATCCGCCTTCTACCACCTTTAATTTTTTTTGGACACTGGCAGCTGTCAACATTAAAAATATATATATATATATATATATATATATATATATATATATATATATATATATATATATATATATGTATATATGTATATATGTATATATGTATATATATATATATATATATATATATATATATATATATATATATATATATATATATATATATAAGCGTAGTATATTTTTGTAATTTAATTGTAACAATTTGTGGTTGTTAGATTTCATATTAACATTTTGCCTTGGCAAGTTCTTCATTTGTACTCTGCTTTCAAGGGGTCTTTTTTTTATGGGTCTAGCACACGTGCTACAGGGAAGTCCCTAAAGCGCTACAGGAGCGACACGTGTGCGGAGAAAGCGATTCACGTTGTTCTTGAATCGCTGTAGATTGTACTCGGTGGGAAACACAGTCCTGGGCAAATTATTCCAAAGGGATGATGTTCTCCATATAAAAGACTGCTTGAAAAGCGTTGTACGAGGAGTAACAAGCTGAACCTCATACGGATGTGAAGAATTAGCGCGACGTGTACTTCTAACATGCACCGCTCTGGAAGGAATTAAGCGGGCCACATCCTTCGAACACTTTCCATGAAAGTACTTGTAGAATAGGCTCAAGTAGCCAACCGTTCTTCGATGTTCCAGCGAATCAAGGCCGACAGTCAGTTCCGGGTCTCCAATCAGACGAACAGCTCTTCTCTGAATAGAATCTAACAAATGCAGTGTATGTTTGGGAGTGGAGCTCCAAACATGGGAGCAGTATTCCATAGTTGGTCGAATTTGAGCTTTGTAAAGAATTAACAGTTGTTGTGGAGTGTAAAGCTTTCTGGTTCGAAATAATATTCCCAACTTTTGAGAAGCTCTCCTTGGTATGCCTGCAACATGTTCATGCCAGGACATTTGCTCCCAAATTAACGCCCAACAAATTGAGTGACGATGTTAGAGGAATGGAGTGCCCCAACATAACTATGTCGGGTTCAGTAACGTTAACTTTTTTAGAAAAAACTGCCGCCTGGGTTTTTGTAGCGTTAAATTCCACTTGGTTACTGTCACCCTAAGACAGAATTTCTTCCAGGTCTTTGTTAAGTTGAATGACTTCCTTTCTCTAAGATGTACCCTCGTAATTTTAAATTATTGCTAAAGAACGAATGATCGCAATGTGACAGGTCAAGTAATGGCTTCCTAGGTTGATTGCGCAAGAAGCTAGCTTTTTAACGCTGGTGTTCATGAAACAGTGAAAAATATTTCTTTTTGTTCACCTGATTTGCTTTGTTAATGTGACGCCGTGTCTCGAACCAAGTTTTTTTTGTAGTTTTGGGCGGAAAACTAGCCTCTTGAGTAAGTTTCTCACTTTCTTTTCTAATGTATTTTTTTTTTGCTCATCCCAAATTTCTACTAACGGAGACCATTTCTTTTTTTACAGAAGGCGAAAAGACGTCATACTTATGCTACTGATTTCTGACAAGGGTGTGTTTGGTGTGTTTGAAGTATGTGATGTCGTCGCAACCTGAAAAGACCACGTTCCCTGGTTATAACCATCAACATTTGGCAAGGTGGATTTAATAAAGTTTTCAATCCACCTATCACTTCGAATTGATCGTTGTTGTGTGGCTTACGTCATTTTTAAAGTACGGGCCTATTATTTCACTTGCTTATATGGCGACTCAAGTCGTCTTTTTAAGAGAATGTACTGGCTTTTAATGCTTTAGTTTCGGATTTCTCAGACTCCAATAACGGCAGCTTTGTCTATTAACGTGACATTAGTTCTCTTTAATTTTCTCACTAGCTATATCTTGTAGGGGTGCAGCCATAAATGTTTACTAAGGATCCGTTGCACCGAACTCCTACATTGCTTCTCGATGTCCTTAGTCGCTCTACCTGAGGTTTATCTAACATCGATCTAGTTTCATCAAACTCCTCACGCCAGTTGTGTTCAGACGACAAGCCCAAAAAATTTGCACTTATTTATAGGGCACCCTGCATATTCAAAAGAAACTCCGAAATGTGTATTCCGAAGGAGTTACGAGTATTTACGTATATATCGAACTTATTTTACATTTGCCTTTCAATTTTGGTAGAAATCAATGGATAAATAAGGGAAACGTAATAATTCTGACAGCTGTGAATGTCAATATTTTTTTTCGAATTTTACGTCTACCGTACTATGAACAAAACTATAACAACTATAAAACAAACAATGGAAAAAAAACTGGCAAAGAATAGAGAAGTTCATCTAGCCTTCATAGACATAAGAAAGGCCTATGACTCAGTATCAAGACAAAGATTATGGAACGCAATGAAAGAAATAGACATTGACAAAGAACTAATATACGCAGTAAAAGCTCTCTACGAAAACAACACAGTGAAACATAAAAATAGGACATAAAATAGGGAAGAGACTCCAAACATCAAAAGGCCTATTACAAGGATGCTCTACATCCCTAACACTATTTAAAATATACCTCGAACAAACATTAAAAAAAATGGAAGCAAAAATGTAGTGGAATGGGAGTCCTAATACGAGAAGATTACTTATATAACATACTCTAAGTTTCGCAGACAATCAAGTAATCATAGCGCAAGATGAGGAAGACCTCAGTTATATGGTAAGAACACTGAAAGAAGAATACACTAAAGCAGGATTAGCAATAAACTTTGATAAAACGGAATATCTAACAACAAAGGAGGGAAACGTGGAGAATCTGGAAGTAGATAACGAAACAATAATCAAAGGAACCGATAGATTTAAAAATCTAGGAACCATCATTTCAAAAAACGCAACATCAGAAAGAAGAGATTAAAGCTAGATTAGGACAAACGCGAACATGCATAAGACAATTAAATTCGATCCTGTGGGACAAGCACATTACAAAGAGAAACAAAACACGCATATACAAATCAATAATACAAAGCATAATGACATACGGGTCAAAAACATGGACGATCAACAAAAGAAATAAATCTAAAATTAACGCGGTAGAGATGGAGTATTGGAGAAGATGTTGTAGAGTGACACGTATGGAGAGAATAACCAATGAAGAAATAAGAAGCAGAATGAACATCAAAGAGAACGCAATAAATACCATTGAAGAAAAACGATTAAAAGGGTATGGACACGTAAGACGAAGCGAAGATAATAGGTGGATAAAGAAAATAACGGAGTGGAGCCCTATAGGGAGAAGAAAAAGAGGAAGACCCAGACGATTGTGGAGAGACGGACGATGTGGACGAGGCTATGGAGGACAGGGGGACAGATGGAGACTGGGAAGATAGAAACGGATGGAATCAAAGGCTGAGAGAAGGAAGACAGCGTTAGCCGTTTAAATTTCTTAAATTATTACATTTACCTTATATATCCACTGATTTCTACTAAGATTGAAGGGCAAATATCAAATACGTTCGACAGTTTTATATTAATATGCAGGGTGTTCTATAAATAAGTGCAAATTTCTTCAGCTTGTCGTCTGAACACAACGGGGCGCCCCAGTGTGTCGACTAGTACAAGTTAGCTAGACAAAATTATTTTTTCACTTATTTCAATTATTTATGTATATTCTAGGCATATTAAGTTATTTTAAGAAAAAATTCATCTCGTTGTTTTTTTTATGGGCGTGGCTAATTTTTTCCCCTAAATTAGTCAGCTACGCAGACATATTGAACGATAAATCGGGAACAAAATGCGTAACAAAATTTTATTAAAGTTGATTGAATATTATTTTATTCTGTCTTTTATCGTTTTGGAGTTATTTAGAAATTAATGGAGAGAAAAAAAATTTTTTCGTGTAAAATTCATTATTTTTTTCGGTAAAAAAGCGCAATAACAAAAGAAAAACAAAATATTATACATTTTTCTGACAGCTGCGTATCTGGAAAATAAAATAAGGTATTAATCATGAAAATCGGTTAATAAATGTGGGTTTTATTCACAATTTACCGCAGGTACTCAATATCGATAAAATTGATATCTGCTTTGTCTTCGTTGCTTCTAGCCTGCCATTTCTTAATATTCAACTTGTAACTGATATGTAAAAGACATTCGAAGCAACGAATCCAAGCATGAAGTGTAGATAAACCAAAGCCAAAATGTTCTTGATTGCTGTTAAACATCGCGGGGTCATCGTTCATCGTCTTGGGGGTGGCGCCACAGATGAAACACTTTTGGGATGAATTAGTTTCCGTTAAGGCGTTACACACCTTTCCGTCTGTCATTGTCAGCAAAAGTTCGTGTTTTACAGAGATTTGAGAATCACCAAAGTTGATAAGTGTTGGAAGAAGAGCATTAACTTCTTCCCACAATCTATTTGTCTCCACTAACGTGAAGTCGTTTGTTTCTTTGGCAAATATAAATTTGATTGGGCGACAATACAAAGTTGATGAAGGCCGAGGATTTTGCCAAATAATTTTGGACCCATCATATAACTTAAGGGGAACTAAAGAAAATGCGAAAAGAAACTCGTCCGTATATTCAGTGTTCTCAAATCTCTGTTTGTATGTGCTGTGCCCAGAACTTCCATCACATCCCCATTTACTAACAAGTGTAAACGATGAACTTGTTGGGAGCACACTGCTGATAACTTCATTCTGTGCTAATACTAGACGTTCCACTGTTTTATTTAATAAGGCTTGCAAATTTATTTCAACACGAGTTTCTGTTATAGCAATGTGCTCCTCTGCAGGGTAAGAGGCCTGTTTGGACTTTTTTAAACTAAAATATGACGGAAACACATTATGCCCCGCCTTCATGGACCACTTCCTAGTTTGTTTGTAAGAATGCGTTGTTGACTTAGATTCTATATAGTAAGCTAAGGCTTCGTCACTACTTAATTGCCTAGGATTAACGGAACTGGTATTTTTAGACTTAATAATATTATCTGGGCTCTCACTAATGTCTCTAATCACATTGGCAATTTTCCTTTGCCCTGCTGAACGCACAGCAATTTCGGAAGCAGTCACCAATTCACTGACACTTCGGGATTCTACGAGATCTACGACTCGACGTTTCTTCGTCTTAAACGACGATTCCTCGAAATCTTTGCGAGGTCTTCCTGCAGGAGTCACATTCTCACTTGATGTTGAAGGTTGTGGCGCAAAAGAACTCGCAGTAAACTATATGTCTGCTTCATCCAACCAATTCTTATTTTTAATTAAAAAAACGCTCCTTCGACTTTCCTGAAGCCAACCATTTGGCACCAAACTTATTAGACAAGTTGGATATCTTCAACTTTATTTCTTTTTGGCTGCTTTCAGTAATGTCACCAAAGTGAAATTTTGAAGAAAGAAAGTCATATACACGCGAGTTTTTTTCATTCTTCGTGTGTTACATCCACTCCTCAAAAAAGGCTACCCTTGAAATAGAGTAAACGTGTTCTGGAAAAAAAAAAAAAAAAAACATGTTGTACTGAAGTGTGCTAAACAATATGTGTATTTTTACGAAGAATAAAGTTATTTCTGTGTAATATCTAAAAACTAGCCCGGATAGAGGTGAATGTCTGTATATTCTGAACTTTCAAAGTTTTTTTTTTAAAAAAAAACACGCTAAAATATATAGGCTATTTAAAAAAAATACTAAAAATTCAAATTAATAGATTCTGATTAAAAAAAAATACATTAAAAAATAGTACTTACCCTCAGTATTAATATTCATCACAAAAACTTTCACAATATTACAATATGTCACTATAAGATGTGCACGAAACTGTCGCTAAATTGCAACTGATTGATTGAAAGAGCCGCTTTAAACTCATTACCTGACTTCTGACGCTTATGACTCGCCACTTGCAAATTTGATAAACAACCTTTTCTCGGAATTCGGGGTTTGGTGGTGTTGTTTACGTTTTGCAAATAAGATTTCCTGGAAATCATAACATGAATTTTGTCCACCTAGCATGTTCTACGCGACACACTGTGGGGCGTGAGGAGTTTGATGAAACCTCAGGTAGAGCAACCAAGGATATCGGGGTTCGATGCAAACGTGGAGTGTATCCGAGTGTCAGTTGTTGAGAATCCTAACCTCTCAATACAAAAACGGTCAAGTGTCTTAAATGTACCCAGGAGTTCGGTGCAACGGATTTCTTGGGCTTGTCGTCTGAACACAACGGGCGTGAAGAGTTTGATGAAAACTAGATCGATGTTAGATAAACCTCAGGTAGAGCGACTAAGGACATCGAGAAGCAATGCAGGAGTTTGGTACAACGGATCCTTAATAAAAATTTATGACTGCACCCTACAAGATATAGCTTGTGAAAAAATTAAAGCCTACTAAGGTCACGTTAATAGACAAAGTTGTCGTTATTGGAGTTTGAGAAATCCGAAACTAAAGCATCAAAAGCCAGTACATTCTTCTAAAAAGACTACTTGGGTCACCATATAGGCAAGTGAAATAATCGGCCCGTACTTTGAAAATGACGTAAGCCATACAACAACGATCGATTCGAAGTGATAGGTGGAGTGAAAACTTTAGTAAATCCGCCTTGCCAAACGTTGACGATTATAACCAGGGAACCGGGTCTCTTCGATACGCGACGACGTCACATACTTCAAATACACCAAACACGCCTTCGTCAGGAATCAGTAGCATAATTATGACGTAGTTTCGCCTTTTGTAAAAAAAAGAAACAGTCTCCTTTAGTGAAAATTTGGAATGAACCAAAACACAAATATTAGAAAAGAAAATCAAAAATTTACACAAAAGACTAGTTTTCCGCCCAAAACTACAAAAAAAACTTGGTCTGGGGCACGACGTCACATTGAAAAAGCAGGTGAACACAAAGAAATATTCCATTCATGAACAGCAGCGTTAAAAAATTGCCTTCTCGTGCAATTAACCTAGAAAGCCATCTACCTGACCTGTCACATTGCGACCATTCGTTCTTTAACAATAATTTAAAATTACGAGGGTACATCTTAGAATCCCCTTGAAAGTCAAGCACAAATGAAGAATATGACAAGGCAAAATGTTGATATGAAAATTAACAACCATAAATTATTTCAGTTACAATAATATATTACGCTTAATTACGTAATACAGAAAATCATGAAAAAAAAACATGCTCGTGGTAACAAATGTGGCTCTATTTTTTAGACTACTACACTTCAGATTAGATCAAGTGAGAGTTTACAAAATTATAGTACTATTCTTACAAAAACCCTGTAGAAGCATACTAACGTATTATAAAAAATGAACGCTACAGTTTTAAAGAAATAATTTTCTAAAGATACAATTTATAATTCTGTATTAAAAAAGTTTTGGTATATTACACGTAAAGAGCAATAACGAGATCTGACCTAGGAGAATTACGATTTTCTTTTGGTTAATTTTGTAAAGCTTAGTTTCGAGTAAGCATCAATAATTTTAACCCAAAAAAGTAAGACAAAAAAGTATTATGTACGTAAACCTTACTTTTTTTATTTTTCAGTCTCTCAGAATATGTAATTTCTGAAGTAAATTTGTTTTTCCACTCGGAACTTCTTAAAATTCCGCGCGGAGGACGGAAAATTCTTCCATTAATAGATAAAATAAAATTATAACCAAACTGGGTTAATGAGATTCATATGCTTGTTTTGATTATCGAACAACTAATATAAATGTCATGACACTAAAGTGATCGATCAATGAAGATGTAAAATTCCATGCTTTACGTAAATCTAATTTTAACTCTTCGTTATTTTGTTTTTTTTTACGATTGTAGGTGAATTATTTTTTTAAGAGTTCCATAAAACACAACAAATATTTTTTTTTTAAAAAAAAAAAAACATAGTTTAACCTTTTAAGTAATAGAAACTACTACAAAAATTATTTTTGGTAATGCTGGTAATTTCCTGTTAAACCTTCACTAGATATTTAATCATAGCCTGTGTAGATATGTTTAAAGTTCCTTAAAATGATGATGAAAGTTCTATAATCGATTTATATGTAGAAAATAATGTTTTAATTGTATTACGATAAAAATAGGTTTCAGCCCTAACTGCTCGTTGATATTTATACTTCTGATGTAAGATCTAGAACTCCCATATCAGATTTTCCCCCACTTGCTTGAATAAAGCCGCCTACACACAATCAAGTAAGTTGGTCCAACCAGTTTGTCATGCAAGTTGGTCAAATAAGTTTGACGGTACAGGT
Organism: Pachyrhynchus sulphureomaculatus; assembly: GCA_019049505.1. NCBI lineage: Eukaryota > Metazoa > Arthropoda > Insecta > Coleoptera > Curculionidae > Pachyrhynchus > Pachyrhynchus sulphureomaculatus. The sequence continues at coordinate 208,534,448 of CM032456.1, read as the reverse complement.
TGAACCCCCACGTTCAAGTAAAATGGACAGACGAACAAACTTCTCATCAGTGTGCTACACTTGCCAGTGAAGAGTGGACTACGCCTAACATTGTGATTTAGTGTTGTCCTATTATTTGTTGTTTTTATTGCAATTCCATGATGGATGCAGACCACTAGGTATGGACTGTTATTGAAACCTTAAAAGGAAATCAAACAGTTTATTGAACGAATTAAGGTGTGAGCCCCAAAATTGGCATAACTATATGAGGATGGACGAAGATACTTACTTATTATTGCTTTCACTTGCTTCGCCAAAAAAAAAAATCATGACATTGCGAGAACTACAAGTTGGTGACTTGGGTGGTTTGAAGGCTGGATAACGGGATACACGATCAAACTTACTTGTCAAGCCGTCAGTCTTCCAACAACTTTTCTAACAAATCCAGAAAATCGTCTAACTCGTTATCAAACCAACCAACTCACCAATTTCCACACCATCAAATTTACTTGACCAACTGGCTTGACAAGCCAAGTTGGACCAACTTAGTTATTTATTTATTTATTGATTTACGGGCAGACCCATTTTATACATAGTTTCTACAGAAATTATAATAATACAACAACAATTATAACAATACAACAAACAACAACACCAACAAGTATCCTCACAGAACTCAGTGGACTGTCAACAGTTCTTTTTTTAAAAGTTTTAAAGATAGATTAAAAAAATCAAATTCCGTTTCACCGGCGCCATTAGTGATTCTGGTGATCGGCGAGAATAGGCCATGGTTACATCTATGGCATTACTGGCTCTTGGTGGAGCATGGAAATTTATCAAAGAAGATCGGAGCAGTCGATATGACCATTTACAAGTAGAAATAAGAAACAGAGATCAGCAACTTTCCTACGTCTTGAAAGCGATTGCAGCTGGAGTCTTCGCAGCAGGTCCCCATACGCAGTGATGTTCCACTTAAAGTTATAGCATACTTCTTCTGTACCCTTTCAATACCATCAATATGTGTAGCATATGAAGGCGCCGATACTCTGCAGAAGATCTTACCAAGGCCTTATACAAAGTATTCATGCTATCTACAGTCTGGAAATCCCTAGTATTCCTACAGACGAAGCCAAGGAGTTTTAAACATTTGTTAGGAATAAAGTCATAGTGAATATGAAAATCAAGCTTAGTATCCAAATAAATACCTAAGTCACATAATGAGTGAGACCTTTTCCAGAAGACTATTATTGATACTGTAGTCATATAAAAGCGGAGTTTTCACCCGAAAAGACGACATTAACTTGCAGTTTTTAATATTAAGGTTAATTTTATTTCTTCTGCACCACTCACTCACCCTATCCAAATCTCCCTGTAGTCTCACAGCATCATCAACAGAATGAATTACCATAAACAATTTCAAATCATTTGCAAAAAAACAGGGGCCTTGAAAATAGAATCACCTCACGGAGGTCATTAATAAATACATTAAACAGCAACGGGCCTAGATCGCTACCCTGTGATATACCCGATGTAACAGATATCTCACTCGACACAAAGCCCTTTACTTTAACAAACTGTTTCCTATATTTAAGGTAACAGGTTAACCAATTCAATAGTGATCCATAAAAGCCATAACTTCTTAATCATAATCATAAACCTTATCAAGATATCGTGGTTGACAGTGTCGAAGGCCTTGCTGAAATCAGTATAAACGACGTCAACCTGACCACTTGCCCCCATTGCATCAATAGTACTTTAAATCAATAATATCAAGTTTGTAGCTGTCGATCGGCCCTCGACGAAACTGTGTTGTTCCTGAACTAGAAGAGGTTTTATGAAGTGTTTTAATTTAACACAAAAAATTTTTTCGAACAATTTTGGGATAGAGATTAGAATAGGAGTAGGTCTATAATTTTTAAAGTCTAACTGGTCGCCAAATTTGAATATTGGAGTAATAAAATTATATTTCCACTGGTCAGGAAAAATACCGCTCCCCAGAGACAATTTAAAAAGCATATATAACTTGATCGTGTACAGGGACCATTAGATAGATATCCATTTCAAAAATATTTAAATATAATGATTTTTAAATACAAAAAATATTGTCTTAGTTCCAACATTGCCTTGGCTTATTATAAACTGGTAAACAAAATCTGATGTCATAGTTCACTTGACCGCGAACTTACTAAATTTATTACTTATTATTGTAACATTGACGGTTACAACGGAGGCAAAATAATAATAGTTATTTTCTCGCCAATTATACAATTCCGTCTTATTATTCGCAAATTAAATTAGAAGTTTCATTACGGTTTAATGGCGGGACTACTTGCGTAATTCATTCATGATTTTGGTTTTGTCTTTGATTATCGAGCGTAACTGTTTTTTTTCTCACTTCCCAGCGTTCAATTAATTTTGCTTCATCGAATGCAAAAAAACGCATTATGAAAAAATATCCACGAAAGTACAAATCTTTACCGTATTTTAAGAAATAAGGAAGAATATAGGAGTAGGAGGCGTAGGAGGCGTAGGAGTCCGAAACGATCGGGCCGTATGCTAATAAACTTTGTGCACTCAAGAAATCTTTATGCCATGAACACATTCTTTTACAAATAGCCCGGGAGAAAGTGGACATGGAGAAGTCCAGATGGCCAAACAAAAACGAATTTGACTTTATCATATCAAATTGTAAAAATATCATCGGAGACCATCGAACGGTAAGACACACGAATTAGAAACAAACTTCTCGCTTGTCCCAACAATTCCAGGTCTTTTTGGTCAGTCGTTAAGGTAGTTAGTCAAAATTTCACCAAACCCACCATACCATCACTCACACGGACAGACAATTCCATTGTAACCACACCTGTTGAGAGAGCGAACTTGTTGGCTGAATTCTTTGCTTCACATTCTACTGTCGATTTCCAAGGAAAAACACCACCTACTATTCCCATATTGCAGTCAAAGATGCCCGATGTTGTCTTCAGGCAGCGTATCATAAAACGTATTTTAATGAAGCTAGACACCAAAAAGGCTTCTGGCGCAGACGGAATACCTGCCATAGTTCTTAAAAACTGTGCAAAAGAACTAACACCAGTTTTCTGTAGACTTTTCAACCTATCCTACAGAAAAGGAATATTTCCGTCCTGCTGGAAATGTGCCACGGTTCAGCCGATACCCAAAAAAGACAAGAAGACCTTGCCAAATAACTACCGACCCGTCGCACTGCTTTCAATAATATCGAAAGTCATGGAAAAGGTTATCAATCAGCATCTTCTAAAATATCTTGAACGATTCAATATTATTAGCGATCACCAATATGGCTTTCGTAAACATAGATCAACAGGAGATCTTCTGACTTATGTAACACATTTTTGGAACAACGAAATCGAACACTTTGGAGAATCTCGAGCGGTTGCTCTTGACATATCCAAGGCATTCGACCGTGTTTGGCACCATGGACTGTTGGCTAAGCTATGCTCTTGTGGTATGTCTGAAAAGTTCTGTTTGTGGCTCTCATGTTTCCTCAGAGGGCGTAGCTTGCGAGTGGCGGTAGACGGATTTCTTTCTGACACCTTCACAATCAACGCCGGTGTGCCCGAAGGCTCCATACTGTCTCCTACTCTCTTTCTCATTTACATTAACGATCTTCTGGAAAAGACCGGGAATCCAATCTACACCTTTGCAGACGACAGTACGCTCGTCCCTTCGTTCACTTTGAACGCTCGGACATCGGCTGCTCAGGCGAATATCCGCAGACAGCGGGAGGTCGTTAAACTTAACAAAGACCTGGAAGAAATTCTATCTTAGGGTGACAGTAACCAAGTGGAATTTAACGCTACAAAAACCCAGGCGGCAGTCTCTTCTAAAAAAGTTAACGTTGCTGAACCCGACATAGTTATATCGGGGCACCCCATTCCCCTAGCATCGTCGCTCAATTTGTTGGGCGTTAGTTTGGGAGCAAATATGTCCTGGCATGAACATCTTACAGGCATAGCAAGGAGAGCTTCTCAAAAGTTGGGAATATTATTTCGAACCAGAAAGCTTTACACTCCATAACAACTGTTAATTCTTTACAAAGCTCAAATTCGATCAACTATGGTATACTGCTCCCATGTTTGGGGCTCCGCTCCCAAACATACACTACATTTGTTGGATTCTGTTCAGAGAAGAGCTGTTCTTCTGATTGGAGACCCGGAACTGATCGGCGGCCTTGATTCGCTGGAACATCGAAGAACGGTTGGCGATTTGAGTCTGTTATACAAGTATTTTCATGGAAAGTGTTCGAAGGATGTAGCCCGCTTAATTCCTCCCAAAGCGGTGCATATTAGAAATACACGTCGCGCTGGTGCTTCACATCCGTATGAGGTTCAGCTTGTTACTCCGCGTACAACGCTTTTTAAGCAGTCTTTTATATGGAGAACATCATCCCTTTGGAATAATTTGCCCAGCGCTGTTTTTCCCACCGAGTACAATTTACAGCGAATCAAGAACAACGTGAATCGCTTTTTCCGCACACGTGCCGCTCCTGGAGCGCTTTAGGGACTTCTCTGCAGCACGTGTGCTAGACCCGTAAAAAAAAATAAATAAATTCGTAAGGCGCCTTCTTCAAATAACGCTTGGCGGTGACCACCTTAAGTTTTTCAGCTGAAATCAACGAAACAACACATTTTTGTTTTTTTATACTTTATCGAAACTTACCAGAATGTCCGTCTCAGAAAGTATACTTACGGGTTTTAAGCAAAAAGTCGTTCGTATAGATAAAAAAGTATAAGTTAACATTTAAAATCCTTCGAATAAAAATTAACCTTTTATGTGCAAAAGATACTGCATACATTTAATTTTAATCGATTAAGCGTTTTTTAAGAAATAGTGGTCACCGACTTTGAAAACATACTCCACACATTCCTGTTCACACGAGAATCTAAAAATAAAACTATGAAAAATTTTTTTGTAAGTTCTACACCGTAAAACAGCACAAAACCCCACACTTATTTCATACATAGGTAAAGACAGGTTACTGTCAGCTGCCGTGCGCTACTGCTCTTAGTAGTAGGACCTGTGGTTATTGTTGTTTATCCTTAAAATTATTGGTTAGATCAACTTGAAATTTTCACAGAATATTTTCAAGGTGCTATACTTTTAGGAAATGCAAAAAAAAAACGATTTTTTCATAATTTCTACCCCTCAACGTTTCGGCACCACGATATCATCAGCAACTTCACAGTACTATTTTCGTTTACATTTCTTCTTTATAAAGTTAGATGTCTGCACAAAAGCCACAATGATCAGCGAGCGAGTGTTAACGAAACAAGGAATCAATGACTATTAATAAAGTAGGAAAATATAGCCAAAACTATATTTTGGTACCACCAACCAAAAATAGCATCAATAAAGAGTTCGTTTTATATAAAATTTTCCAAATGTCGTGGACATCCATTTTTAAGGCAAAACATTAATGGTCGCAACTCGATGTTCCACATTTCCAAAATTTTCTATTTAATAACAGGTAGGCGAAAAGTTTTTGGTCTAGCTACTTAAAACACATCTTTTTTGGAAAATTCGGCTTTATTCACCAATATAGTCTCCTTCAAGAGCGACACACTCAGTCCAACGCTTTTCTAATATTTCTATACCTTTCATGTAGAAGGATTTGTCTTTGCCCTCAAAATAGGCCTCAGTTTCGGCGATAACTTCTTCATTGGAGCCAAATCTCCTTCCTGGGAGCATTTTTTTGAGGTCTGCGAATAGATAATCGTCGCTGGGAGCCAAATCAGGAGAATACGGTGGATGAGGAAGTAATTCGAACTTCAATTCATGCAATTTTGCCATCGTTACCATTGACTTGTGACACGACTCATTCTCTTGATGAAAGAGTACTTTTTTCTTGTTCATTTGGGGCCTTTTTCTTTGCGATTTCTGCCTTCAAACGCACCAATAACTTTATGTAATATTTGCTATTGATGGTTTTTTCTCTCTCTCTTAGCATAGTCGATAAAAATTATTCCATACGCATCCCAAAATACAGAGGCCAAAACCTTCCCAGCCGACTGTCGTGTCTTTGGTCGCTTTGGGCGGCTTTCACCGGCTGCTGTCCACTTAGCTAACTGCCGATTTGATTCAGGTGTGTAGTGGTGGATCCATGTTTCTTCCATTGTCACATATCGCATGAAAAAATACTTTTTATTGCGCTTAAACAGGTCCAAACAGCGTTTAGAATCATCAACACATTGTTGTTTTTTTGTCCACTGTGAGCATACGCAGTACCCATTTCGAACAGAGCTTTCTCATGCCCAAATCTTCATGCAAAATATGACCAGCACGATCTTTTGATATCTTTAGGGTGTCAGCTATCTCACGCAATTTCTCTTTACGGTCATCCAAGGTAATTTTGTGGATTAGTGTGATGTTTTCCGGGGTAACCATCTCATTTGAGCATCCAGAGCGTTCATCAACCTCTGTATCTGTACGATCGCGTTTAAATTCAGCATACCAGTAAATGATGAGTGATTTTCTTAGGGCAGAGTCCTGGTAATATTTATTAAGCCATTGCTTTGCATGAGCCGTATTTTTTCCCATCAAAAAACAGTGTTTAATGAACACACGAAATTCAATTTTTTCCATTTTTTTGAAAATATCAAAAGTAGCGTCACTAAAACCACTGTAACTTGTAAACTAATCGTCGAAATGTCATGAAATTTTGTCACGTATCGTTTGAAGGTTGATACTGCTTAAAATCATATCGATTTTCTGAAAAAGGCGACATCTATGTGTCAGACCAAAAACTTTTCAGTCTACGTGTTAGTTAATCTATATCGTTAGCCTAGTTATGTATATTCTCGGTATTAGACTATCGGTTCAAAATAATATGAAAATTTTACATTTTCATCTATATTTATGAATGATTCTCAGGTAGTCGGAATTTATTTTAAAATTAACTTTTCCATCACAGATAACCTGGCAAATTGACAAAATAAATGATTTTTTTAACATTGTGTATTTTTCTCAACTAGACATTCATAAATCCTCCAACATGTGTCCCAATAGTGATTCTTTGTTTTCTAGAATTAACATTATATCATATTTTCAAATACATGCATGTTATGTAGGAAATTTATTTGTTCAATAATCGAGGTTTTTTTTAATTCTTTGAATAAATATCGGATGAAATTGCTGCTATTCAGGTGCTTAGGTAATTTAATTAATAATTACAGGGGTGATAATTGTCTGAGAATTGATAATTAGCTCTAATTATTTTCTCATTTGTCGAACATCGAGAAAAAGTGGCAGAGCTTCATACCTCTCTTTCCTGCTTTGTTAATCCTGTCGCTGGTAATACTTTTTTTCACTTCTTTAACCGCTTAACGACTGTACCCGAGATAACTCGGGCACGGTCAACGTTTCGATTTTCCTATGCCCGGGCCTAACTCGGGCATCTCTAATTTTTATGGATGTTACGCGCCATCACCCGAACTGTCTCGTGAAAAGCGGGAATACGCATTTTTACACATTTAACTCAAACCCCTCGGGTCTTGTCGGATTTTTGCGACTGTTTATTTGATCTTGAGGCAAAATAAGCTGCCAGCGGGTAAATTTAGTTTGTGTTGCGACTTGATAAGTTTTGTTGCGCTGCTTCTGTGAATTAAATTTTACGTGAGTTTTTGTCTACAATAAGTAAATATACTTATTATACCTGTTATTTACATTTTAGTAGCTAAAACCCAAGTACTTAGTATATCATGGACAGGCACGATTATGATCTGTCAGATGAGTCAGAAGTTGACGAACCAATAGACGAAAGTGGCTCTGATACATCTTACGGCAATATTTCAAGTAGTAGCTCGAATTCAGATAATTCGACGGATTTACTTGAAGCACGTGATTGGTTTGAATTGCAACCTGATTCCCCAGCCCCACCATCATTCCCTTTTACGGCTGTACCGTCTATAAATTGTGTATCCTGCAATGATTGGAACATGTTCGTTGACGACGATCTGGTTGGCCATATAGTAATAGAAACCAACAGGTATGCTGAGCAAAAAAAAAGAGGAAAAATGTGGTACCCTGTGACTAGCGAAGAAATTAGAGTCTTTTTAGGATTGACAATTTTACAAAGCGTTATAAAAAAACCAGAATTGCGTCAATACTGGTCAACCGATCCTCTTTTGGTGACGCCCTTTTTTGCCAGTTATATGAGCAGAAATAGATTTGAGGCTATCCATCAAAACATCCATTTTTCTAATAATGATGAATTTGATGAAGTAACTCATCCAAACCCAAAACTTAATAAAATATGGCCAGTATACGAAAAATTGGTTAGCAAGTTTCAAGAACTGGTCGTACCTGAAAAAAACCTGTCTATTGACGAAAGTCTCCTTTTATATAAGGGTAGACTTGGTTGGATCCAATACATTCCACTAAAAAGAGCTCGATTTGGTATAAAAACCTATTTACTGTGTGAATCTAAAAGTGGTTATGTATGGAATTTTATCATCTACACTGGAAAACAAACCAACCTTGACAAAGACTATGAAAATCTACCAATTTCGTCGCAAGTTGTCATGACGCTGTCTAAGCCATTGTTAGAGAAGGGCTATTGCATAACGATGGATAATTTTTATAACTCCCCCCAGCTTGCGGATTTACTTATTACAAAGAAAACCGACGTTTATGGAACACTAAAATTAACACGGAAAGAAGTTCCTTCAGAGCTAAAAAAAAAGAAGCTGAAAAAAGGAGAAGTTGTAGCCTTTCAAAGAGGTAAAGTTTGTGTCCTAAAGTGGAAAGACAAGAAAGATGTTTCTTTGATTTCAACCATTCATACGAACACCTGTGTAGAGGTAGAAAAACCAAGAGAGATTATAATAAAGCCGAAAGTTGTCATCGATTATAACGACACCATGGGCGGTGTTGATCGGGTGGATCAACACTTAGCAGACTACAACCTTCCAAGAAAGCGTGGAAAAAAGTATTACAAAAAAATATTTTTTCATTTATTAGATTTGGCACTGTGGAACTCTTTTGTGTTATATCGAAAAACTGGAGGAACAAAGTCAGCACTAGTTTATAGGTTGGATCTAATCAAACAGATCATGGAAAAATATCACCGCACGGAATTTTCTTCTAGAAAAGGACGACCTTCAAGCCAACCTACACCATTTAGACTGACATCGTCATTTCCCTGAGTGTATCCCGGCAACCGAAAAAAAAACAATTTCCAACTCGGCAATGTGGTGTATGCTGTAGAGTGCGTGATGCCCGCGGCAAAAAAGTTCGAAAGGAAACACGCTACTACTGCCCTATTTGTGACGTACCGCTCTGTGTTACACCCTGCTTTAGAGTATATCATACAGTTAGTACTATTTAGTTGATAAGATAAGCCACTTTTTTGTTATTTGGCTCAAATTTTGTTTCAAGTTAGCATTTCTTTGAACGCCCGAGTTAATTCGGGTGATGTCAAGAACAGAATTAAAATGTTTTATTTTTTGTGAAAACACTTGTTTTTTTGAAACTTTGAAAAAACATATTTGGTAAGTCCTATTTGCAGATTTAACACATACCATAAAAAAAATCGGGCATTTTGGTCCTACTTTCCCAAATAAATTCGGTCGTGAAGAGGTTAATACTACGCATGTTGAAATTAGAGAGATTTTGCAACGCTTATTTTTCACATGCCTTTGTCCTTATGGTTATCTCAAGTATACGCAGTATTAACGACAAGGAATTGCAAGGTTAGGTTAGTATTCATCTTCTATTAACTTAGAGGACCTTTATTCATTCATTTCATGGTTAAGCACACCAGTTATTCATTGTGTCTAGCAGGTTTCTATCATTTCCTTTAATATTTCCAAGGTAATACGAATGTGCAATAAATAAAATTTCATTTGAAATTAGAACTACACACACTTTAATGCCATTGTGTCACAGATCGCAAAATCGCAGCATAATCTGAACACTAATTAACCGTTGTCAGTGTTATTTGCAATAAAAGATTATAATTTCAATTTTACTGTATTTTCTTAGTAGTTTGTATACCTAAGTAGGAAAAAAAACAGGCCTTATAATACCGATAAGAATAACGGACTTCAAATAACCTCTCTTATACGAGGCTGGTTTGAAAAGTCCGTGCAAAAATAAAAACTAATTATGTGTTTGGGGTAAACCTTTTTTATTTTTCGACATAGTCTCCTTTTAGGCTTATACACTTCGTCCAACGATGTTCTAGTTTGTTGATCCTTTCCGAATAATAGGATTTGTCCAAGTCTGCAAAATATCCATTAGTGTCTACAATCACCTCCTCGTTTGAATAAAATCTTTGTCCCGCCAGTCATTTCTTCAAATTGGGGAACAAATAGTAGTAGGAGGGAGCCAAGTCTGGAGAATAGGGGGGATGTGAAACGAGTTGGAATCCTATTTCCATTAATTTTGCGACCACAACTGCTGAGGTGTGTGCTGGTGCGTTGTCGTGATGGAAAAGGACTTTCTTGTGGGCCAATCGCGGGCGTTTTTCTTGCAGCTCGGTTTTCAAGCGGTACAATAACGATGAATAATATTCACCTGTAATAGTTTTTACCCTTTTCCAGATAGTCGATGAGGATTATCCCTTGCGAATCTCAAAAGACAGTCGCCATAACCTTTCCGGCCGAAGGAACGGTCTTCGCCATTTTTGGTGCAGATTCCCCCTTGGTAACCCATTGTTTAGATTGTTGTTTGGTCTCAGGAGTATAGTAATGTATCCATGTTTCATCCACAGTGACGAAACGACGCTTAAAGTCCTCCGGATTCTTCTGGAACAGCTGTAAACCATCCTTGCAACACTTCACACGATTCCGTTTTTGGTCAAGCGTGAGCAATCGCGGCACCCATCTTGCGGATAGCTTTCTCATGTCCAAATATTTATGCAAAATATTATGTACCCGTTCAGTCGAGATGCCCACAGCACTAGCAATCTCACGCACCTTAACTCTTCTGTCATCCATCACCATATCATGGATTTGATCAACGATTTCTGGAGTCGTAACCTCCACAGGCCGTCCAGAACGTTCAGCGTCACTTGTGCCCATATGGCCAGTCCGAAAATTTTGAAACCACTTATAAACTGTTTTAATCGAAGGTGCAGAGTCACCATAATGTTTATCAAGCTTCTCTTTAGTCTCCTGAGGCATTTTGCCTTTCATAAAGTAATGTTTAATCACCACACGAAATTCTTTTTCGTCCATTTCTTGAAAATCACTCGACTTCCTTGATTCACACGAATGCCAAACACAAAGAAATAAACCAATATGGCTGAAACTTGGTGTGCGTTCATTCAAGAGATGCTACTAACTAAACATGACCTCTATACGCGCCGGTGGTGCCATCTCTCGGACTTTGCACGGACATTTCAAACCAGCCTCGTAAGTTCCTAAATAAGGGAAATCGTTATCGTTTCTCTTATTTTGTTTCAATACTGCGCAAGCTCCAAATGGCGCATGCTTCAAATAACGATAACAGCTGGATCTTTATATTTAATTTCTTCCTTTTATTACTGCGCAAGCTCCAAACGGTGGGCACATGCTTCAAATAAAGATAAAGACAGTAGCCTACCGAAATAAGCGTTGCAAAATCTCTTTATTGTTTCTTCTCAAATATGTAATTCTCTCACCTAAATCTCTACGCAGCTCTGTTTATCACTATAGCATAAAAGATAGAAGCTGCTCTGGTTCTTCTGGTATTACTTGCCACAGTTAAGAGTCACGGTCTGTTATTACCCGAGAAGTAACAAAGCTATTAACAACTTGGTTAAAATGTTCACCCCCTCCTGGTTATCGATTTTTATATTGGGTATAAAGTTTTAGAGTTCCACTGTAGGAATGGGGTCTTTTGTGTGAAAAATCTTTCTGTTTCCTAGATTCCCATCTGTAAATTACTATGAGCTTCTAATTAAAGTTAAATATATTCTGTAGTTAACTACTGTTTTTACTTTGTTTCTCTATTTCTATACAGTCTAATTTATACGATACAAGCCGTAAATATAACCGACATAGGTAAAGACGCAGCAAATGCTAGTAACAGATAACTCAACTATATTTTTACTAATGACCACAAAAACACTAATGGTCTTTTTAAGAAAAAGATGTTAGAATTTTCTCTTGTATTTTAAATTGGTGGAGCAGTTTTCGCCAGGTTTTCCGATAAGCATGCCGATAGAATTAGTTCTCATCCATTTTAATTAGGAACATATGATATACTATACAATTATTAGGTCAGTCAATAAGTTTTGAAAACGACACCTATGGAGCATTACTTGAACCAAATATTTAACACCATTTTGGTGCTTCATCTGTCACATGAACACACCCTAAATTTTAAGTCGATCCGTCAGGTCATTCATTGTTTATCAGCTGGTTAAAGTAGACGTGTTTGAGTGTTTTTTAAAAATTGTAAAATTCTTTGTTTCAGGAGGTTTCTCGACAACTGGAATCCATGTAAAGTGAGTAAAAGTGTTACAGAAGTCTGCTCCTTAATTTCCAACTGTTCATAGATGGATTCTAGAGCTTAAACATGATTGCATAAGCGCCAATGACGTTCAGGGCGTCCAAAAACTGCAACAACTGAAGAAACAGTTGTACAAGTACAAGATACGGTAATGGAAGAGCGTCAATTAACCATGGACGATTTATCTGAGGCTATTGGCATCTCACATGGATCAGTACATGAGATCTTAACTAATCTTTTGGGTATGAGAAAGCTATTCACTTGCGAGAAACTTTCTAGACAACATTTGGCTCTTTTCACAACGAGTAAAGCTGATTTTGTGTGTCTCGACTATGGATGAGATTTACTAGTATGATCCTGAACACGACAACAAACCGCACAATAGACTGAGACCGGCTGTTCAGCTCCAAAGCAACCAAAGTGGTCGGTCGTCCAAAAAAATTATGGCATCAGTTTTCTGGGATGCAAAAGGAATTTTGTTAATTGACTATCTTCAAACCGGTACAACAATCACAGGAGAGTAATACTGCAACCTTTTGAACCAGCTGGAACCAGTCGGATTGTTGAAATGTCCACACTATTTGCCAGATCTGGTCCGTCTGACTTCCATCTGTTTCCAAACAAAAGATTTCTACGTGGGAAACGTTTTTCAACAAATGATAATGTAATGGCATCCATAGATGGGTATTTTGAAGATCTTCCGGAAAACCACTTCAGAGATGCGGTAAATGAATTGGGAAATCGCTGGAAAAAATGTATTGAGCTTAAGGGAGATTATACCAAAGAATAAATGTATTTCGACTCATTAATTCATCTTGTTTCATTTCCGCTTTCAAAACTTGGAGGTGGAGGAAATTGTTACATGGAAGCAAGAAGAAAAAAATAATTTTTTATTGGCATTCCAAGCACATTATTAAAAAATTGTTTTTTTAGTTTTTAGTATAAATGACACTAGAAATTAAAAAAATACATTCTAAATTTTTTACTTGTAAATATTTATCTTAACAAAGTACTGCTTAAAATGTTTCAAGAAACATTTTCCGCTGGGAAGCATACGTGATATCGAAATAAAACACAATAGAAATATAAATAACAAAAGTTATTTAACTACAAGAAATAATCGATCCAGTGCTTACAGGAAGAAGGACAAAATATAAAATTTAATTTTTAAGATTGAATATCACGAGGTAGAAAATACGTGTCCTATATCTTCCGCTACTATTCCTGTAAAGCAAATTTCATAAAATTAGTGACAAGTTCTGTGGTTCTCCTTGTTAGATATAAGAAAATATACCGGGTGCCACATATGTATGGAATAATGATTCCACAGCATTTATTAATCAGTGTTTCAAAAAAATGTTTAAATAAAAGTTATAGGATGTTACCATATACGGCACTTTTGAACTGTCATCTCGAAGAAATTACGCCATCTTAAATTTTTTTAAAATGGAAAGCCCTGTATATTATTTTATTTTTGAATCCTACTAACAAATTCTAAATATTATTTGTCTAACAAACCATATGTCTAAATTGAACTGTTTTGAATTATTGATATTTGAAATTAAGGAGATCAAATTAAAAAAAAAATTTAAACTGGCTTGTGTCAAACATTTACTGTCAGGTAACGACTTAACGCGTCAAAAAATGATTTATTGACGGAAATGTTTATTGCTACATTTTGTGAAACTGCAATTTGAGCGTAATATCATAATGGTACTTTTACTAGAAACTGAGAGAATCACTTTGTTACTGATGGTTGGTTACGGAGACCGTAGGAGAACACAACAGGAGGTGTGTGATCTTTTTAACGCAGAATATTTGAATCAGAGCCTATTATCCAATCCGTAGTTAGCAAAACATTAAAACGATTTAGACAATCAGGTCATGTTAAGGATCGTTCTAAATCTGGACCTCCAAAAGCGATGATAAAAAGTTAAATGTTTTATTGGAAATTACAGAAAATCCCTATACAGCCACTCGTCAGCTATGCCTAGACCACAACCTAAGTAAAGGTACCTTAAGTTGTATACTAAATAAAGAAAAATTGCATCTATAAAAACCCATTCTATTGCAAAAATTATCTGAAGATGACTACGATAGACGCTTTGAATTTTGCGAGGTCATAATGGAATGAATCAATAATGATCCTAACCTAATTCATAATATTGTTTTTTCTGACGAGGTCAGATTTTGCCTGAACGAAAGACCTATCAGGCATAACTGCCAATACTGGTCTACTGAGAATCTCCACTGCATTATCGACAGTCATTCTCGAAGACCACGAAAGATAAACGATAAAAGATTTTTTTGATACACTGATTATAAGTGCCTTTTATAATTATTATTCCATACATATGGAGCAACCTGCAGAATATCTGAAATCAGCCCTCAGATGTTGATAAAATATATAGAGTATTTCCTTGAAAATAAACAACATAATTTTTGTTTTCACATTATTCTCTCATTTCGAACCACCGATTATTTACTATTATGTAAATTAAAGCTTTCTCAAAACAATCTGATCGAAAATATAATCACAACTCCTTTCCACACAAGAAACTGTCAAATAAAATATCCTTTAAATCAGCATTTGGCCTTAGAACATGTTTCCCAACTTGACCTAGATTTTAAACCACCCCTCGTTAATATATGGAAGAAATGTTTACACCATGGATTCCAACTCTCGTCTTCTTCCTTTAAGAAGGGTTACTGGGTTTACCCTAAATAATTTTAGGGAATTTAATAGGCCCAAATTTAACAGTTTTGAAATAGCTAACCGGTAAAGATTTTAGAGGTAGGTAATTTCGATGTAATAAATCTCGTCAGATGAACTGAATACTCCTTATTACGTCACAAAAATCAATTAATTGATATTAATGTAATGGAATACTAAATTAAAGGCTAATAAAGCAATACATATTTGAGCAGTAATGGTTTTGAACAGTCCATTATTTAACTATAATAAAATTAGGATTTTTTACATCGATTTTATTATAATTTATTTTAGTTTAGGTACAGGGTGGTCCAAACTGGACACTTTTAAAGGTAACCCCTTTATCTAAAGGAGATAGGCGAAAACTGATGTCGGTGTCTGAGGTTCAATTTTTATGATAAACTCAATGGTGAAAACCGCATATCGATATCTAGTACCGTTTCAGATATACAGGGTGTTTTTCAAAAATCTGCATTTTGGAAAAATGTTTGTAATTCTTTTCCTATTGAAAATTTTTGATTTCTGTAAAAACATTCTCAAAGCACTTTTTCAACATTGTAAGTTACATTTTTTTCCAAGTAATATGTTAATAGTTATTAACGCAAAAATATATTTTTTAAATGGGATACCCTGTATATTTTTCCTTATTCGAATAGAGCTTTAAATTACCATTCTAAAAATATAGCACATTTTATATTTTACTTAAATCTACTTCAAAATATAATGGTTTTCAGTTTTTACGCGAGTTTTAAATGCACATTTTGCAGATACTGTCCACACATTAAATCCAAATCTGCCTTGATTTCTTTGCTCCACAACTAAATGAGGATTTTCTTGTGCCCACATATAAGAATTGTAACGGTTAAAAATATCTGCATTGCTTACATAAGCTTTGTCTGTTCAAATGCAATTTAATGAAAAATTCGGACCCTGGTTACAATTCTCTAGAGACAATTGGCAAAAGTCCATATGCCGTTGAAAATTTCCGTCTCTAAGGTGATGAACTTTTCTTGTCCTATATGGCCTGAATTTGTGCTTCTTCAAAGTACGACTTACGTTAGTTCTTGATAGTCCAGTGGATTCTTTTAACTGTCGGGTTGAAGTGTTCAGATTATTTCTGATAGTTCCTAAAACTACTATTTACTCCTTATCTCTGTTTGATGCATTTATTTTTGGGTCGTTTCTTTTCAAACTGGTCACTACTAACTAGGTTATGTCGTAATAGAGCGAATATATCCTTGAAGGGTTGACGCTTCTTTGGATACCGTTCGTGGTACAAATTACTTTCCGCTGCCGAATTTTCTTCGGTTTGTATGAAACACACTATCATATCCCATTTTTCGTAATTTTTAAACTTCATTGCAATTTATTTGACAATTCAATAACTGATCCTGAAGTAAAATTTGACAACTACGAGTAAACAATTGAATTAAACCATATGGCCGCTCCGTCCAAAGCCTACTTCGCAAAATATGCGTTTAAAACTCGCGTAAAAACTGAAAACCTTTATATTTTGAAGTAGATTTAAGCAAAATATAAAGTGTGCTATATTTTTAGAATGGTAATTTAAAGCTCTATTCGGTTAAGGAAAAATATATAGGGCATCCTGTTTAAAAAATATATTTTTGCGTTAATAACTATTAAAATATTAGTTGTAAAAAAATGTAACTTACACTGTTGAAATCCACGTAAAATAGTGCTTTGAAAATATCTTTACAGAAATCAAAAATTTTCAAAAGGAAAAGAATTACAAACATTTTTCCAAAATGCAGATTCTTGAAAAACACCCTGTATATCTTAAACGGTACTAGATATCGATATGCGGTTTTCACCATTGAGTTTATCATAAAAATTGAGCCTCAGACACCGACATCAGTTTTCGTCTATCTCCTTTAGATAAAGGGGTTTACCTTTAAAAGTGTCCAGTTTGGACCACCCTATACAAGGTTTTTTGTTACTGTCACTGTCACTCGTAACTATAGTTTTGAATATTCTTACTACAAAAGCAATAATAAAAAAAAAACGGTCAAGTGCAAGTTGAACTTGCACAATTAGTGTTCCGTACGTTGATTGTTTTTAAAATAAAATTTTTTGTTAGGGTGGTATAAAATGATCAGTGACTTCACAAAACACACCCCAAATGAGTTTTCAACAAAGTTTGTTTCCAATCTTTACTGAAAACTGCTGACCTTGAAATTTTTTTTTTTTTTTTATATACCAAATAAATTATTAAAGGTAATGCACTCGTGATAATTTTGGTTCAATCTATACCCCGTGGAGAATATTCCAGAATTTTTTCAAAATTTTTTGATCAGTACTTTTCGAGATAAGGTAGGGGACAGCGATTTTTTAAAAGTAATACGAAGAAAAGTGTGCGCAAGTATTACATTATATACGAGTATATATATATATATATATATATATATATATATATATATATGTATATATATATATATATATATATATATATATATATATATATATATATATTTCTATATATATATATATATATATATATATATATATATATATATATATATATATATATATATATATATATATTTACTCGTGTTTTCACAAGCTTTCATTTGACACCACACTCGATGACCTCAAAACGAACCCCTTAAGTCAAAATTTACGTTACGGTGGTATAAAATGATCAGTGACTTCACAAAACACACCCCAAATGAGTTTTCAACAAAGATTGTTTCCAATCTTTACTGAAATCTGATGACCTTGAAATTTTTGTTTTTTTTATATACCATATAAATTATTAAAGGTAATGCACTCGTGATAATTTTCGTTCAATCTACACCCCGTGGAGAATATTCCAGAATTTTTTCGAAATTTTTTGATAAGTACTTTTCGAGATAAGGCCCGGGACAGCGATTTTTCGCGAATTTTTAAAAATAATACAAAGAAAAGTGCGCGCAAGTATAATATTATATATATATATTTTACTCGTGTTTTCACAAGCTTTCATTTGACACCACACTCGATGACCTAGTAAAAAAATTTTTTTTTCGCTTCCGACTTCACCCCCCAAAACTAACCCCTTAAGTCAAAATTTAATTCTCAAAACTACATGGCTCTGATGAGGCCATCAATTCCTATATTATTACCAAATTTCACCTTTCTATGTCAAATAGTTTCGGAGAAAATCGGGTATGACAGACAGACAGACAGACAGACAGACAGACACCGAAGTGATCTTATAAGTGTTCCGTACGGAACACTAAAAAGGCGTAGAAATATATTATAAATAGATGAGCTAGCTTAGAACGACTTTAGAAACCTCGGTTGGTTACGAATCTTGGCTACGCCTCGATTAATACCCCACTCTTGTTCTCTCAATAGGCATTTTAGTTGTATATGAGGACCGCCTTTTAAATTTTTACAAACGACCACTAGATAGTGCTATTGAGATGTGACATTACCATTGTTGTAAAATTCGACAATTGTTATTAAAACAGTGGCAGCTCAGAAACTGGCTGAGTAGTTTGTTTACAGTGAGCGTTTTAAAAAAACAGTTTTGTGAACAAAGGGAATTTTCACGTGAAGATTTTCGTTGGATATTTTTTTACGATTTTATTGAAGGCCTAACTCGAACGCTTCGTTCAACTTTTGGCAATAAATCATCATCAGAAAAGACTGTTGACAATTGGTTTCCAGAATATCGTCATAGTGGTACTTCCATCAGCAATGAATTTCGTGAAGGTCGACCAAAATCGGTTGTTGTTCCAAAAAACATTGACGCATGTGACTTGCCGTGAGGTAGAGGTTTTCTTAGGCACATCGAAGCTTGCAACCCATTCGATTTTGCACGAACAGTTAACTGTGAAAATGATCCGTTCCTGATGGATTCCGCATAATTTGACAAAAACTTAAAAACAGGCTGGTGTCAATTGGAAATCCGACCAAGGACATGCAAAATCCCTATACAACATTGTAACAGGAGACAAAACTTGGATATATTCGTATGAGCCGGAAACCAAGTAACAAGCAACAGTTTGGGTGTTTCAAGATGAACCGAATCCAACAAAAGTGGTTCGTTTGCGAAGAACTTTCAAGAAAATTATCGCTTGTTTCTTTGGTTTTGCTAGACATGTTGCAACCATTGCTTTAGAGGATGGAAGAACAATTAATGCTGAATGGTATACAACAAGGAGGAACGAGGAACAGCAGAGGAGAAATGTTATCAAATTTTGTAAACGAAAATAACTTGTACGTTATAAATACGTTTTCCAAAAGCCAGAACATATACGATGGATATGGCAAAGCACAGATGGTATAACAAGAAACGAAATTGATTATGTGTTATCAAATGACAAGAATATTGTAATTGTAACAAGATAAGCATTGGCAGTGACCATCGAATGCTCAGAGCGAAAATATGAATAAATTTGAAGCAGGAGAGACGTAGATTGATAACGCATACAAAGATAAAGACACCAACAGGAATAATAAAGCAAAACACAGACGAATATCGACAAGCACTAGAAAATCATATAAAACACCTAAACTAACAAACAGAACTCGATGAACTAAACGCACAAATAACCAACAGCCTACTTATGACTACAAAACAAATAGCAACATCGAAAAAAGAATAACCAGTCAAGTGCAAGTTGAACTTGCACAATTAGTGTTCCGTACGTTGATTGCTTTTAAAATAAAAAAAATTGTTACAGTGGTATAAAATGATCGGTGACTTCACAAAACACACCCCAAAGGAGTTTTCAACTAAGTTTGTTTCCAATCTTTACTGAAAACTGATGACCTTGAAATTTTCGTTTTTTTATATACCAAATAAATTATTAAAGGTAAGGCACTCGTGATAATTTTCGTTCAATCTACACCCCATGGAGAGCATTCCAGAATTTTTTCAAAATTTTTTGATCAGTATTTTTCGAGATAAGGTGGAGGGACAGCGATTTTTCGCGAGTTTTTAAAAATAATACAAAGAAAAGTGAGTCCAAGTACTACATTATATATATATTTTTTACTCGTGTTTTCACAAGCTTTCATTTGACACCACACTCGATGACCCCTTAAGTCAAAATTTAACTTTCACAACTACACGGCTTTGATGAGGCCATCAATTCCTATGTTATTACCAAATTTCAACTTTCTATGACAAATAGTTTCGGGGAAAATCGGGTGTGACAGACAGGCAGGCAGACAGACGGACAGACAGAGAGACACCGAAGTGATCTTGTAAGTGTTCGATACGGAACACTAAAAACCACAAAAATTAAGTAAAAGGACACAAAATCACATAAAACAGAGACGACTATTAAGAAATGATCCTACAAATTGCAGATTAGAATTGGCAGAAATAGTCAAAAAATAAAGAAAAAGATCAGAGAAAACGTCAGACAGTACAGAAACTCGAAAATAGAAGAAACTTTGAAAGAGGGGAAAAGTTTGAAACACCTAAACGAACAAATGAATGAAGGGAGACATCAAATAATAAAACTTATAAATAACGATAACCAAGAGTTTGCACAAATCAGAGAGATAAGGGAAGCTACAAAGGAATATTATCAAACAGTACATGACACGAATATATCGCCACCGCCCGGGAAAGAAGAAGGAAATAGAGTGATAGTAAGAAATGTGGGATCCGAAGAAATTTCCGATGTAACAACGGATGAAATAATGAACGCCCTACAACATATGCACAACAACAAAGAACCAGGGGACGATGAAATAACTATAGAAATGATAAAGTATGAAGGAGCATCGATAATACAATCTCTTCAAGCTCTATTTAACAGGTCCCTCATGGAAAGTAAAATATCAACACCTTGGGTAAACGCCTTGATTGTGCTTATATTTAAAAAGGGAAACAAATTTAAATTGGAGAATTACAGACACATCAGCCTGTTATTGGTACTGCACAAAATTCTTACTAGAATCATAACTTACAGATTAACGAACAAATTAGGCTGTGTTTGGTGGGACCAGAGGGGCGTGGTCTATTATGAGCTGTTAAAACCTGGGAAAATGGTTAATACTAAACGTTATCAACAACAATTGACCGATTTGAACTGTTCGCTGCTTGAAAAAAGGCCAGAATACCAACACAAAGTCATTTTTCTTCATGACAATGCTCCATCACATACAGCAAAACCAGTTCGCGACACGTTGGAAGCACTCAGCTGGGAAGTTCTACCCCATGCGGCTTACTCACCAGATTTGGCTCCTTCCGATTACCACTTGTTTGCATCGATGGGTCACGCACTTGCTGAGCAGCGCTTTGGTTCGTGCGATGATGTGTAAAAATGGCTCGATGAATGGTTCGTAGCAAAAGGGGAAGATTTTTACTGACGTGGTATTCACAAATTGCCCGAAAGATGGGAAAAATGTATAACAAGCGATGGAGCAAACTTTGAATAAAGCACTTTTTATCATTGTTCCGAATTTAGTATGTTTTTTTTGAAAAAAAATCCGCATTTCATACTTGTACAGCTGATACAGAGTTTTCTCTAAGTTTGACATTACAAAATAACTTTATTTAGTGAGTACAAAAGCCAAATAAAAGTAATGTTCGAACTTAAAATAGTTATGGTTCATAAAATCAATTAACTTTGTCATCAAAGTAATATTGTAGGTAAGAATTTATTGATTATTTTCAAAGGCTTATCTTATAATAAAGTTTTTGTTTAATTTACAGGGAATTATTGAAGCATTAAAATCGGTAAATTTGTATTGAAAAACTCTACCGCTAAAATAAAAATATGCAAGCCGGTGGTAAATAGCATGAGTGGCTTTTTTATAAGAATGCGGCAAAATATGTCGGTTTTTGAGTATATTTTTAGGTGTTATTCATAAAAATAAATGACATTTATTTTATTTCAGGCGATTTGTTTTAGCTAAAATGCTATGTACAACTTCTCACAGACAGCGAATAGAAGTAAAAAAAAAACACTAAAAGAATGGACGAAAAATGATATCAAGACTCATTCCAATTCCATGTCGCGATGCTTCATATTGATCGCGCCACAAGTAGTCGTCCGGAATTCACTGGCTCCGTTTATAATTTGACCCTTCTTCGTCATTATATAGATGAACTGATCAGTTGTCAATAAACGAAATGAACTAACACCTAGGCTGCAAAGTTTTTAGTCTAGCTGCTTAAAACACATTTTTTTTTTGCAAAATTCGACTTTATTCATCAACATAGTCTCCTTCAAGAGCGATACAATGAGTCCAACGCTTTTCTAACATTTCTATACCTTTCTTGTAAAAAGATTTGTCTTTGCCTTCAAAATAGGCCTTAGTTTCGGCGATAACTTCTTCATTGGAGCCAAATCTCTTTCCCGCGAGTATTTTTTTTGACGTCTGCGAATAGAAAAATAGTCGCTGGGGGCCAAATCTGGAGAATACGGTGGATAAAGAAGCAATTTGAACTTCAATTCATGCAATTCTGCCATAGAACCATTGACTTGTGACACGGTGTATTGTCTTGATGAAGGAGCACTTTTTTCTTGTTCATTTGGGGCCGTTTCTTTGCGATTTCTACCTTCAAACGCCCCATTAACTTTATATAATATTCGCTATTAATGATTTACCCTTCTCAGCATAGTCGATGAAAATTATTCCATGCGCATCCCAAAATACAGAGGCCAAAACCTTCCCAGCCGACTGTTGTGTCTTCGGTCGCTTCGGAAGGTTTTCACCGGCTGCTCTCCACTCAGCTGACTGCCGATTTGATTCCGGTGTGTAGTGGTGGATCCATGTTTCATCCATAGTCACATATCCCATAAAAAAATCCTTTTTATTGCGCTCAAACAGGTCCAAACAGCGCCCAGAATCATCAACACGTTGTTGTTCTTAGTCCACTGTGAACAAACGCGGTACCCATTTCTCATTCCAAAATATTCATGCAAAACATTCTTTTGATATCTTTAGATTGTCAGCTATCTCACGCAATTTCGCTTTACGGTCATCCAATTACACTTTTTTGGAGTTTTTTTGATGTTTTCCCGGTGTAACCACCTCATTTAGGCGTCCAGAGCGCTCAGCATCATTTGTGTCTGTACGACCGCCTTTAAATTCAGGATACCAGTAAATGACGAGCGATTTTCCAGGGGCAGAGTCCTCGTAACACTTATCAAGCCATTGCTTTGCTTGAACGGTATTTTTTTCCATCAAAAAACAGTGTTTAATCAACACACGAAATTCGATTTTTTCCATTGCTTTGAAAATATCAAAAGTAGCGTCACTAAAACTACTGTAACTTGTAAACTAACCGTCGAAATGTCATGAAATTTTGACACGTATCGTTTGAAGGTTGGTACATCCTAAAAATCATAGGATTTTTTGAAAAGGGTTACATTTATATGTCAGACCAAAAACTTTTCAGCCTACGTGTTAATAATCGAACAACCTAGTCGCTGAAATACAACGCAGAGGCAACATTATTGTGTTACCCAATTAAAAACATTTGGAATGAAAATCAAGCACCAGAACGAAACCGTTAGTACGTTTCAGTGACTATTTTATTGATTTTACATAAATTTAGAATCATGGTAATGATGACAATGAAATGATCTCATCAGCAGGGTGGGGTCCGCGGACTCGCGGTCCCTCGTTCGCACACCGGCTACATGGAAATATTATTGACCCACTAACCAAAATGCACTGCGATGTTAAAATCGATAATGTCTGGACGATGGTCAGCACGTAGTCGGTTTTGTTTGTATTTTACTTAAAGTGAAACTAAAACAATAAATCAATATTAGATATAGGGAAAGAAATTTTACATTGGTGTAAATTAAAAGGGGAAGTTCAACATTAATATATATGAGAAAATGGTTATTGATTAGTATGAAACTTAAAAAAAGCTTATACTTAGGAACTTAACACTAGCAAGAATGCTTTTTTCCCTTGTAGCGAATTTACACAATTCTATTCGGGATAGTTTGCATGGCGGTTTTAACTTTCTTATTTTACATCGCAAACTGTTCGTTTTGGTTTTAATCTGTCAGCTTAGAAAGCAAGAAAATTCCTCTGAGATTAAGAAAAATATATATATATATATATATATATATATATATATATATATATATATATATATATATAAATATACATATATATATATATATATATATATATATATATATATATATATATATATATATACACTCGACACTGTTTATAGTGAAACTCTATATAGTGAAAAACTCTTTATAGTGCAATTTTTTCAAGACATAGAATACGAGTATTTTTAATGAAATTTCATGAAAAAAGCCCTGCATATAGTGAATCTGTAAAATAGTAACACTCTATATAATAAAATTTTTACCAGAATTTTATATATAAATTTTTATGCATTATTGAGATCTTGGCCATTTCGGGTTCCCATTTTTATCTAACATTAGCACGAATTCCATTTTTATGACGCATTCTTTTGAAAAGGTTCTTAACGCGTTTATAACGCTTAATGGTTGGCAATAAATCAAGTAGATTTCTGTGAGAAACCCGGGGAATAACCCATTTTATAGAAACCCGGGGAAAAACCCATTTCATAGTCGAGGCCTAGTAATTCGCAAATTCAGGTTCAGTTTGTTTTTGTTTAAGAATCAAGTAAGATGTCCAAGCGAGTGTGTTTAAGTTTAGCTGAGAAAATTAAAGTTTTGGAGGAAGTTGATAAAGGCTGCAAAAAAAATTGATGTTGCTGCAAAAGAAAATAACTGATTATTTTTCCTAGTACGTATGTACGTAGTATGTACATATGTATTAACAGATTTTGTATTATTCTTTTTATTTCGTATGTAGTACATACATAATGTCCGTACGTTATATCTTTACACGTGCGTCATAGTTTTCAGGCAATATCCCAGACGACTATTATATTTTTTGCCTCTTTTTACCAATACCTACGATTTATTGGTGAAAAGAGACAAATAATATAATAGTCGTCTGTTATATGGCCTGAAAACTATGACGCACGGGTAAAGATATAACGTACGGACTTTATGTATGTATTTAGCCCTGTACATGCTATGTACTATTTAAACTTTCAAATGTTTAATAAAATCTTTTCTAATAATTCAATTTTGAAATTTTTTTTGTTGCTTGTACCTTATAAAATACAAGTAAATGATTACCAATATAAAATACATTCATAGCAATATAAACGGATTTTTTCTTTATATAGTGAAAAACTTTCTATAGTGAAATTTCGGTCAACATTTTGGTCTTTCACTATATAGGGTGTCGACTGTATATATATATATATATATATATATATATATATATATATATATATATATATATATATATATATATATATATATATATATATATATATATATATATATATATATATATATATATATATATATATATATATATATATATATATATATATATATATATATATATATATATATATATATATATATGTTAGCTGTCAGCATTTTCTGTATGGAAAAATCCCCGTTTCAGGCCTGGTTGAAGAAAATTAGAATAGGCCGAACGATGCAATATGAGAAGGAGAATATTAATTATTGATAATTGGTTTCAGGCAGACTGACTTGTTTACATTACGTAGATTAAACTATACTTAAGTTACTGTTATTTATATGTCTCAAATTACCAAACCCTTGAGTCTGTTTTATGTGACAGGTAGGCCATATCTGTCACACACATTATAAAAAGTGTTTATGTAACCGTAATGAGATTTAGGTAACAGGGATATTTTGGTACGCATTATGAATTATATTTTAGAGAACGGAAGTAGTCGGCCAGCTTTGTTAGATGTCTGAATACAATTGTTAATAAATTTATTGTTGCCGAAATTGCCCAAAAGTGTTTAAATATATTTTCTTTTAAAATAAAAGCTAACATATATTTAACCAATGTGTCTTACCAGTTTTCACTTACGCAGCACAAACTTGAACACTGACTAGGAATATAATGGACAGATTGGCCAAAACACAATGAGCAATGGAGCGTCAGATGTTGAATATAAGGATAAAGGACACGCAACGAATATATTAGGGAAAAAACTAAACTAATAGATGTAAAAGAACATATAGCAAGCCTAAAATGGAGATGGGCTAGTCATACAATGTGACAACCGTACATTCGTTGGAATAGGAAGATGCAGGATTGGAGACCCTGGTTGGGAAAAAGATCAAGGGGCAGACCTCAGACAAGGTAGAAAGACGATCTAAAACTTACAGCCGGCCTTGCGTGGACAAGAGAAGTGCAGGACCGAGATAACACTGGATGTAAGAAGGCTATGAAGAAGAAGAAGAAGAAGTTTAAGGATTACAATCCTTCAAAAACTAGTTCCATTACCTGTTTTAGGCAGAATATTAGAAAGCTGGTTAAAGTTTGCATCTATAACGATCTCCAAAAATGCAGGCGCTAAAAAATGCGAAGAATATCTAACAATTAGCTTCATAAGCCATCTTTTAAAAACATTTCTGAAAGTCATTTACAGAAGAATATATAAATTGTATAAAGAAAACATGTCAGCTACACAATTCGGCTTTCGTGATGCCATGCTAACCGGAGAGGCTTTATTTTATATGCAGGTTTTGATTCAGCGATGAAGGGACGTCAATTGTGGCGTATATCTATGCCTGATCGACTACCAAAAGGCCTTTGATAAAGTCCAACATCACACATGGTCGAAATTCTGAAAGATCTTGGGCTAGATGAAAAGGATCTGCAGATTATTAGCAACCTCTATGATGGCATTTATTAAGGCAGAAGGGGAGCGGTCAGAAGCAATATCGACTGTACGTGAAGTAAGGCAGGGTTGTGTCTGGTCTCCACTATTGTTTAATATATACTCTGAGCAAATCTTCAGAGGAGGCTGGAAGAGGCTGATGAAGAAATACTGCTTAATGGGGAGCAAATAAATAATATTCGTGATGCTGACGATGCGGCGGTTATGGCTGATAACTTAAAGGGTCTACAACATCTTAAGACAAAAATAAAGTCAGTAATTGATACGACCTCGAACTTAATATCAGAAAAACAAAGTACATGGTAATCAGCAAGTTTCCGGTTCCTGATACTTTGTTGATGGTTAACACTCAACATATACAAAGAACTCCACAATATTGTTATCTAGGTATCATGCTAAACGAAAAGTGGGATCACTCGTAGAAAATTCGTTGCTGTATCGAAAAAACTTGAGCAGTGTTCCTCAAAATGACATCACTTTTCACAAGCTCAGCAATAAAATTAAGCACAAAAATAAGAAACTTGAGGCATTTGAATTATCGCAGAATCGTGAAAATTTCTTATGCTGACCATATTACCAACGAGGATGTCGTACGTCGCATGAACAAGAAATTCAGGATTTTGTCTCATTCTTTTAAGTAACACATACTGTCCAGGTCACGCTGGCACAACATAAGGCCTATTTTCCCACTTGTAATTGCACCGATTTGTTTCTTCCTTTTGGATCATAAAACTTTTTTCATGTTTTTTCTGAATGTTGGAAAATCCACTTTCATCAACGTTAAATATTTTTATAAACGAAAATGTGGGTCGATTTCCCTACTCTTCTCTACTTTGAAAAGTAACCAGTTAAGGGGCAATAATCGGTTGTTCTTCGGCCTTCCAAGGAATTATTTACTTTTAATGTCAGTATCTCACAGGCGGGTTAAATTTATAAATAATTTGGTAAAAGGGAGTTTAACTCCTTTTCTTTAATTCTTCAAAAATTTTGGAATTTGAAAAAAGTATCGAGTGTGCCTCTACATGACCCCATATATAATCTGTCAAATAAGAACGTGTTCGCGATAATTCATTTTTGGTAGATGGGATTCTAACGATTCAATATAATATATCGAAAGTAGTGCGACTGATCGGTAGTTTTTGGGCAACGTTTTCTTGTCTTTTTTCAATATCGGCTAAACTATAGCGCATTTCAAGCAGCAGAAAAGTAATGTTAGTTCACTCTCGTATTTAATGTAATATGGCAGGTATTCCAACAGCACCAGAAGCTTATTTTATAATGATGCAACGTATAAGAAGTGAGAAAGTAAGTTAAAAGAGTGATTTCGTATTTATTGTGTTCTAGGTATTACTCAGCGTTCTCTAAGTCAAGGGAATAAAACACTAAATTATTTTTTTGTTATTTGCGAATTAACAGGGCTAGAGGATGAAAGGGGTGGGAATCATTAAATATTGTATAGTTTTAGTATTATTATAAGAATTTTGACTGGTTATTGGTTGGATATTTTAAAAAAATTTTGGTTAATTATTTATAGTAAAGGTATATAAGGTGAAAGGAAGTTAGAAGGGGGGTTGCGTATGTTTCATTTTCTAATTCTCAAATTCTCTCTCAAAATTCGTTGCTGTATCGAAAAAACTTGAGCAGTGTTCCTCAAAATGACATCACTTTTCACAAGCTCAGCAATAAAATTAAGCACAAAAATAGGAAACTTGAGGCATTTGAACTATCGCAGAATCGTGAAAATTTCTTATGCTGACCATATTACCAACGAGGATGTCGTACGTCGCATGAACAAGAAACTGGAAATTATGGCAACTGTTAAAGTAGGAAAACTGGAGTATTAAGGTCACACAATGAGAAATTCCAACAGATATGAATTACTACAACAAATACTCCAAGGAAATGTTTTTGGAAAAAGAGGACCAGGACGCAGGCGTATCTCCTGGCTAAACAATCTACGAAATTAGTTCTCAACAAATACTACCGGTCTTTTCAGAGCTGCAGTAGTAAGTAATAATAGCCAGAACGATTGCCAACATTCGAACCGAATAGGCACTTTAGGCAGTGATGTACAGCAATCGTCGGAGTGGATTATGCGACGTGCCTCCCAAAACACTGTGGCTATGACTCTGTTGGCTGATAAGTCGTCTTGGTCTTCTTTGGCGCTGGTTCGCTATGAAAAATCCACTGTGTGGACTGTTGTTTGGTCTCTGGTGTGCTGTGATGAATCCATGTTTCGACAATGGTTATGAATCGACGTCAAAAATTATTCGGATTGCGCCTTTACATCACCAAAACATTCTTGACACACGTGTGTGTTTATTGTCAGTTGTGAGCAATAGCGGCACTTATCTTGCGGAAAGCTTTCTCATATCCAAATGAGTTCTTAAAATGTTCTGCGTCCGTTCAATTGAGATGCCCACAGTCTCAGCAATCTGACGCACTTTTACTCTGTGATCATTTATCACTATATTGTGAATTCTTTCAATCATTTCTGATGTGGTGACCTCATTTGAACGACTACAACGTTTCTCATAAAAAGCTGTCCAGTATTTTATGGTCGATAACGAAGGTTCAAAGTCCGCATAAACTTCGCTGAGTTCCTGTTTTATCTCGTCGTTCGTTTTCTTTTTCAAAAACAAATATTTTATCACTGCTCGATATTCAATTTTTTCCTTTCCACCAAAGTCGTTCTATTTAAATGGCTGCCACTCAAAAACTAAATCACGCAACGACTTCAAAATTTGACAGGATTCTTGTAAAATGTTATGTTTACGAAAAATATAATTTTTTAAATAGTACGAGGCTGGTTTGAAAAGTCCGTGCAAACTCCGAGAGATGGCACCACCGGCGCGTATCGAGGTCATGTTTAGTTAGTAGCATCTCTTGAATGAACGCACACCAAGTTTCAGCCATATTGGTATATTTCTTTGTGTTGGCATTGGTGTGAATCAAGGAAGTCGAGTGATTTTCAAGAAATGGACGAAAAAGAATTTCGTGTGGTGATTAAACATTACTTTATGAAAGGCAAAACGCCTCAGGAGACTAAAGAGAAGCTTAATAAACATTATGATGACTCTGCACCTTCGATTAGAACAGTTTATAAGTGGTTTCAAAATTTTCGGACTGGCCATATGGGTACAAGTGACGCTGAACGTTCTGGACGGCCTGTGGAGGCTACGACTCCAGAAATCATTGATCAAATCCATGATATGGTGATGGAGGACAGAAGAGTTAAGGTGCGTGAGATTGCTAGTGCTGTGGGCATCTCGACTGAACGGGTACATAATATTTTGCATAAACATTTGGACATGAGAAAGCTATCCGCAAGATGGGTGCCGCGATTGCTCACGCTTGACCAAAAACGGAATCATGTGAAGTGTTGCAAGGATGGTTTGTAGCTGTTCTAGAAGAATCCGGAGGACTTTAAGCGTCGTTTCGTCACTGTGGATGAAACATGGATACATTACTATACTCCTGAAACCAAACAACAATCTAAACAATGAGTTATCAAGGGGGAATCTGCACCAAAAAAGGCGAAGACCGTTCCTTCGGCCGGAAAGGTTATGGCGACTGTCTTTTGGGATTCGCAAGGGATAATCCTCATCGACTATCTGGAAAAGGGTAAAACTATTACAGGTGAATATTATTCATCGTTATTGGACCGTTTGAAAACCGAGCTGCAAGAAAAACGCCCGCGATTGGCCCACAAGAAAGTCCTTTTCCATCACGACAACGCACCAGCACACACCTCAGCAGTTGTGGTCGCAAAATTAATGGAAATAGGATTCCAACTCGTTTCACATCCCCCCTATTCTCCAGACTTGGCTCCCTCGGACTACTATTTGTTCCCTAATTTGAAGAAATGGCTGGCGGGACAAAGATTTTATTCAAACGAGGAGGTGATTGCAGACACTAATGGATATTTTGCAGGCTTGGACAAATCGTATTATTCGGAAGGGATCAACAAACTAGAACATCGTTGGACGAAGTGTATAAGCCTAAAAGGAGACTATGTCGAAAAATAAAAAGGTTTACCCCAAACACATAAGTAGTTTTTATTTTTGCACGGACTTTTCAAACCAGCCTCGTAGTAGCACCATCTCTAGCCGAGGTCAGGTACTTATCATACAACCCTCACAGAGCCATAGAGGGACATTACATTACATACAGATAGAACAATTGCTCATAATATAACTGATATACGCACACCTAAAAAAGAAAGAATTACATACCTTATAGACTTTGCTGTACTATGTGACAGTAAGTTAAAACCAGAAGAAGAGAAAATAGAAAATCTACAACATTTGTTATCGCAATAAAAAACTTTTGGAAATAAGAAAAGGTCAACAGTATACCCCTTATCACATCGCTCCCGGAGTCACGCTCACGTCATTTATACAAAAACTAAACATACCTACAGACATACACAAAATCATATATATTGAAAACATGCAATTATGTGAGTAAATTCTCGAATCAACCAATATATCCATAATTAATAGTCCTCTACTCTACTTGGAGATTAGGGCAGTAGAATAGTGAGAAATCTTGAGAAATAAGAAGATAATAATAATAATAAAATAAGGGTATTATTTGTATTAATAAAACAAACAACAACTACAACAAATGAATATGAATCAACTAAAATAAGAAAAAAGAAATAAAATTGTATATAAAGGAAAATAACACAGGACAACGATGAAAAAATTTTTTTAATAATTTTACCTGATTCCTATGTTTTTTGTTGTGTTGCGTCCGAAAATAATAATAAAAAGTCGTATCACCACCAATTTTTCAAATTTTAATATGGGAAATGTGAAAAGTTTATTTTTTATTATTCGAATGTTATTAGGTTGGTAATAAAATCAGAATTTTATAAGGTTGGCAATAAAATCAAATGTTATTAGGTTGGCAATTCCGATAAATGTCACAGCTGTTTTCTTCCAGTTAATACGACCCTCGCATTGCAGTGTTCAACTCATGTGCTTTAATTCACACTCAAAATATGGCTGGCTAATCGTGGTTGTAAAAACTCTCCCAACACTTTTTGTTATATATGCGATGAGTAGTTAAAAAACATCAAAGAAACATTACTGACTTCGTAAAAAAAAGTATACTTTGCATATTTTGGTGTAGAAATCAGTAAACAAGAAAAATGTTGGGCTCCTCACAAAGCATGTTATATTTGTGTCGAGGATCTTAGGAAATGGTATAAAAAAGAAAAGAAAGCTTTTAGATTTGCGGTACTCATAGAGAGAGCAAGAAAATCATTGAAATGATTGTTACTTTTGCAGCGTTGATGTTTCTGGATATAACTCCAAAAATAAGAAAGCAATTGTATATCCTAACTTTACTTCAGCTAATCGGCCGGTAGGACATGGATCGGGACTTCCTGTCCCTGAGCCACCTCAGTCTATTGATGACGTTTTACAGTCCAGTCCCGAATTTAATGAAAGTCGACCGAATAATGATGAGTTTCAATGTTCTCTAGAAAATTTAAAAACCACAGTTGTTTACAGAAGTTGAGTTAAATGATTTAGTGACAGTGGATTTGAATAAGGAAAAACATAGAATTGGTTGGTTCTAGGCTGAAAGATAATCATTTATTGGAATCTGGAACATCTATTTACCATTATATAACAAGAGATCAACAGTTTGTATCAAATTTTATGTATGTATTTTGAAATTTAATCGATGTCATATTGTGAGAGAACTGTGGGTGATACAAAAAAACTGATACCAGATAGGGTTTCAGCACCCAAAAATACATAACATGTATTGGTTTAAAAAGTTTTTACAAATAATTTTTTTGTTGACCTGTGTAATTAGAAAGAAAAAGTTAGAATACCACAAGAGTTGGCGGAAACACATACAAATGTGATATAAATTAAATCATTTTTTCACAATTCCTCCCCACGTAAATATTTTTCTGAAAGAAAAATAACTTAGATGTTTTAAATAATTCCTGAACATGTGTTTTTAAAAGACGATTTATATTCGTCAGTTTGATGTGTAGGTGTCACCATAATTTTTTTTATTACTTATAATAAACTTTTTTTGTGTGAATCCCATGCGTCTACTTGGCACATATATTAAATGTGATATCACAACCAAAAATAAGCAGCAGCAAATAAACCAAATCTCGACCGTTTTCCATGTCACCTAGGCTATATAGAGCTTGAATAATTAGTATTACTTTAAC
The DNA here is from genome assembly GCA_019049505.1 of Pachyrhynchus sulphureomaculatus. Lineage (NCBI taxonomy): Eukaryota > Metazoa > Arthropoda > Insecta > Coleoptera > Curculionidae > Pachyrhynchus > Pachyrhynchus sulphureomaculatus. Next base: position 208,501,364 of record CM032456.1, on the reverse strand, counting down.
GGTTTAAGGAACTTCGCGATTGTCAGTACCGGTAAGACGCACTTGTTTACTTTTCCGTTAGGTCAAGTTATATATATATATATATATATATATATATATATATATATATATATATATATATATATATATATATATATATATATAGGGTGCCCCATATGTATGAAATAATCATTCCACAACATTTATTAATCAGTGTATCAAAAAAATGTTTAAATAAAAGTTATAATAGGGGTGTTATACGGCGCACATGCTGACGCTGAAGTTTTGAACTGTCAGTTCGAAGAAATTACACCATCCTATATTACTACTCAGTATATATCACCACTACACCAAACACTTTATTTTTGCACTCGACGCGCGTTTCGCTAACCATGTTAGCTTCATCAGGAGCGATGATTGACTAAAGCTAAACTACAAATCTACCCTATTTATACTTAGCCTAACCCTTGAATTACTCAAGCGGAACTAATGACATAGGCAAGGCTATCAATTCCGGTCAAGTAACCAGAAGAGGGGACTATAAGGAATAGGCCCTCTGTCTTTATTTAAACTACTTTTACATTTTATGATTTCCATACTTTCGTATGCGTTTAACAATCTCCTATCAGATACATTTTTTATCAATCTTAGATTATCTAATGTTACAGTATGATCAGCTTCAAGGGCATGTTCGGCAATGCTAGACTTTTCTGTTCTATTGTATTTTAAGTGTGCTAAATGTTCTTTAAATCGTGTTTTAATTGACCATTTAGTTTGCCCAACATACTTTTTGTCACAATCATTACAACTAATTTCATAAATTCCACTTTTCTCACAATTAGGAATCTTATCTTTGGGATTTCCTAAGATATTCCTCAGATTGTTTGATGACTTATAGACTAAGGTGAGGCCTACCTTATTAAATATCTTATTGAGTCCCTTGCTATATTTCGGATTATATGGTATGGAGACATACTTGGTGTTATTTTCTTCGCGTGTAAAAAAGGTGGAATTCTGAATATTAAACCTAAACTTGTGTCTATTTATTAGCTTATTTACTAAGTCGTCGTCATAACCATTAACTCTAGTTATATTTCTAATACGATTCCTTTCTTTATTAAAGTTTACTCTATTCAGAGGGAAAGTGATTAAACGATGAACTAAAAAATGTAATGAGGCTAATTTATGTTGTTTGCAATGAAATGAATCATTAGGAATATATCTATCTGTTACTGTGTCCTTCCTATAGATATCAAATTCTAATCTATTATTATTTTTAATAATTAAAATATCTAGAAAAGGCAATTGTCCTTTGTTCTCAATTTCGTAAGTGAATTTAATGGAATCATACCGGCTATTTAATTTAGAAACAAAATCATCAATATTTGCTTTATTTGTATCAAAAATCGCGAAAATATCATCCACATACCTATACCATACCCTTGGGAAATATTCGAATTCTTGACTGGCTTCGATTTCAAACTTACTCATGAATAAATTGGCTATGAAAGGTGATAAGCAATTACCCATAGCTGTTCCTTCTTTCTGAACATAAAATTGATTGTTATATTTTATTTATATAATTTTATGTTCAGAAAGAAGGAACAGCTATGGGTAATTGCTTATCACCTTTCATAGCCAATTTATTCACGAGTAAGTTTTGAAATCGAAGCCAGTCAAGAATTCGAATATTTCCCAAGGGTATGGTATAGGTATGTGGATGATATTTTCGCGATTTTTGATACAAATAAAGCAAATATTGATGATTTTGTTTCTAAATTAAATAGCCGGTATGATTCCATTAAATTCACTTACGAAATTGAGAACAAAGGACAATTGCCTTTTTTATATATATTTTAATTATTAAAAATAATAATAGATTAGAATTTGATATCTATAGGAAGGACACAGTAACAGATAAATATATTCCTAATGATTCATTTCATTGCAAACAACATAAATTAGCCTCATTACATTTTTTAGTTCATCGTTTAATCACTTTCCCTCTGAATAGAGTAAACTTTGATAAAGAAAGGAATCGTATTAGAAATATAACTAGAGTTAATGGTTATGACGACGACTTAGTAAATAAGCTAATAAATAGACACAAGTTTAGGTTTAATATTCAGAATTCCACCTTTTTTACACGCGAAGAAAATAACACCAAGTATGTCTCCATACCATATAATCCGAAATATAGCAAGGGACTCAATAAGATATTTAATAAGGTAGGCCTCACCTTAGTCTATAAGTCATCAGACAATCTGAGGAATATCTTAGGAAATCCCAAAGATAAGATTCCTAATTGTGAGAAAAGTGGAATTTATGAAATTAGTTGTAATGATTGTGACAAAAAGTATGTTGGGCAAACTAAAAGGTCAATTAAAACACGATTTAAAGAACATTTAGCACACTTAAAATACAATAGAACAGAAAAGTCTAGCATTGCCGAACATGCCCTTGAAGCTGATCATACTGTAACATTAGATAATCTAAGATTGATAAAAAATGTATCTGATAGGAGATTGTTAAACGCATACGAAAGTATGGAAATCATAAAATGTAAAAGTAGTTTAAATAAAGACAGAGGGCCTATTCCTTATAGTCCTCTCTTCTGGTTACTTGACCAGAATTGATGGGCTTGCCTATGTCATTAGTTCCGCTTGAGTAATTCAAGGGTTAGGTTAAGTATAAATAGGGTAGATTTGTAGTTTAGCTTTAGTCAATCATCGCTCCTGATGAAGCTAACATGGTTAGCGAAACGCGCATCGAGTGCAAAAATAAAGTGTTTGGTGTAGTGGTGATATATACTGAGTAGTATCATTGTGCCAAAGATTCCACATTCCCAACTTAGCATCCTATATTATTTTATTTTTGAGTCCTACTAAAAATTCTAGATATTATTTGTCTAACATACCATGTGTCTAAATCGAACTGTTTTGGAATTATTGTCATTTGCAATTAAAAATAAAAAAAAAAGACAAAAAAAACTATTAATAAATACTCTAGGTTTATTTTTAGGGTAATAATTGCTCAAAATGTCTTAACAGCGAGGCCATGACCCATTCTGTCAAAAACAGCCTGAACAGGGTTTTGCAGAGAATCCGGAGTGATCTGTGCTACTTCATATTTTCTGAGCAGATCATAGCTTGGTTAAAGAGTTTTCTCTTGGCCGTACCCAGACTGTGAGAATGAATGGTTTGTCATCCAGTATTATTCATGTTACATCGGGCGCCCCCCAGGGTTCGCACTGTGCTCCTCTGCTCTTTATTTTGTTTGTAAATGATCTGTTATCGGCATTGCATCGCTCAGAGGGGCTTACGTTTGCAGATGATTTGAAAATCTATCGGCGGGTTGGTAGTGTTGAGGACGTTGTAGCGCTTCAAGATGACCTTTATCTGATTTGGCAGTGGATCCAATCCAATCATCTATTTTTAAATGCAAGCAAATGTTTTACTTCTATAGAGGGAAACATAGAGTCCCATTCTCATACTCGATTGAAGGTGTTCAACTTCCTTACAGGAGTTCATCAAAGGACCTTGGGGTTGTTTTCGATGAAAGACTTACTTTTACAAGGCATACATCTGCCCTTAGCCAGAAAGGGCTAAGCATGCTGGGTTTTGTTTTGAGAAATTGCGGTTCTCTATGACTGTTTTGAGAGTGTTGTATTGTGCTCTTGTGAGAGCAAACTTGGAATATGCGACGGTAATTTGGTCTTCATTTTATGAGTTCTATAAGGGAACAATCGAAAGAGTGCAAAATAAATTTTTGAGATTTTCCGTACTCAAGTGCAACGGTACACTTGTGAATTATCATAAGACTGTCATGCGGAGGACCTTAGGGTTACATACTTTGGAAATGAGAAGATCACTTTATGATGCATGTTTTATCTTCAAACTTATTAATGGAATCACTGAACTGTCCGCAGCTATAATAAATTTTAATATGCTCAGAGGCAATCTTCGCCATCATGATCTCTTTTGCATCCCCTTCCATTGCACGAATTATGGGAGGCACTCTCCCATTCATAGATCTTTGAGAACTTGGAATTCATTGGATGGCCGACTCGATATGTTCAACAGCTCTATCTCGGGATTTAGGTTCCAGCTGTTGAGGGCTCTGTAGAGGTTCTACTTGACCAGTGTTTATTATTGTTAATACTATTATTGTTTTTATATTTCTGAGGTTAGTTCTCTTATTACCTGTATCTATTTTATATATTTTGTTATTGAGGATGTTTATGTGTTTGTTGAATATTTTCACTCAAACATGGTCTTTGTCACGTGTTTGTCTTTTTAATTTTTAATGTTTTTGTATCTGCATTTGTACCTGTTTTAAAATTATACTACAATGGGGTTTCCCGTAAAATATGTATAAATAAATAAATAAATAAATATTGAATGAACTCTTCGTTATAAATCTTCTACAGTTTCAAGTCGACTTCGCTAAACTTTGGTTTTCAAATGATCCCATAAAAAAAAATCGAGTGGCGTAAGGTCCTTGCAGGCCATTCTACAGCACCTCTTCTGTCTATTCATAGATTAGGAAAAAGCGCATCCAAATATCTACGAACATTAATTTGATAGTGACTAGAGGCTCCATCCTGTCGATACCACAGATTCCTGTTAGATGTATCCGAATTATTTTCATTGAGAAAAAGACCTGCACAAGTTGGAATACCTTGCTCTTGGCGTAACTGTAAATACTACTATCCTGTAAGATTTTCATCGACAAAAAAGTGACCAATGGTATGACGTCCACAAATCCCTGCACACATTTATCTTTTGTGATCTTTGAGATTGACTGTCGATTATCCAGCGGGGATTTTCAGTAGACCGGTACCGGCAGTTATGCCTGTTAACTTTTCCGTTAAGACAAAATGGGGCCTCGCCAGAAAAAACAATATTACGAATTAGGTTAGGATCATTATTGATTCATTCTATCATGACCTCGCAAAATTCAACGCGTCTATCATAGTGATCTTCAGATAATTCTTGGAATAGAATGGGTTTGTATAGATGCAATTTTTCTTCATTCAATATACGATTTAAGGTACCTTTACTTATGTTGTGATCTAGGCAAAGCTGACAAGTGGCTGTATGGGGATTTTCTGTAATTTCCAATAAAACATCTAACTTTTATCATCGTTTGTTTTAACTTTTGGAGATCCAGATTTAGAACGATCCTTAATATGACCTGATTGTCTAAATCGTTTTAATGTTTTGCTAACTACGGATTGGATAATAGGTTCTCGATTCGGATATTCTGCGTGAGAAAGATCACATCCCTCCTATTGTGTTCTTCTACGGCCTCCGTAATCAACCATCATTACAAAATGATTCTTTCAGTTTCTGTTAAATGTGCCATTATGATATTACGCTCAAATTGCAGTTTCACAAAATGCAGCAATAAACGTTTTCGTCAATAAATCATTTTTTGACGCAAAGTCGTTACCTGACAGTAAATGTTTGACACAAGCCAGCTTAAATATTTTTTTTTAATTTGATATCTTTAATTTCAAATATCAATAATTCTAAAACAGTTCAATTTAGATATAAGATATGGTATGGTAGACAAATCATATCTAGAATTTTTAGTAGGACTCAAAAATAAAATAATATATGGGTCTTTCCGTTTAAAGAAATTTAAGATGGCGTAATTTCTTCGAACTGACAGTTCAATACATTTTATTGTCAACGTCAGCATGTACGCCGTATAACATCCTATAACTTTTATTTAAATATATATAATATTTTGATACACTGAATAATAAATGCTGTAGAATCATTATTCCATACATATGGGGGCGTCCTATATATATATATATATATATATATATATATATATATATATATATATATATATATATATATATATATATATATATATATATATATTATATATATATATATATATACATATATATATATATATATATATATATATATATATATATATATATATATACACATATATATATATATATATATATATATATATATATATATATATATATATATAAACCAGGTGTACAAGTATGAAATGCAGATTTCAGACAACAGATGGTGCACCAATGCAGTTTGTGCTATAAAAATTTGACACTGCGCCATTTTGTTGTGTCATCAACAAGTGTCAGACGCGCATGACTGATAAATTGGAAAAGTGTGTGCATAGTGTTGTGTTGTTGTGTTCAATATGTCGAACAAAGAGCATTCGCGGACAGCATTAATTTTTTGTTTTCATTTAAAGAAAACCGCTGTTAAATCGTACCGATTACTTCGAGAAGCTTATGGCGAACATGCTCCATCGCATGATACGTGTGAACGATGGTTTCGGCGTTTCAAAAGTGGTGACTTCGATGTTGCAGATAAGGAACGTGGAAAACCGCCAAAAAAATACGAAGATGTGGAATTGCAAGCATTGTTGGACGAAGATGATTCGTAAACACAAAAACAACTCGCCGAGCAATTGGGCGTTAGTCAACAAGCTGTTTCCAATCGGCTACGAGAGATGGGAAAGATTCAGAAGACCAGTAGATGGGTACCACATGAGTTGAACGACAGGCAAATGGAAAAGCGCAAAAACACGTGTGACATTTTGCTCGCTCAGAACAAAAGGAAGGCGTTTTTGCATCGTATAGTTACAGGGGATGAAAAGTGGATTTATTTTGAGAATCCCAAGCGCAAAAAATCATAAGTAGACCCAGGCGCATCATCCACATCGACCGCAAGACCGAATCGCTTTGGCACAAAGACGATGCTCTGTGTTTGGTGGAACCAGAGGGGCGTGGTCTATTATGAGCTGTTCAAACCTGGGGAAACGGTTAATACTAAACGTTATCAACAACAATTGACCGATTTGAACCGTTCGCTGCTTGAAACAAGGCCAGAATACCGAAAAAAAGGCAACACAAAGTCATTTTTCTTCATGACAATGCTCCATCATATACGGCAAAAACACTTCGCGACACGTTGGAAGCACTCAGCTGGGAGGTTCTACCCCATGCGGCTTACTCATCAGACTTTGCTCCTTCCGATTACCACTTGTTTGCATCGATGGGTCACGCACTTACTAAGCACATATTTCGCTAATTGACTTTATTTAGCAAATATTATAGCCAGATAGAAACATTGTTTGTATTTGAAAAATCACGTGTGTATAGAATTAACAGATAAGAATTCTTACATTACAAAACCCACAAAGCTAGAGGAGAGCGCAGCTGGTTGCAGTGCGTCCCATTAGAAAAATCGACATGTACAGTCTGTCAAGTAAGAATGATAACTTATTTTTAGTAGTTACGATTCTAGCTATTCAACCAAAAATCGGTAAAGGAAATCTTTGTCTACGACGCATTTTAGTGAGAGTATCAGTCGATTCCGAACTTTCGTCGTAAAATCCAAAATGAGTCACTTGTTTGCGCGTCGGTTCGAGACAGTTTTTTCTTTGTTCCCATCCAAAGAGGCCTAAAATGACACATTCCGCGACAGCTAAACATATTAAAAAGTCGGTATCGTTTGTGAAGATGTCTCTAAATCGTTTTAACGAGACAAAAAATGTCGTCGACTTGACAAAACGTGACTCGGTAGGCAAAGTCACTCCGAAAGTCGAAAAATGTGTCTTTGTTTTCACGGGGCCCGAAATTGGCGCTGCGTCAAGAAGCGGCAAAATGAGAAAATCGGGTTTGAACATATCCCATGAGACCATTCGACAACAACTTCGTGTTCATGATGTCAAATTCCGAAGCACGTTGAAGAAACCTTTGCTGGACGATAATCCCGTAGCGAAGCGGTTCGCTTGGGCCTACGATAAGATACTGAAATGACCGTCACAATCGCCGGATGCAAACTCTATCGAAAACGTTTGGTCCCTTATAAAGAGAAAGCTCAGAGGAAATATTCTGAGGTCTTTGACTCAGTTATCCCGCAAGATTCGAAAAATCAGCAGAGTATGCAGAAAATCTCGTCGATAGCATGCCTTGAAGATGCCAGGCGATTATTGATGCAGGAGGCGATTAGACAACTTATTAAGATAATTGCGCCTTTGTTAGCACACCAAAAAATACATTGATGGTAAAAAATGTTCTCGAAACACATTTTTTCAAGAATACAAGCGGTCAGGTTCTTACTTGACAGACTGTACTAGTAACATGAAAACAAAGGAATTGAAATAAACTGACAAAGACATGTAACAGAAATTATAGAATGTACATCCGCAGACACTACCACCTAAGGACATGTCTGCAAACATGAAGCTGTAGATGATAACCAAGTTAGAGATATATGTATGTATCACTGCCTGAGGCACTAGCGTTGGGATATTGTAACAGAGAAAAGAAAAGAGATACCTTTTTTTCTAATGAATGTCAAATTAATCATTTTGTAAAGAAGTTTGATCACTATCGACCTAGTCGAACGACTTACGAATTTAAATGAAAAAAGGAATGTCACTTTACCATTTATCCTTGTTCTGCACATATTAAAATAGCATTTACTTTTTGAAGTAAGAACATAATTAACATCATTTTGCGGTTTATTGTAATACGGTCGGTTTATTTATTTTAATATTACTTTTTGATTTTTATATTAATGGATAATATAAAATATTCCTCCTATACATAAGGATTCGAGTTTAGCCGAAAATATAACGATGTGGAAATTATAATACGAAGTTTCAAAGAGAAAACTGTTCTCTTTTCCATTCCTTTTCCCCTTTTTCCTTATTTTCGTTACAGAATGCCAGCCCCAGGAAGACAATTTGTGAAAAGTTTGCGAATGAATAAACATGCGATAGATTTTCATGTGTTTTTTTGACATTTCAATTAAGAAAACCTTATTTAATTTCCATTAAGTGAACTGTGACATCCAGAATATTATATTGATTGGACTTGGAACTGAAATGGTTTAAAACATGAAAGCTGTTCAAAACGGATATAAGATATCTAATTTTCTTCAGGACAAAGATATGAAATGAATCTTTTCCCGAAAAGTTTTAGAATATTATGAATAAATTTATGGATGGAGAAGGGTTGCAGCTACTGCACAAAATAATAAGAACTGCATGGAATACGGGTGATATACCTAGAGACTGGACATTGGCAACTATTCTCCCACTATTCAAGAAAGGTGATATTCATAAATGTGTAAATTATAGAGGTATTTCACTGCTGATTGTAGCCAGCAAGGTATATGAAATTATACTAGAGAAGAGACTAAGAGACATTATTGAATGTACACTTGATGATAATCAGTGCGACTTTAGACCGGGCCGTGGCATGACGGATCTGATATTTACAGTTAGACAGCTAGTAGAAAAAACCCTGCAATATGATGATAGCATGTACGAGGCTGGTTTGAAAAGTCCGTGCAAAGTCCGAGAGATGGCACCACCGGCGCGTACGGAGGTCATGTTTAGTTAGTAGCATCTCTTGAATGAATGCACACCAAGTTTCAGCCATATTGGTCTATTTCTTTGTGTTTGGCATTCGTGTGAATCAAGGAAGTCGAGTGATTTTCAAGAAATGGACGAAAAAGAATTTCGTGTGGTGATTAAACATTACTTTATGAAAGGCAAAACGCCTCAGGAGACTAAAGAGAAGCTTGATAAACATTATGGTGACTCTACACCTTCGATTAGAACAGTTTATAAGTGGTTTCAAAATTTTCGGACTGGCCATATGGGCACAAGTGACGCTGAACATTCTGGACGGCCTGTGGAGGTTACAACTCCAGAAATCATTGATCAAATCCATGATATGGTGATGGATGACAGAAGAGTTAAGGTGCGTGACATTGCTAGTGCTGTGGGCATCTCGACTGAACGGGTACATAATATTTTGCATAAACATTTGGACATGAGAAAGCTATCCGCAAGATGGGTGCCGCGATTGCTCACGCTTGACCAAAAACGGAATCGTGTGAAGTGTTGCAAGGATGGTTTGCAGCTGTTCCAGAAGAATCCGGAGGACTTTAAGCGTCGTTTCATCACTGTGGATGAAACATGGATACATTACTATACTCCTGAGACCAAACAACAATCTAAACAATGGGTTACCAAGGGGGAATCTGCACCAAAAAAGGCGAAGACCGTTCCTTCGGCCGGAAAGGTTATGGCGACTGTCTTTTGGGATTCGCAAGGGATAATCCTCATCGACTATCTGGAAAAGGGTAAAACTATTACAGGTGAATATTATTCATCGTTATTAGACCGTTTGAAAACCGAGCTGCAAGAAAAACGCCGCGATTGGCCCACAAGAAAGTCCTTTTCCATCACGACAACGCACCAGCACACACCTCAGCAGTTGTGGTCGCAAAATTAATGGAAATAGGATTCCAACTCGTTTCACATCCCCCCTATTCTCCAGACTTGGCTCCCTCGGACTACTGTTTGTTCCCCAATTTGAAGAAATGGCTGGCGGGACAAAGATTTTATTCAAACGAGGAGGTGATTGCAGACACTAATGGATATTTTGCAGACTTGGACAAATCCTATTATTCGGAAGGGATCAACAAACTAGAACATCGTTGGACGAAGTGTATAAGCCTAAAAGGAGACTATGTCGAAAAAAAATAAAAAAGGTTTACCCCAAACACATAAGTAGTTTTTTTATTTTTGCACGGACTTTTCAAACCACAGCCTCGTACATGTGTTTTATAGACCTGGAAAAAGCATTTAATATTGCTCCAAGAGATAAATTATAGGAAGCATTGGAACATAAAGGCATTGACAATAAGCTGATGCGAGCCATAAAGAGTATATACTCATGTACCCGTAATGTATTAAGAACAAACAACCAAGTGTCAAATGAATTTGAAACGAAGGCAGGGGTGAGACAGGGCGGTGTGTTAAGTCCTTTACTGTTTATTGCGTTGATAGATGAAATCTTGAAAGAAGCCAGGAGTAAGGTCAAGAAGACGAGGGTGGGTGTCTACAAACTGGGGCAAGTATATGTTTCGGAATTTGTATATGCAGATGACCTGGTCATCGTGAGAAGTTCGGAAAGGGACATGCAGAAAAACCTGAATGTACGGAATGATATCTTTGTAAAATATGAAATGAAAGTGAATACGGCTAAGACAGAGGTGATAGTGATCGCTAAAACACCGAGGGAAGCAGAAATCACCATAAATGATGTGAAAATTAAGCAGGTTGAGCATTTTAGGTACCTCGGTTCCTTTTTGAGTGCATGTGAAAAGCTTGATACTGACGTGGAGAGTAGAGTGACCGGGGCAACTAAGTTATTCTACGCATTGAACAAATCATTTATTAGAAAAAGAGAAGTTAGTCTGAATACTAAAATAAGGGTGTTCAATATGTTGTACATCCCAGTGCTGTTGTATGATGGTGAGGCTTGAAGTTTGGATGAGCGAAACTGAAGTAGAATCCAGGCGTGTGAAATGCGCTTTTTGGGGGCGGCTATCGGAGTGACGAGACGAGACTGCATCAGAAACACTATAGTCCGCGAAAGGTGTAATGCGAATTCCGTGGTAACAACTTTGGAGAGAAAACAGTTAACGTGGTTCGGGCATATGGTGCGAATGAGGGACTGTAGAATAGTAAAGAAAATATGGAAAGTGGCAGTGGATAAGAAGCGTAAAAGAGGTAGGCCAACAAGAACGTGGAATGATGGTGTGGGAAAAATCTGGAAACAGGCGGAGAAAATAGCAGAGGACCGAAAGGAGTGGCGACGCATTACCTGCTCCACTACCTCGACACCGTGAGGTAGAAGAGGAACGATTATGTATGTATGTATGAATAAATTTATGTAATAGAAGCAATGTCTAGTAATATCGTAAGGAATTAAATAAGGGCTTTACGGTACCCTCAGGTATTATAGAGTATATTTATTTGCATACGCTTAAATAAATAAATCTTTTTAAATCTTAGAAATAAAAAGTGTGGGTTTCATGGTGAATTATTTTAATGTATGCAGTAAAACAAATTATATCCAACAACACTAAAAATAAAGATGAACTCATAACCATTATACTAAAACCTTATTTTAAAAAGTAAACAATTAAATTCTTTCATTTACAATGTATTTTTATTCAATTTTAATCCTATTTTACGCGGATACTTTTATTTGCACAAAATGGTCGTCGCAGAAATACAGAGTGTCCCATAAATAAATTCAAAACTGATTTGCTTATTGTGCGAACGCAACGGGCCCGAAGGGCAAGATCGAATGAGAAATTAACTTCTGTAGTGTTTCAGCAGAGTGTTTCCTTTGTATGTGACGATTTTCAAAAAAAAATCTGCCACTATTACGAGGCTAAAATTAAGAGTTCAAGATAAAGGCGTAAATAAAGCCTCAATTATTCATTTAATTAAAAAATAGGTAGAGAAGGACGTCCAAGGGCACGGACAAGAGATGCAAACGTAGAGTGCGTTGGAGTATCAGTTCACGAGAATCCCGACCTCTCCAGACGTAAGTATGCCCAGAAGTTCATTACACCGCATTCTTTTTAAAGATATGTATCTGCACCTTTATAAGATACAGTTTGGGGAAGAACTACTGCTTAGAGGTTTAACTTCTTACAGATCAGTGATCAATCATTTCGCTGCACGCTTAGAATAATGTCATGAACGTAACAGTTCACATTTAGAAAATATTATTTTAGGAAATAATTTTTCCAGAATTGTGATTTGATAAATGTTTGTTTTATCTTTAACTCTACTGTTTTTTTTTATTACAAATCTCTTTGAATTAAACTTTTTTATGGGACAGTTGCTTTTATTGAACAAAATTTAAAAATATTGGGTTTATATTTTATTGAGTCAGTGTTCTATAATAATAATAATTACCAGGTGTACAAGTAAGAAATGCGGATTTCAGATAACAGCTGTAGTGCTATAAAGATTTGACACTGCGCCATTTTGTTGTGTCATCAACAAGTGTCAGACGCGCACGAGTGATAAATTGGAAAAGTGTGTGCATAGTATTGTGTTGTTGTGTTCAATATGTCGAAATTTATACCGAATAAAGAGCATTCGCGGACAGCATTAATTTTTTGCTTTCATTTGAAAAAAACTGCTGTTGAATCATATCGATTACTTCGAGAAGCTTATGGTGAACGTGCTCCATCGCAAGATATATGTGAACGATGGTTTCGGCATTTCAAAAGTGGTGACTTCGATGTTGCAGACAAAGAATGTGGAAAACCGCAAAAAAAAATACGAAGATGTGGAATTGCAAGCATTGTTGAACGACGATGATTCGCAAACACAAAAACAACTCGCCGAGCAATTGGGCGTTGGTCAACAAGCTGTTTCTAATCGGCTACGAGAGATAGGAAAGATTCAGAAGATCGGTAGATGGGTACCACATGAGTTGAATGACAGGCAAATGGAAAAGCGCAAAAACACGTGTGACATTTTGCTCGCTCGGTACAAAAGAAAGTCGTTTTTTGCATCGTATAGTTACAGGGGATGAAAAGTGGATTTATTTTGAGAATCCCAAGCGCAAAAAATCATGGGTAGACCCAGGCGCACCATCCACACCGCAAGACCGAATCGCTTTGGCAGAAAGACCATGCTCTGTGTTTGGTGGGACCAGAAGGGCGTGGTCTATTATGAGCTGTTAAAACCTAGGGAAACGGTTAATACTAAATGTTACCAACAACAATTGACCGATTTGAACCGTTCACTGCTTGAAAAAAGGCCAGAATACCGAAAGAGGCAACACAAAGTCATTTTTCTTCATGACAATGCTTCATCACATACGGCAAAATCAGTTCGCGACACGATGGAACTACTCAGCTGGGAAGTTCTACCCCATGCGGCTTACTCACCAGACTTGGCTCCTTCCGATTACCACTTGTTTGCATCGATGGGCGATGCACTTGCTGAGCAGCGCTTTGGTTCGTACGAAGATGTTAAAAAATGGCTCGATGAATGGTTCGCAGCAAAAGGGGAAGATTTTTACTGGCGTGGTATTCACAAATTGCCCGAAAGATGGGAAAAATGTATAACAAGCGATGGAGCATACTTTGAACAAAGCACTTTTTATCATTCTTTCCGAATTTAACATGTTTTTTTATAAAAAAAATCCGCATTTCATACTTGTACACCTGGTAAATTATGTCAGCAAAACAGAATTGATGAATCTGATATGGGCATAAACAAAAAGAGAGAATTTAACAGTATAAATTGTTCAATTACTGATTTATTTTTATTAGATTGTCCATCGATAATCGTTTGATATATTTGATATTAAAACCAACCGAAATAATTTTCACTCAATAAACAAAATATTCAGAAATCAGAAAGTCTTCCGTTTGTTTCAAGTATGTATATATAATGTCCTGGATATTTGAGTTTCAAGTAACATATTCTAAATTAAATAGTTTCCGAAAACTGACATCTAGGCAATAGTATTGGAAACTTTCAGTGGACTTACGACTAGGCCTAATAGAAATAAGGAAAATAAATAAATTTGTTGTTTTATGACAGAAGTTGCATATATGTATATATATATATATATATATATATATATATATATATATATATATATATATATATATATATATAAATATATATATATATATATATATATATATATATAAATATATATATATATATATATATATATATATATATATATATATATATACGAGGCTGGTTTGAAAAGTCCGTGCAAAGTCCGAGAGATGGCACCACCGGCGCGTATCGAGGTCATGTTTAATTAGTAGCATCTCTTGAGTGAACGCACACCAAGTTTCAGCCATATTGGTCTATTTCTTTGTGTTTGGCATTCGTGTGAATCAAGGAAGTCGAGTGATTTTCAAGAAATGGACGAAAAAGAATTTCGTGTGGTGATTAAACGTTACTTTATGAAAGGCAAAACGCCTCAGGAGACTAAAGAGAAGCTTCATAAACATTATGGTGACTCTGCATCTTCGATTAGAACAGTTTATAAGTGGTGTCAAAATTTTCGGACTGGCCATATGAGCACAAGTGACGCTGAACGTTCTGGACGGCCTGTGGAGGTTACGACTCCAGAAATCATTGATCGAATCCATGATATGGTGATGTATGACAGAAGAGTTAAGGTGCGTGAGATTGCTAGTGCTGTGGGCATCTCGACTGAACGGGTACATAATATTTTGCATAAACATTTGGACATGAGAAAGCTATCCGCAAGATGGGTGCCGCAATTGCTCACGCTTGACCAAAAACGGAATCGTGTGAAGTGTTGCAAGGATGGTTTGCAGCTGTTTCAGAAGAATCCGGAGGACTTTAAGCGTCGTTTCGTCACTGTGGATGAAACATGGATACATTACTATACTCCTGAGACCAAACAACAATCTAAACAATGGGTTACCAAGGGGGAATCTGCATCAAAAAAGGCGAAGACCGTTCCTTCGGCCGGAAAGGTTATGGCGACTGTCTTTTGGGATTTGCAAGGGATAATCCTCATCGACTATCTGGAAAAGGGTAAAACTATTACAGGTGAATATTATTCATCGTTATTGGACCGTTTGAAAACCGAGCTGCAAGAAAAACGCCCGCGATTGGCCCACAAGAAAGTCCTTTTCCATCACGACAACGCACCAGCACACACCTCAGCAGTTGTGGTCGCAAAATTAATGGAAATAGGATTCCAACTCGTTTCACATCCCCCCTATTCTCCAGACTTGGCTCCCTCTACTATTTGTTCCCCAATTTGAGGAAATGGCTGGCGGAACAAAGATTTTATTCAAACGAGGAGGTGATTGCAGACACTAATGGATATTTTGCAGACTTGGACAAATCCTATTATTTGGAAGGGATTAACAAACTAGAACATCGTTGGACGAAGTGTATAAGCCTAAAAGGAGACTATGTCGAAAAATAAAAAAGGTTTTATCCCAAACACATAAGTAGTTTTTATTTTTGCACGGACTTTTCAAACCAGCCTCGTATATATATATATATATATATATATATATATATATATATATATATATATATATATATATATATATATATAGTCTCTCTGATATAATCTACATAATTTAATCCTCACGATCGGTGGTTCCTCTCTTACAGATCTCCTGAAGAAGTTTATAAACACAAACGAAAGCTTGAGAATTTAAAATAAAATTCAGTCGATGAAATAATGCAACAACAATTTTTATTTGAACTCTCAACCTAAAAAAGAGCAGTCCCAGTGTTATAGTTAAGTTTGTTATATATATATATATATATATATATATATATATATATATATTATATATATATATATATATATATATATAAATATATATATATATATAATTTTACTGGGCTTACGACTAGGCCTAATAGGAATAAGGAAAATAAATAAATTTCAAGTGCTCTTGCTGCTGCTGCTACTCAATACTGTGATCTTGCTCCGGCTCCCTGCTATATATATATATATATATATATATATATATATATATATATATATATATATTATATATATATATATATATATATATATATATATATATATATATATATATATATATATATATATATATATATATATATATATATATAGTTAGCTTCGAACGGCAGCTGGAGCAAGATCACAGTATTGAGTAGCAGCAGCAGCAAGAGCACTTGAAATTTATTTATTTTCCTTATTCCTATTAGGCCTAGTCGTAAGCCCACTAAAATTTTATTATATATATACTTATATACATTGTGTCCCAAAAACCAACGTATTCTCTTCGAGGGCTCATAACTCAACAAAATATGTCAATCTGACCTTAGTGCAAACTGGTTAGGTTTCGTGATATTGACACTTTTATGAATTTCGTGAAAATCTACACCTTAGATCAACTCTAAATTTCCGTATTCTAAAATTCTAATTATTGTTACGTAATCCTGAATGTTGATCACGGTTCAAAATAAAACTAGTTGTGCTAAGCCTGTAGGAAAAAAAACATTTTTTGCAAGTATCATGAATAAAAATATTTTAATTAGCTAACTTTCACTCTTCATACTAACGATTTATCACTAAGCTCTTATATATATATATATATATATATATATATATATATATATATATATATATATTATATATATATATATATATATATATATATATGTTCTTCGTTGTTTATTCTTGTATATATTCAGTAAAACTACAATCTACAACAGACTAATAAATTTTTTGGAAGGAAACTCGCTTATTTCAGAAAATCAAAATGGCTTTAGGTTGAGTAAGTCTACTATAAGAGCCATATATCAGGCTTTATCAAATGTATTTAATTCGTTAAACAATAAAAAGCTAACTTTGGCTATGTGTATAGACCTGACAAAGGCATTTGACAGTGTCGATCACAATATTCTACTTTTCAAGCTTGAAAACTATGGTATCAGGGGAAATGCCCTAGACTTAATGAAATCATATGTGGAGCATAAAACTCAGCAGGTTGTAGAGAGTGATTCTTATGGTAGACTTACTGACATGCTTGAGGTTGCTAGGGGTGTGCCACAGGGATCCATCCTTGGACCCTTACTATATATAATGTACACAAATGAATTATGTAACGTTACTGAGCAATGTACTATACTGTATGCAGATGATACAACATTGATTTTTACAGAGGATAGCACGGAAAGGATGACGGAAAGTGTAAGGGTGGCTTGTGACGCTCTTAACACGTATTTCTCAGCCCACAACCTGCTGTTAAATGTATCAAAAACTCAATGCCTTGGTTTTGGAAATCGCGTTGAACGGGCTCTTACATTTTATTATAAAAACAAAGAATTTAAAAATTCAGAAAACATTTCTTGGCTTGACGAGTGACAAGCGGCTGGACTAGTAGCGTTGAGCGTAGCTAAATACTGCTATGCTCTAAAAGTGGTGTCTCGGCATGTTGGCACTGATGCGGCCATAACGGCCTATCATGCATTTGCTCAGTCCAGGCTGAGATATGGTTTGGTATTTTGGGGTAATTCGTGAGAAGTCAAAAGACTGATGGTTCTTCAAAAAAAATTCATACGAAGTATATTTCAGATGAACTATCGAGAAGGCTGTAAATCAGTATTTATTGAGTATAAGATTTTGACGCTTATTAGCATGTATATATTAAATTCTTTTACATTTATACAAAAAAATAAAGATGTGTTTAAAAATGCTGTACACAGTCACACTTATACAACCAGACATAAGGCAAACCTAGTGACTGAAAAATGTAATTTTACCTATATACAAAAAAACGTACAAATGATAAATATTTATAATAGTTTTATATATATATCAATCGGTTTTATAACATCTTCCGTCTTCCGATGCCTAATTTCCACTCCTCCCGGTTTCTCCATCCCTCCTCCTCCTGATCTCTCTCTAGTACTTCCTTGTTGATTCCTGCTCTCCAGCTTTGGCGTGGTCTTCCTCGCTTTCTTTTTCCATGAGGGTAGCTTTATTTCTAAAGCTCGCCTTATCGTGTCATTTGGTATGCGGTCTTTTCTGGATTTTCTGGCTGCTCGTCTCCAGAAATCCAGATCTGTAGTATTTTTTCTGTTCTTTCCTTTAATGGCCACACCTGGGAGCTGTAAGTTATTATACTTTTCACTACTGAGTTGCAAATTCTCTTTCTTATTTTCAATTGTTATGTTTTTGTCCCATAATATACTATTAAGCATTGCAATCGCTTTTCTTCCTTGGATATTCCTCTCGAATATTGCTTCTTCCAGTGTTCCGTCCCTAGATATTCTCGTTCCCAAATACTTATAACTGGCACAGTGTTTGATGGTATGTCCTGTGACCAGTTTCAAGTCCTGCTGTTGTCCTCCGACGCACATGTACTCGGTCTTTTTAATATTGACTTCTAGGCCCCTTTTTTCATATTCCTCTCATAAGTTTTCGTGTCATGTATTCCATATCATCGATGTCCTGAGCGACTACTACCTGGTCATCTGCGAATAATAGTTTTCCTTTAGCAATTCGAAATATGTCTTCTGCTAAAGCAAAGAGAAATATCACAAATTAATTGTTGAGCAAAGCATTACACACACTGGGAGAATTCTTCAGTGCTTCTGATAAGAATGAGATAGGATAAGACATAAATATTGTTGTACTAAGTACTTTGTTGTGATGCTTGTATATATTAAAGTATCTGTTTAATGTTAAGTTTTATTTTGTCTAATTTTTAACAATGTGTTGTAATACCTAAGCATATGATTGAGTAATTTTAAATTTGCATGTTATTTAATTTTTAACGATGTTCCATAGTGCTATGCACTTATTGTAACCTGTACTATTGCTAGGAACATATAAATGCTCTATCTATCTATCTATTTATCTATCTATCTAATCTATCTATCTATATGTATGTATGTTTGTATTTCTTTTTGTATGATAAAAACGCAGATTTTTAATGGTGTTGTATTGGAAGATAAATATTTTATGAGCACACAAGACTTAATAATAAACAATGTATTTTATTTAATAAAAATAGGTTTATGCACCTCAAAACCATGTTGTTTCTTCAAAATATCTAGCCGTAATAAAAAGGGGAAAAGAGAAAGTGCTTCTCTTTTTCTCTTCTTTTCTAAGAATAAATTGGAAATATAGGAAAAATAACATGCAGTGGTTTTATACTTAGGCTAGAGAAATATTTACTTGAAATTAATTAGTAGTGAATAGTAGACTTATGCTTAAATTAAATGGAAAAATAAGTATTCACTGCGGGCAATTACTGCATATTAAATGTAAGATTTAAAGACGATACCAGTTTGGGCGGGCAAAGTGGCGGTTGTTTTCTATAATAATATATTTAGAATTCTTCGTGATAATCGTTTATGACCGACACGGTGACATGTTTTTAAACTGGGACATCATGTATATTGCAAACGAATATAAAATAATACATTTCGTAAACAAGTTCAAGGAAACACTCTTATTTTAAATCTGAATTTTAACTACATTTATGCAAAATTTCTTGTACCATTTTTAGTGAATATTTAATATTATGTTGCAAGAAGGTAAATAAGAATAAATAATAAATAAATAATCTTGGCTCTCCCATAGCCGTAACTTTTATCTTAATAAACTAGTACAGTAATACCCCGCTTTACGCGAGGGATACGTTCCGAAAAAAATCGCGTTAACTGAAATTCGCGTATATCGAGGTTTATGATTAAACATAGTCAAAATTTAATACAAAAAAATACAAATCATTTTAATCAATCACTTTAATTCTAAGAACACTTTATGCAATACATACTCTTATTTTTTACGGAAAAATACATCTATTGTCTTTTGGGTAACGT
Organism: Pachyrhynchus sulphureomaculatus; assembly: GCA_019049505.1. Lineage (NCBI taxonomy): Eukaryota > Metazoa > Arthropoda > Insecta > Coleoptera > Curculionidae > Pachyrhynchus > Pachyrhynchus sulphureomaculatus. The sequence continues at coordinate 208,481,159 of CM032456.1, read as the reverse complement.
TTTGTTTACGTTCTTGTAAAATACGTTCATAACACCCAACACTGTTTTTAATTGTTTGACACACGGTCAAGACACGGTCATCATTATTGTCTATACTCTGCAATATGTCCAAACCTGAATAAATTTTTGAAAGTGCATTTTGTATTTCCCCTGAAGATAAAACTTTCTCTTCTACTTGTTCTTCCTCATCGTAGATAGGATTATTCTGTAACTCGATCAGATCTTCATTGCTAATAGGATCGTCGTGCGTTGCTACAAGTTCTACGAGATCTTCTACCGTGACATCTTCAAGTTCAGACCCCTCAATCATTGCAGCAATGTCTTCAAGCACTTGTCTCTGCATCTGGACAATTCTTCTAGGTGCTTCCACTACATCTGGCCAAAGATTACGCCCACACCCCATTCATACAACTCATTTTAACTTCCTTCCAAGCCTCTTCTATGTTGTGAATAGACTTCATAATGTTGTATGACTTCCACCACTCTCGCATAGACTGTCTTCCTTCCCCGTCAGTTTCATGAATTAGTTGGCTAAAAGTGCGGCGATGGTAATAAGCTTTGAAGTTTGCTATTGCTCCCTGGTCCATAGGTTGTAATATTGACGTAGTGTTTGGTGGAAGGAACTTTACGTACACTTTTAAGTCTCTGGGCGTATCAAGTGAGGTTGGATGTCCTGGGGCATTGTCTAAGAGTAATATAACTTTAGGTTCAAGCCCATTTCTGTCACAGTATGATTTGACTGATGGGCAAAAACTATTAGAATACCATTCTTGAAAAATTTCCCGTGTAACCCACGCCTTTCTGTTTGATCGCCACACAACTGGTAGACTTGTCTTGTCTGTGCCTCGCATTGCACGGGGTGTTTCTGAATGGTACACTAGTAAAGGTTTCAGTTTGAAATCACCAGTGGCATTACCACCCAGCAGAAGTGTTAGTCGATCTTTCGCAGCTTTGAAACCACTGGCTTGACGTTCTTCCTTAGAAATGAATGTTCGAGATGGCATTTTTTTCCAGTAAAGTGCGGTCTCATCAACATTGAAGATGAGACAAGCAGGAATTTTCTCTCGTCTAACGAAGTCTTGAAACTTGTCTGGAAACTCAGCTGCAGCTTGAATGTCCGCGCTGGCCGCCTCGCCTGTTATGTGGATATTGTGAAGATTAGAACGCTGCTTGAACCGATGGAACCAGCCTCTGCTGGCAGCAAAAGTCGGAGTGGCACTCCCTTCTCCTTCTTTTGTTTTCAGCATCTCATACAAAGATTTTGCTTTTGTGCATATGAGATCTTGACTTAGTGGTGTGTTCTTCTTATTCAAATCTTCGATCCAGACTGACAGTAATTTCTCCATTCTTTCTAAGATAGATGATCTCGAACGAGAAAGTTTTGTTGCACTTATAGGTGTTGAACCTTCGCTGGAGATTTTAATTTTTTCCCCATTTTTTATAAATCGTTCTCACAGTCGATTCTGAGAGTCCAAAATCTCTCCCAACAATTGTTGCTTTGCCTCCATTTTCCATTCTTCTTAACACTTTCATCTTCAATTCCAAAGTGACGCTTTTACGCTCTTTTTTCTTTACAGGCGGCATTTTTAACGTAGGGTTAAATTATGTATGTATGTATCTCCAATAAATATTAAAACAAAACTGCCAGCCGACCGAACTAACATTACGGAACAAATGAACACACGAAACGAACGAGGAAATCCCCATAGAACAAAGTCGAAGGACAGGGAATTCCCAATTCTTCAAAGAGAATATTCAGAGAAAGCGGGGATCCCCCCGCGACCATAGAGAAGTTAATGACTACATGAGCGCGAAATTTGAAATTCGCGTTATAGTGAAACCGCGCGTAACGGGGTCGCGCTAAGCGGGGTATTTGAAATTCGCGTTATAGTGAAACCGCGCGTAACGGGGTCGCGCTAAGCGGGGTATTACTGTATTAGGTTACTACTATAGAAGGTGTGTGTGTAACTCGCTACTATTTTATAATACTGATTACGTTTATACTCAATATCAAGTACTAAAACTGAACAAAGTCCATATTTTTAGCGATTATTTACTGTTCTTTCATCTGTCAGTCTATCTCGGGACGCGTTTCGTCGGATTACAACTCTTCAGCCGAACTAGGATTGACAAAAAAGGCATACGTACCCTTTGTAAGAGGCTGTTTAAGGCCACAAAGTGATAGAAGAACTGTTCAGCGAGTTGCTAACAATTGCCGCTAGGCAGCGCTTGCATTAGGCTTACAACAGCCAGAGATTCAAATTATTGTATCTCACTTATTATGTTCACACTGTTTAAAAATAGGAAATTAGAAAATCTTTGAAAATTATGAGGACTTAAAAAAAAGTTATATTAAATTTGAATATTAGTAATATCACAATAAATGAATGGGACTTGAGACACTAAATAAAGGTATTTTTTTTAATTTTTCCAAATGGGGACTTATCGGATCACTTCGGTGTCTGCGTGTCTGTCACACCCGATTTTCTCCGAAACTATTTGACATATGCAGTTGAAATTTGACATAAATATAGGAATCGTTGACTCAGTCAGAGCCGTGTAGTTTTAAAAGTTAAATTTTGACTAATTGATGAGAAATTCGAAAAAGGATACAGGAATACAAATTATGCAAATTTAGAAGAAAAATGGAGCATCTTCAAGAATATAATCCTGGACGGGGCTGCCAAAGTATGCGGAGTGTGCAACATAAACAACAGTAAAAGACAAACAGCTTGGTGGAATAGTAATATCCAAGAAGAAATTATTGGGAAGAAGAAAGAAGGGAAACAATATCTCAAAACAAAAACACCAGAACAATATGAACTATATAAAAGAAAAAGGAAAAGAGTTAAAGGGTTGGTAGGAGAAGCAAAATAATAGTCATGAAAAGAATTCGGAGATAAAATGGAAGAAAATAGTAAAGAAAATCAAAAGCTATTCTACAGAGTCCTCAAATATTCAGGAAAGAACAACCTATAACCGAATTATATGTGAAAAACAAAAACCAAGAAATCCTAACAATAGAGAAAGCAATAATGGAGAGATGGTTAGAATACTTTGAGGAACTATTAGGAGATAATAAAGAAAAAGAGACTACAAATTATGAAGAATTGGAACAATAAAATATGGAAGAAACAGAAAATAGGGAACAAATAGAATGGAAAGAGTTGGAAGAAGTTATAAGAAAATTGAAAAATGAGAAGGTCTCAGACAGCGATAGGATAACGTCTGAAATGATTAAATACATGGGGAAGAAAGGAAAAACAGTATTGCTAGAAATAATTAATAAAGCATGGGAAGAAGAAAAATTTCCTGCCGAATGAGGAAAATCGTTTATTACATCAATCTATAAAAAAAGAGATCACAAGGATTGCAATAATTACAGCGGAATTACTATACTGAACACAATTGTCAAAATTTATGAAAGCATCATTAATAATAGGATAAAGAAAGTAATAGAACTACAACTATCGAAATCGCAAAGTGGATTTAGACCAGCAAGAAGTACACAAGACCACATATTTACACTGAAACAGATTATCGAAAAATGATCAAACAAAATAAAAGTCTACACCTTGCCTTCATAGACTTAGAAAAAGCATTTGACAATGTGCCGAGAAATAAAGTGTGGAAAAGCCTAGAAAACAAGGGAATAAACAAAAAGACAATAAGAATCATAAAATGAATATACAGCAACAATGTGTAGTATGTAATAAAAACAACATGAAGGGATTTACAACACAGGAAGGTTTAAGGCAGGGAGGAAGCTTGAGCCCAATATGGTTAACTGTATACATGGATGAAATAATCAAGAAATGCGGAATAAAAGTGAAAAAAATGACAATTGGATACTGGAAGCTGAAAGTAATTGAAATACCTGAAGCGGCTTTTGCTGATGCTATTGTGCGGAAAATGAGAGGCAATTGCAAGGAAACCTCGATATTTGGAAAGAAGTGTTTAAAGAAAAAGGTATGAAAATTAATATAGATAAAACAAAAGTAATAACAACGTGAAACCAACAAACGAATATTTATGTACATAGAAGGGAATAAAATACAATAAGTGAAACAGTATAAGTATTTGGGAGTGATAATGGACGAAACTGGAAAACAAGACAAAGAAATTAATGAAAGAATTGAAAAAAAAAACTTTACTATGAAATACATAATAAATTCATTAGGAAGAAGGAAGTGACGAAACAAACAAATATAAAAATATTCAAAACAATTTATAGGATAATCTTAACATATGGATGCGAATCATGGACCCTAACAGACAAGCAGAAAAACAAGATACAAGCCGTCGCACGAAACGAAATACCTGAGAACAGTGCAAGGAGTTACACGGAAAGAAAGAATAAGAAATACAGAATGAAGGATGATAGACAGGTGAAACAAGTGTATGAAGCCCTAATACAGGGAAAACAGAAGCGCGGAAGACCTAGACAGACCTGGAATAAGAGTGTTGAAAGTATACTAAAAGAGAAGGGAAAGTCTTGGAAAAAAGCAGCGAAAATGGCAACGACTAGAGACAGATGGAAGAAGTCTATACGTGAAGATTGAGAGGGAAAAAAGGAAAATATATAACTACCCTACACCTTACCGTAGAAGGGATAACGATTATATATATATATATATATATATATATATATATATATATATATATATATATATATATATATACGAGGCTGGTTTGAAAAGTCCGAGAGATGGCACCACCGGCGCGTATCGATGTCATGTTTAGGACTGGCCATATGGGCACAAGTGACGCTGAACGTTCTGGACGGCCTGTGGAGGTTACGACTCCAGAAATCATTGATCAAATCCATGATATGGTGATGGATGACAGAAGAGTTAAGGTGCGTGAGATTGCTAGTACTGTGGACATCTCGACTGAATGGGTACATAATATTTTGCATAAACATTTGGACATGAGAAAGCTATCCGCAAGATGGGTGCCGCGATTGCTCACGCTTGACTAAAAACGGAATCGTGTGAAGTGTTGCAAGGATGGTTTGCAGCTGTTCCAGAAAAATCCGGAGGACTTTAAGCGTCGTTTCGTCACTGTGGATGAAACATGGATACATTACTATACTCCTGAGACCAAAGAACAATCTAAACAATGGGTTACCAAGGGGGAATCTGCACCAAAAAAGGCGAAGACCGTTCCTTTGGCCGGAAAGGTTATGGCGACTGTCTTTTGGGATTCGCAAGGGATAATCCTCATCGACTATCTGGAAAAGGGTAAAACTATTACAGGTGAATATTATTCATCGTTATTGGACCGTTTGAAAACCGAGCTGCAAGAAAAACGCCCGCGATTGGCCCACAAGAAAGTCCTTTTCCATCACGACAACGCACCAGCACACACCTCAGCAGTTGTGCTCGCAAAATTAATGGAAATAGGATTCCAACTCGTTTTACATCCCCCCTATTCTCCAGACTTGGCTCCCTCGGACTACTATTTGTTCCCCAATTTGAAGAAATAGCTGGCGGGACAAAGATTTTATTCAAACGAGGAGGTGATTGCAGACACTAATGGATATTTTGCAGACTTGGACAAATCCTATTATTCGGAAGGGATCAACAAACTAGAACATCGTTGGACGAAGTGTATAAGCCTAAAAGGAGACTATATCGAAAAATAAAAAAGGTTTACCCAAAACACATAAGTAGTTTTTATTTTTGCACAGACTTTTCAAACCAGCCTCGTAATATATATATATATATATATATATATATATATATATATATATATATATATATATATATATATATATATATATATATATATATATATACTTAAGGCCAGGTAAGACAAGTGAGGTGTCAAATGAACGCTTGTGAAAATATAAGTGGGATATATATGATGTAATACTCGCGCAAACTTTTCTTTCCATTATTATAAAAAAATGGACAAAAATGCTGTACCCCCACTCTATCTCTAGGAGTACCTATTGATTAAAAAATTTCGAAATAATTCTGGAATATTCTCCATAAAGTCTAAATTAAGCGAAAATTATCACGAGTGCATTACGTTTGATAATTTATCTGGTATAAAAAAAAAATTGTTTGACTTGACAATGTTGTGAATTTAACCGAGAGGAAGAGCTGCGAAATATTAATACGTATTCGGTGCAATACTCATATACTTTTTTTTGACCAATCACAGATAAAATAAATTTCCATGACTGGTGACCAACGGATAGGAACCGAGACAAAATAATTTTATTTCATTTGTTTATAAATAAACAAATGTTTAGGTATTAATTATTTGCTTTAAGCTTTCACTATAAAGATGTCTCGCTTTTTATATATTCTTGGTAATTCTTATATTGAAGGTAAATGGGTGACGGAATTTCAGCAATCATGGTACGGAACATATTGTGCAAATCCGACTTGCCCTTAACCGGTTTTTAAAATAATAAAGAGGAAATAATATCAGCAAGTAAAATAAGGAATTTTACTTTCACTGGCGAGTCTAAAAAAAACTTTTAAGAGATAGAGTGTAAGTTCTATTTTCGGTAAAAATGCTCAAAAGGTGTACGATTTTCAATCCTTGTGGTAGAAATATTTAAAAAAAAAAAAAAAATTAAAACATGGATTCTGTACAGGTCTAAACTACTAATAAAAATTTCCAATCACACAATAATACAATTACTTATTCTAATTCTATTCCGTTTCTATTGTAACAACCGGTTTCGCAAGCCAATACTAATAATAGACTGGTTCTGTGTTTTGTCCAACATGTTGCATAACATTTTTTTGTTCTTATAAAAAATTGTTTATGTTATGTTTGTGTTATTTTTAGACTAGTTCATCACTCTCAGCTTACAAAAAAAAAAAACAATAATCAGGCTACTGAACACGATTTCATTATACTCGCTTATGTTTATGAGCTATATATACTTACAGACTTATGCAATAATGTTTCAATTACTGGTCTCTGTCCTTACCTGAAACAAATAATAATAATAATATTAATAATGATAAAAATAGTACTAATCAAACTTTATATTACCTATTTTATATATATATATATATATATATATATATATATATATATATATATATATATATATCTATATATATATATATACAGTCGACACTGTTTATAGTGAGACTTTATATAGTGAAAATCTCTTTATAGTGCAATTTTTTCAAGACCTAGAATATTTTAATGAAATTTCATGTAAAAAGCCCTTCATATAGTGAATCTGTAAAATAGTAACACTCTATATAATAAAATTTTTACCGGAATTTTATGTATAAATTTTTATGCATTTATTGAGATCTTGGCCATTTCGGGTTTCCCATAACTTTAGCACGAATTCCATTTTTATGACGCATTCTTTTGAAAAGGTTCTTAACGCGTTTATAACGCCTAATGGTTGGCAATAAATTAGGTAGATTTCAGCGAGAAACCCGGGGAATAATCCATTTTATAGAAACCCGGGGAAAAACCCATTTTATAGTCGAGGCCTAGTAATTCGCAAATTCAGGTTCAGTTTCTTTTTGTTTAAGAGCAAGTAAGATGTCCAAGCGAGTGTGTTTAAGTTTAGCTGAGAAAATTAAAGTTTTGGAGGAAATTGATAAAGGCTGCAAAAAAATTGATGTTGCTGCAAAATTTGGTGTTTCTCCAAGTTGCGTCTCTCTGATAATAAAAAGTCGCGACAGTATCATCAAGAAACCTAGTGTTCCAAGCAGTCGAAAACGAGTACGGGTGAGTACTTACGAGGATGTAAATGAAGCAGTTTTACGATGGTTTCAAGTGGCCCGTACGCATCAAAACGTACCAATATCGGGAAATTTAATAAAGCAAAAGGCTCTACGATTTGCTAAAGAATTTAACTGCGTTAATTTTCAAGCTAGTGAAGGGTGGTTGAGTGCCTGGAAGACTCGCAATTCAATTGTTTTCAAGACGGTGTCTGGCGAGAGTGCAAGCGTTAGTCAGGAGGACTGTGACATTTGGACTGAAACTGTTTTAAAAAGTGCATTGAAAAAGTACGAGCCAAAAAACGTTTTCAATTGTGATGAAACCGGTTAGTTATTTTGGTGTTAAAACAAGTAAAGAAAGGGTGACACTTATGGTTGGAGCAAACATGGATGGCTCAGAAAAACATAAATTACTGCTCATAGGTAAAAGCAAAAATCCCCGTTGTTTAAAATGAGTTAAATCTCTAGAGTTAGATTACGCCAATAATAAAAAGGCATGGATGACTTCTGAGATTTTCGAAAGATGGATCAAACAACTGGACACGAAAATGAAAAGCCAAAAGCGAAAGATTGTAATGTTTATAGACGATTGTCCTGCATATCCAGTTATTGTAAGTAAAAAATTAAGGAATATTGAATTGATCTTTTTTCCACCAAACATGACCTCCAAATTGCAACCTATGGACCAGGGTATTATAAAAAACATAAAACATTACCGAAACAGAATTGTTCACAAAATTGTTAATGCGATTGATAACAACATTCCAGTCCAAAAATTGATTACCCTTAAAGAGTGTATAACCGAAGTCGCTAAAGTATGGAGTGAAAATGTTTCTCAGAAAACTATCAAAAACTGCTTTTCTAAAGCAGGTTTTACTGAAAAAATTGATGAATGGGAAGAAGAAGACGAAATGGATCTCGCTACCTTAAAAAGGCAATGGGGTATTCTACAAAAAACTGCTACCATCAACGCAGATTTTTTACTTGAAGATTTCTTAGCACGACAGATCTCCCAACTGACCAAGACATAATTGACGATATAAAAAGTATAGAAGATCATGAAGAAGAAACTGAAACTGGGGAATGTCCTGCTAAATTTAGTGAAAATAAAAATAAGAAATGCATTTGACATTGTGCGAACTACTCTCAGGGGCCAGGAAAGTGTACCTGATCAAATCTTTATGCATTTGAATAAATGCGAGAATTTTGTTGAGCAACAATTATTTTTCAAAAGTAATGCTCAAAAGAAAATAACTGATTATTTTTCCTAGTACGTATGTACGTAGTATGTACATATGTATTAACAGATTTTGTATTATCTTTTTATTTCGTATGTAGTACATACATACATAAAGTCCGTACGTTATATCTTTACACGTGCGTCATAGTTTTCAGGCAATATCCCAGACGACTATTATATTTTTTGTCCCATTTTACCAATACCTACGATTTATTGGTGAAAAGAGACAAATAATATAATAGTCGTCTGTTATATGGCCTGAAAACTATGACGCACGGGTAAAGATATAACGTACGGACTTTATGTATGTATTTAGCCCTGTACATGCTATGTACTATTTAAACTTTCAAACATTTAATAAAATCTTTTCTAATAATTCAATTTTGCAGTTTTTTTTTTGTTGCTTATACCTTATAAAATACAAGTAAATGATTACCAATATAAAATACATTCATAGCAATATATACGGATTTTTTCTTTATATAGTGAAAAACTTTCTATCGTGAAATTTCGGTCAACATTTTGGTCTTTCACTATATAGAGTGTCGACTGTATATATATATATATATATATATATATATATATATATATATATATATATATATATATATATATATATATACATATATATATATATATATATATATATATATATATATATATATATATATATATATACATATATATATATATATATATATACATATATAATGCAACGTCTGTCTGCTAGTGCGCTTATCACTGGAGAACCACTTATCCGATTTACGTGCTTTTTTTTTAAAACATGTATATGTTCTCTGGCCAGGGTTCAGGCTATATTTTATTACGTTAGGTAACATAAGGAATAAGCAGTGACGATAATAGCAAATCAAGTCGGAAAAAAGTTTGCGGCTACCGCGTTCTCTTGCAATACACTGCCTAAACCATTAAATATGGATCAGTATCATGTAACAAAGAATATCTATAATATACATCTACAAGCACTTTAATTGTTAAAGAAAAAACACAAAAAAATTAAACCTTGGATTTCTCTGGGGTTAATAAATTTTATTAAACAATTATTAAAAAAACTTTACGACTGAAAGGGAGGAAGAGTATAAAAAAATATAGAAACTTTTTACAAAAAATTGATTCGGAAAACTAAATTTCAATATTATAAAATCCAAATTCAGGAAGCAGGTAAAAACTATAAAAAGGTATGGGAGGTCATTAACCAAGCAGTAAATAAAAATAATGAAAAAGGAGAGATTACAATAAAAGACGATACAGATAGTAAAAAACAAAGAATGCACATCTGAAGTTTTTAATAATTTTTTTGCGAAGATAGGAGAAACAATGACTAGTAAAATTATCTCTAAGAACAATTCTAAACAGTATAAAATACAACATAATTTGAACAAAAGCCTCTTCTTGAAACCAGTAAATGAAAAAAAGAACTCATATTAAACAGAAAATCCTTAAAATCAGACTCCTCCCCCGGTGAGGATGGCATAACTGTAAAACTAATTAAAGCGATCCACATGCATATTTTAAAACCTTTAGTCTATTTAATTAATTTAACCTTTTAAAAACTTCTAGAATACCTGTGGAATGGAAAACTGCCATAGTTGTTCCTGTTTTTAAAAGTGGAGACCCATACCAAATGACAAATTATAGACCAATATCTTTTTTAAGCAACTTTTCAAAATTATGAGAAAAATGTTTAAAAGCACGTCTGGTTGATTTTCTCGATTCACAGAGTGTCCTTTTTAATGAACAATTTGGTTTTAGACGAAACAGAAGTACGGATGATGCGATATTCTTTTGGTTTCATGAGATTATATCAAAAATGCAACAAAATAAAAAATGTCTTACAGTCTATATGGACTTTGCAAAAGCCTTTGACACAGTTTCCCATTCCCTGATGCTAAGAAAATTGGAAAGCGTTGGGGTGAGAGGCCATGTTCTAGAACTCTTTAAGTTCTATTTAGCAAATCGAACACAAAAAGTACGATGTAATGAGACCTTAAGTACTGCAATGAGTGTGAGTTCTGGAGTTCCTCAAGCGACAGTCTTGGGACCTATTCTATTTTTGATTTATATAAATGAATTAGGAACCATAATAAAATTAGTCTAAATATATTAAAAACAAAATTTTTAACATTTTCTTTGAGAGCTGCCGATCAACCAAAAAAAAATGACATTAAAATTCACTCATCATGTAAATTACTATATAATAATTGCACCATTGATTAACATCTTCGTTGGAAAGAACATGCTATCGAAACCTCAAAAAAACTCAGAAAACTATATTATAAATTTTATCTGCAAAAACAATAAAAATAGTATACCACTCACTAGTCGAGTCAATTTTGAGGTATTGTGTAGTAGTTTGGGGAGGTCTTAATGATAATGCAGTACAGGTTTTAACAGTAGGCCAAAACAAAATTCTCAAAATCATTTTAAACAAAAACAATCAATATCCTACAGTTGACCTTTATTCTCCACTTGTCTTAAATTTTAGAGGACTATTTGTAAGTGCAAGTCTTTTTTTCTATAAAAAAATTGAACACACCTTTGGAGAACTAGACCATCACTACAACACCCGCTCTAAAATAAATTATAATTTACAGTCACACTTTTTCAACAAATCACACTTGCAAAAAAAACATACTATTTTTACTTCCCAAGTTTTTAGGAATGCTACCTTTAAACGTTAGGGCAAGAATTGAAAAAAATGATTACAATGGGCGGTTAAATTTCGAAATAAAAAATTTTATCATTCACAACTATGAGAGTTTTAAAAAGTTAATGAAATCGTACAAAAGGAAAAAATTAAATGCATGTGCATATTGCGTAGACAAATTAACATTATTTACTAAAACTGAACCTATTTTCTATTTTTATATATCATATTGTATTTTCTTTTCTATTCTTATACATTATATATATATATATATATATATATATATATATATATATATATATATATATATATATATATATATATATATATATATATATATATATATATATATATATATATATATATATATATATATATATATATATATATCTATATCAGTATATATATATCTATATATATCTATATATATCTATATATATATATATATATATATATATATATATATATATATATATATATATATATGTATATATATTATATTCTACGAGTAATTTTCGATTTCTTTTGCTTCACCAGGCTGCAACCCTGGTCCATAGGTTTTAGTGGTTGCTCCGTCTTTTGGTTTTCCCTCATGTGCTCCTTCTTATATAATAGAATACTTCTTAAAATCGAATGTGTTCTTTTCACTTGTAAAGTATGTATTAAAACGAATATTTAATTTCTGGAACATAGGTTTACTACCATACAGGTCAAGGACTGAAAGACTTCGAATACAGGCCAATGAATGGTCTAGTGAAGTTTTTTATTCCGTAGTAGACAATAAGGATATGATGTGTAAACACCTGAATTATATTAACATTATGTATGTAATGTAATGTAAAAAACTTATTGAAATAAATATTGTATTGTATTATATATATAAGGGCAAATATTTTAATTAATTTCATTAATAAATAAAATGCAATGTCTCTCTGTCTATCTGTCCGTTAGTGCGCTTATCACTCGAGAACCACTTGTCCGATTTACGTGTTTTTTTTTTTAATTCACACATTTGTTCTCTGGCCAGCTTATCTATAATCTTCTATAATATATATAAAATGCAACGTATCTCTGTCTGTCTGTTTGGTCTGTATGTCTGCCCATTAGTGCGCTTATTACTCGAGAACCACTTATCCGATTTACTTTTTTTTTTAGATTCAGACATATGTTCTCTGGTCAAGTTATACGATATATTTTATTACGTTAGGTAATATAAGAAACAAGCGGTGACGATAATAGTGGATCAACGTCTCTCTATCTGTTTGTCTGTCCGTTAGTACGTTTATCACTCGAATACCACTTATCCGATTTACGTGTTTTTTTTTTAATTCATGCGTATGTTCTCTGGCCAGATTATACAATAATTGTAATAATCTATATAATATATATAAAACGCAACGTCTCTCTGTCTGTCTGTCTGTTAGTGCGCTTAGCACTCAAGAACCACTTATCCGATTTACAAGTTTTTTTTTACATTTTATTACGTTAGGTAACATAAGGAATAAGCAGTGACGATAATAGTGAATCTAGTCCACGCGAGCGGAGCCGCGGGCACGGCTAGTCTAGCATATAAGTCAATGTCCCCGTAAAGAGAGTGTGAAAGTCGCCTAGCTAAATCATAATAACAATAATAACAAGGTTAAGTATATATTTCGCTTTTTAGAATATCACAATTATATTAATCAGCTGTGACGTAGTCGAGGGGGAGGACAGGCGACGCATATGCCCTACCACTCCTATGAATGTAGAAGATACGCGCCCTAAAAAGGCAACTCTTTTATTGCAAAAAATGTTCGCTGTCCGATCATCGAATTTTGAATTGGGTGGAAGTTTTGAGAGTTCTACTGTAGGTACGAATGCTTTTTTGTAAAAAAATGTCCTCCCCCACCAAGCCATCGATTTAGTTTACAGTATTGTGAGGAGTTTACGCTTTTAAAGTTCAGTTGAAGAGGGTCTTTTTTCGTCAAGGGATTGGACTCCCCCGCCTTTAGTGTTACGTTTTTTTCATTAAACTCACCCCATAAGTCTATGTACATTTAAAAGCATATAAAATACTTTATAAATGCCAATACGTAAAATCAAAAATCTACGTTTATAGTTTCACAAACAAAATAATACGTATACGAGGACCGCCATTTAAGTTTTTACAGACGACCACTAGATAGCGCTATTGAGATGTGACATTACCAGCTCAGAAATTTGCCCAGTAGTTTGTTTACAGTGTGCGTTAAAAAAAAAACAGTTTTGTGAACAAATGGAAAATTCATGGGGAGGTTTTGGTTGGGTGATTTTTTACGATTTTAGTAAAGGCCTAACTCAACAATAATGCCTTCAATTGCTTTGTTCAACTTTTAGTAAGGAACCACCATCAGAAAAGACTGTTTGCAATTAGTTTGCAGAATTTAGTCATGGTCGTGCTTCCCTCAGCAATGAATTTCGTGATGGTCGACCAAAATCGGTTATTGTTCCAAAAAACATCGATGCTATGCGTAATATGATTGAAGAGAATCAGCATGGGACTTACCGTGAGATAGATTCTGTATTTAAACATTCCGTGTTCTATTTTTCTTGAACACTTTTTGATTATTCAAAATTAAGTTTCTTTTCAAATCAGGGCTATAGAAACTGGAAAAAAATTGGTGAGTAGTAAGAAAGCATGAAGACTCGACAACTCAAAATTTGAAATCATGGATAGAGCTAAAACGAAGGTTGGAAACTTGTCAAACAGTAAATTCAGCTACACAGAGATTTATTAATGCTGAAATTAAATATTAGCATGAAGTGATTTTTACGTATAATATCAGTTATTAAATTGCTTGGAGAAAGTTCTCTAGCATTCCGGGGTACAAGCAACAAGCATTATGAGTATAATAATGGAAATTTTCTAACGTTAGTTTAATTGCAACCTACTGAATGGTCATAACGACTCTTTTGAATTCTTATATGATGCTTATAAACGTAAAGATATGTATATAAATTGTAAAGATCTCGAAAACGTCTTAACAGATAGTGATTCGTCCGATCTTAACGCTTTAGATCTGGCTGACAAAATAGTCCTTGTTTCTTCACTTTTAACTAAGAAAGAAAGTCCAGTTGACGTTCTTAAATTCATTACTTCCCTTAAAATTGGGCCAAATTTGAGCATTGATCTAAGAGTTTTGTTAACGCTGCCCATAACTGTTGCTACCGTGGAAAGAACTTTTTCTAAATTAAAAATAATAAAAAATTATTGAACAGCTATGACTACACAAAAACAGCAGTGTTGGCCATTGAACACGAATTGAGTAGTAAATTAGATCTGAAAGAAATTATTCGCGATTTTGCAGAAATGAAACTTCGAAAAAAATTGTTTTAATTTAGGTTTAGACTTTATATATTATTGTACTACGAGGCTGGTTTGAAAAGTCCGTGCAAAAATAAAAACTACTTATGTGTTTGGAGTAAACCTTTTTTATTTTTCGACATAGTCTCCTTTTAGGCTTATACACTTCGTCCAACGATGTTCTAGTTTGTTGATCCCTTCCGAATAATAGGATTTGTCCAAGTCTGCAAAATATCCATTAGTGTCTGCAATCACCTCCTCGTTTGAATAAAATCTTTGTCCCGCCAGCCATTTCTTCAAATTGGGGAACAAATAGTAGTCCGAGGGAGCCAAGTCTGGAGAATAGGGGGGATGTGAAACGAGTTGGAATCCTATTTCCATTAATTTTGCGACCACAACTGCTGAGGTGTGTGCTGGTGCGTTGTCGTGATGGAAAAGGACTTTCTTGTGGGCTAATCGCGGGCGTTTTTCTTGCAGCTCGGTTTTCAAACGGTCCAATAACGATGAATAATATTGACCTGTAATAGTTTTACCCTTTTCCAGATAGTCGATGAGGATTATCCCTTGCGAATCCCAAAAGACAGTCGCCATAACCTTTCCGGCCGAAGGAACGGTCTTCGCCTTTTTTGGTGCAGATTCCCCCTTGGTAACCCATTGTTTAGATTGTTGTTTGGTCTCAGGAGTATAGTAATGTATCCATGTTTCATCGACAGTGACGAAACGACGCTTAAAGTCCTCCAGATTCTTCTGGAGCAGCTGCAAACCATCCTTGCAACACTTCACACGATTCCGTTTTTGGTCAAGCGTGAGCAATCGCGGCACCATATCATGGATTTGATCAATGATTCTGGAGTCGTAACCTCCACAGGCCATCCAGAACGTTCAGCGTTACTTTGTGCCCATATGGCCAGTCCGAAAATTTTGAAACCACTTATAAACTGTTCTAATCGAAGGTGCAGAGTCACCATAATGTTTATCAAGCTTCTCTTTAGTCTCCTGAGGCGTTTTGCCTTTCATAAAGTAATGTTTCATCACCACACGAAATTCTTTTTCGTCCATTTCTTGAAAATCACTCGACTTTCTTGATTCACACGAATGCCAAACACAAAGAAATAGACCAATATGGCTGAAACTTGGTGTGCGTTCATTCAAGAGATGCTACTAACTAAACATGACCTCGATACGCGCCGGTGGTGCCATCTCTCGGACTTTGCACGGACTTTTCAAACCAGCCTCGTAATTTTATTCATTGTTTTAAAAATATATTTAAATTATCTCTGAAAATAGGTTTTAGTTTGTAAGTTTATTGTCGTTAGCTCGTTAAAAATGTAAACTTTGTTATTCAATAAAATAATTTTTCGTAAATCTGTATTAGTATTATTGTCTTAATTCATTTTCCTGGTTAACATAGTTTTCTTTAAGCTTGGGTGCGGCGACATCTTTTGAGTCTGCCTTAGGCGGCAAAAAAAAGCTTGGGCCAGCCTTAATCCTATAAAAATATCGATTCGCCGCAGCTGTAAAACAAAAAACCTGATTCTTCCAATTAGTCTTAAGGCATAGACTACCGAATTTCGGCCTGCTTGTGAAGATGGATTTAATATGGTCAATCGCACAACACTTATCTTAAGCAGAGAGTAGCTAAGTGCTTCTTAAGTTGGTAAATTTAACTATCTGATTGATCGAAATCTCAAACTCTATGACTTCAACCAATTAAATATCTAAATTTGCTAACTTAAAGAGCATTGAGCCATTCTGTCCTTAAGAGAATTGTAGTGCAATTGATCATTGATAGGTGTTTTGTAACTGACGGATATTAAGTGTAAAGTATATAACAAGGAGCCACGTTTGCATGTGTTATCAACCTACTCAGTTCAACTACCACGTATCATCTTATCGTTCTTATAAAATTATAAATGAATACAATCACCGCCTTGTCAAGAAAGTAGGTATGTAGTTTCGGTTCATGAGTATACTGGCTAACACATATAAGGGTCTTTAAGCTAAAAACATGAACTAACCTACTCAAATATATTTTTTTCGTGAAATCTAATTTGAAGTGGTTAGTTACAGTAATACCCCGCTTTACGCGAGGGATACGTTCCGAAAAAAATCGCGTTAACTGAAATTCGCGTATATCGAGGTTTATGATTAAACATAGTCAAAATTTAATACAAAAAAATACAAATCATTTTAATCAATCACTTTAATTCTAAGAACACTTTATGCAATACATACTCTTATTTTTTTACGGAAAAATACATCTATTGTCTTTTGGGTAACGTTTTGTTTACGTTCTTGTAAAATACGTTCATAACACCCAACACTGTTTTTAATTGTTTTGACACACGGTCAAGACACGGTCATCATTATTGTCTATACTCTGCAATATGTCCAAACCTGAATAAATTTTTGAAAGTGCATTTTGTATTTCCCCTGAAGATAAAACTTTCTCTTCTACTTGTTCTTCCTCATCGTAGATAGGATTATTCTGTAACTCGATCAGATCTTCATTGCTAATAGGATCGTCGTGCGTTGCTACAAGTTCTACGAGATCTTCTACCGTGACATCTTCAAGTTCAGACCCCTCAATCATTGCAGCAATGTCTTCAAGCACTTGTCTCTGCATCTGGACAATTCTTCTAGGTGCTTCCACTACATCTGGCCAAAGATTACGCCACACCCCATTCATACAACTCATTTTAACTTCCTTCCAAGCCTCTTCTATGTTGTGAATAGACTTCATAATGTTGTATGACTTCCACCACTCTCGCATAGACTGTCTTCCTTCCCCGTCAGTTTCATGAATTAGTTGGCTAAAAGTGCGGCGATGGTAATAAGCTTTGAAGTTTGCTATTGCTCCCTGGTCCATAGGTTGTAATATTGACGTAGTGTTTGGTGGAAGGAACTTTACGTACACTTTTAAGTCTCTGGGCGTATCAAGTGAGGTTGGATGTCCTGGGGCATTGTCTAAGAGTAATATAACTTTAGGTTCAAGCCCATTTCTGTCACAGTATGATTTGACTGATGGGCAAAAACTATTAGAATACCATTCTTGAAAAATTTCCCGTGTAACCCACGCCTTTCTGTTTGATCGCCACACAACTGGTAGACTTGTCTTGTCTGTGCCTCGCATTGCACGGGGTGTTTCTGAATGGTACACTAGTAAAGGTTTCAGTTTGAAATCACCAGTGGCATTACCACCCAGCAGAAGTGTTAGTCGATCTTTCGCAGCTTTGAAACCACTGGCTTGACGTTCTTCCTTAGAAATGAATGTTCGAGATGGCATTTTTTTCCAGTAAAGTGCGGTCTCATCAACATTGAAGATGAGACAAGCAGGAATTTTCTCTCGTCTAACGAAGTCTTGAAACTTGTCTGGAAACTCAGCTGCAGCTTGAATGTCCGCGCTGGCCGCCTCGCCTGTTATGTGGATATTGTGAAGATTAGAACGCTGCTTGAACCGATGGAACCAGCCTCTGCTGGCAGCAAAAGTCGGAGTGGCACTCCCTTCTCCTTCTTTTGTTTTCAGCATCTCATACAAAGATTTTGCTTTTGTGCATATGAGATCTTGACTTAGTGGTGTGTTCTTCTTATTCAAATCTTCGATCCAGACTGACAGTAATTTCTCCATTCTTTCTAAGATAGATGATCTCGAACGAGAAAGTTTTGTTGCACTTATAGGTGTTGAACCTTCGCTGGAGATTTTAATTTTTTCCCGATTTTTATAAATCGTTCTCACAGTCGATTCTGAGAGTCCAAAATCTCTCCCAACAATTGTTGCTTTGCCTCCATTTTCCATTCTTCTTAACACTTTCATCTTCAATTCCAAAGTGACGCTTTTACGCTCTTTTTTCTTTACAGGCGGCATTTTTAACGTAGGGTTAAATTATGTATGTATGTATCTCCAATAAATATTAAAACAAAACTGCCAGCCGACCGAACTAACATTACGGAACAAATGAACACACGAAACGAACGAGGAAATCCCCATAGAACAAAGTCGAAGGACAGGGAATTCCCAATTCTTCAAAGAGAATATTCAGAGAAAGCGGGGATCCCCCCGCGACCATAGAGAAGTTAATGACTACATGAGCGCGAAATTTGAAATTCGCGTTATAGTGAAACCGCGCGTAACGGGGTCGCGCTAAGCGGGGTATTACTGTATAAGGTAAATAAAATATATCTAGTAATTTCATAAAACTATTGTCATTTATTTACAATTAGCGATCATCATCTGAAGTCCAACAGTCATTGCGATGGGAAGCTCCATCAGAATCCTTTCTAACACTTATCATCTCCAAAGCTTGAGAAAACTTTATTCTGTTTGTTTTCCATGGTAATGTAAACATAAAAATGGTGGATCTGAAGTGAATATTAACCTATTTAATACATCCACGTAGCACGATTTCTAGCAGGTCTTGTAGCATTATTTTAGACATTGATCTGTTACACGATAGGATTTCCATTTTGAATAACATTCAGTTTACGCTTTTTACAACAACAAGTATGGTTTTTGTCTTTGAATTATGTATGCTGTATCAGCTTCCAATGAATCGGGTCTTCCTGGAAGTTTGTTGATAATTCTTTTAAAACTGCATACATTTAACTTTGACCGGCAGAGATTCGATTCATTGTCCGTGTCAAACATACATCAATTTTGAATCATATGCACGTTCACGTAAGTTCTATGTTTTTCGTCGTATGTAAACGAATACAAGAGAGGTCAGAATTGTTCATTTTCTGCCTTAATTCCAAATTAAAAGAGACGTTTGGCTCAAAAAGTTCCATTTTGATGGTTATTATAACTGTATGAAAAAAAGTCCGCTCCTTTTGACACTTCAACTTAGTTGAAAATTTAAATTATTTTTGTAAATAATTTATTTTTAGATTAAAAGCTGAGAATGTGGAACCAACCATCTAATATTATAATAATTATATACTATAATACCATCGTTAATTTAGTTAAAAAAATCAGTTATTAATTATTCATAATAAATTTTTTATTATTTGAAAAGTATATATAAACAACATAAAACCCTTAGGGGGAATAATGTTATATATATATATATATATATATATATATATATATATATATATATATATATATATATATATATATATCTACAGTAAAGTCCGTTTATAACGAACTCCAAAAAATCACTAAAAATGGTTCGCTATATCCGAAGTTCGTTACAATCAGTAAACAAAATTTAATATCATTTTTCACTACTTTTTTTTATTTAGATTAGGCGCTAATGCTGTAGTCACCAAGATTATAATCTTGGAGGAGCAAGGGGAACGTTTTCACCAAGATCTGAAAATCATAGAAAATCGGTATGAAGAACGATGGGATGACCATATGCTAGCGGACTATTGCTGGTCGCTAAAAAGAGAAACAAGTCCTCAAAAGCGTTTGGACAGAAAGCCTTTGAATAGGTCATTCGCGGAAAAAAGAACAAGATACAGCCAAAAAAAGGAAAGTTAGGCGCGGGTCTAACCTTCGCAATTCTAGGGCTTAAGGGTCTACTATTTGAGAGTATATGGTTTAAAAGTCCTGGTTTTGAGTTTATTGGGTCTCATTTTTAAAGTTACAGGGTTATCGAGGTCTATTTTTTGAGGTTACAGGGTGTGGGAGTCTAAGGTTTCAGGGTTTAGGGTTTAAGAGTATCAGGTTTGAGGATTCCCCAACTGTATATCAAATTTGGTAGGAATCGGTTGGTTTTCAAAAATTTTGTCCGCCATCTTGGATCCGCCATTTTAAATTTTGCAAATCCGACCTCAGATTCATGATCAGCAACCCAGAAAACCCCCGTGTACCAAATTTGGTAAGAATCGGTTGAATTTTAATTTGAATTCGTTTTTGCTTTCGAGAAGCACTATATCTGTCTGATTTATTGAGGTTAGAAAGAAAACAGAACTGTATGGCTTAATCCAACCGATGAATATTAGCTTAGCGTGTCCGAATACATATTAATACATCTTTGGATTCATGAAAAAGCTTGAATCAATTTTTTTAGGAGTATATTTTTCTTAATTTTTACTAATTTTTACCTATTTTTTGAGGTTAGAAAAAAATTGAGATGTGATGGCGATATTCTGACGTCAGATTCGTGATCAGCGGGCAAAAATACTACGGATCTGATATATCGCATCAAAAGTATACCCCACTTTTTTTTTTGTGGGGCTGTGTAATTATTAAATTAAAAGAAAACGTTCCAAGGAAAATAAAACAAATAACACTAAAATTATTATTATGTATGTATGTTGACACATTTTTTTTTTATGGGTCTAGCACAGGTGCTGCAGGGAAGTCCCTAAATATATATATATATATATATATATATATATATATATATATATATATATATATATATATATATATATATATATGAATATAAACCAAAACATTAAAATACGTAATTTATACAATAAAATCAGTAATTTTCGTTTGTACAATTTTACTTGAAAAAGAAATGGTGTTTATATAATTGTCAAGGTCATAAAAACTACTCCATATATGTTCAGGAACTTCACGAGATTCCAAAAAATTTCGAGTTTCAGTCATTTTCTTAGTCATTTCTGAAATGGATGGAACATAAATATTATCTCCTTATCCAAGCTCGTCCTCGTCATCATTATCTCTTAAAATCTTTCCAGAGTCACTGATGTCGCAATTTGATCATCAGTTAATATTTCTCTCGTCATTAACTCATTATCAGCACATACGTATTCTTCAAAAATAAAGTGATTAAACAACTTTTTAATCTCGATTTCCACTGTACTTTGTTGAATGTCAGCATCGTAAACAAATTGTAGACAATCAATAGGATATTCTCGATGTTTTTCAATCCACTGAGTCAACGGTAGCTCATCATCTGAGTCATATCTACATTTCTTCCTTAAAAATCCGCTATGCTTAAAACAGTTTGCAATGATTTCTCTACTGACTCTGCAAAGCCATATGGATAAATTTTATAGCGTCCAAGAGAGTTAGAGAAAAAATGTTACCTTTATCGATCGTCTCTAACATTTTCATAAGTAAAATCTTTCTATAATGACATTTTAAAGCATGTATCATACCTTAATCCATGGGTTGGAGCTTTGCACTTGTGTTTGGAGGCATAAAAACCAATTTTATTTGCTGTAGATCAACTTCAGGGTGCGCTGGACAGTTGTCAATCAAAAGTAATATTATGCTTATGAATTTTAATTCCTTGTCCCATTCGATCAGTTCGTTTTTAAAAATTTCTGATGTCATACAGGCTTTACTGTTTGATTTGTACTTTACTGGTAAATGTTTGTTTTTAAAACACCTGGGATTGGCGGACTTTCCCATCACCAACAATTTTCTGTTGCCTGTTCCAGACATATTTGCAGTTACAAACACAGTAATCCCTACTTTTGATAATTCGCCACCAGCACCATTCTCTCCGACAAATTTTAATGTCTTATCTGGCGTCATCCCGTTTCATCCACATTGAAAATGTCCACATATTCATAACTTTATCGAATTTCCGGCCATATATTGACCAACCACTGATCAAGAACAGTCATATGCACTCCTGCAGTTTCTCCTACTATCTTATCCCCACTAATGTTATGTCGCTTTTTAAATAGTTCAATCCAAATTCTAGAACAGTTAAATTCGGTGTTCTCAATTTTTCTTTCCAATTCACTAGCTGTCTCTTGTAAAGTATAGCCGGTAATAAGAACATCTTCATGTCGTTTCTGACTAAACCATTTAAGGAGTCCTTAACCGACTTGGTCATGCGTAGATTTTCTTACTTTTTTACAACTAAAGTTTCTTTTATCATAGATTGATAAAATTTCTTGCCTCTTCATCTATATGGTAGAAACCGTAGATTTAGTCAAATTCAACTGTTTGCAAACATCTCTTTGTTTAACTCTATTCTATTTTCCTCATAATATCGTGTTCGTCTTTATAGTAAACGCTTTACGTTTTTGTGTACTTATGTTAATACAAAAACTTAAACATTCACTTTGCTACTTTGATCAGATATGCATTGGAACCACATAACACAAGTGAATTGAAAACAATACTGCTCGAATTAGCGACGCGGCAAAAACGAGTAGAATAGATGTTCCCTGCGAGTTTTGGTGAATTCCCTAGATCCAGTCGCGCGACATCGAGCATAGGGGGTGGCAAGTTCGTTATAAACGGACACAAAATATCCAGATTTGGTTCGCTTTATCTGGAAGTTCGTTATAACCGGGTTCGTTATAACCGATACAAATTTTCATTGGTCTTTTGGAAGTTTTTTCATGCAATATAAAATAGTTCGTTTTAACCGGAAATTCGCTATAAACGGGTTCGTTATAAGCAGACTTTACTGTATATTAATTGATATTAACTAACAATAAATGGGGGCCGGCATGTTTCCTAGACTATAAAAAAATTTAGGTTAAGTGTTAAAATTTGAATTTTTCATTAAACAAACGGCTTCAACATGATAAATAATAGTAATAATTTTTGAGTCCAGTCCGTTCACTCCAGTAATTGAAAATATTCTTCCACAAGAAAAGTAATAAAATTGACTATGAAGTAAATCTGATAAGATATGTATGTGGTTTTTGCCCTCCATTGAAAGCTGATATTGCCCGTTCATTATTTAGGATACCGCCGCACATTGGGGCGACGGCGAAAAAAATCGGATATTAGATGAAAAAATTAAAGATGTATTTTTCGAATATTGACGATTTTTTCCTTTAATATATATCATACATAAATATGTTTATAACTAATTGATTCCTTCTGCCTTCCTTAAAATTATCCATTGAAGTGTGACATTTTCGTCAGTGAGGGAATTTCTGTAATTCGAGAAATTACATTCTAAATTCTCTGTGGACAACATAACTACGAATATGAGTTAAATGCTTACTAGAACTTGTTTATTAGGTTTCAAACAACAAATTAATCTTAGTGTAACGTCATTAGAGTGCTACAATATATTAATAAACATTTGACATATTCGACACAAAAAATTATTCTTACTTCAATATTCAAAGATGTATAAAGTTTTTGGAATGAGGTGGAATGAGATGGCGCTTTCACCATCTGATAGGGCAAAGTCTCTAGTTTCCGGAGATATCTTATTTTTATCCCCCTTCGTCCCTCTTTGGTAAAAAAATGGACATTAAAGTTCCCCCGACTTAATCTAACGTTCTCCACTCAGCCATTCTCTCGGGCAATATTCCAATGAAATGAAAAAATGACGATATACTCCTCATTTCTTATGAAGTATACACTTCCAAAAAAAGGGCAATTAAACTCTTGTTGCCTCTTTTCGTCAACGCGGCTGGACTACTTTGAAATTTCGATCTCAATGCGAGTGTTTGCTTACATCGCGCGCCATAGTGAGATAAATGCGACATTTTTCAGTCATTTGCTCATAACTTCGACATTTGTCAATGGAATGACTTCAATTTAATATACATAATGTACGATTTATATATTTTCAGAAATATGAAATCAAAATCATACAATTTATTATCACGAGCACGATAAAGAGTAAAGATAATTCATGTAAAGATAATTATTCACAGAATCAAAAACTATTTAGCAGATTATAAACGATGCATCGGATGTTCGCGACCAAAAGCGATTGTGACGTTCGAGCAGAAATACCCGATTTAGGTCTTTCGGTAGCATATAGTCGAGAGTGGCGGGAGCTCGGCGCAACCAGTGTTTCTAATTTTAGCTATACCTCGAAAATAAAAAAAATGTACCAAAACGAAACAAAAGGTATTTTAAAGCTAAATGTTGATACTTACGCGTAGTATTAACGAAACGTCATGAAAATCCTTGAAACCGTCGTTTTTTGCAAATTTCCGTCATTTTTCTCAAAATTACGACGCAGTAGCCAAATTTGGACAACGGATTCGTGTTCAGCAGGCAAAAATACATTGAAAATTCGCACTCATGTAATCGAAAAATTTTTCAATTTGTTGTCTAGTATTTTGAAATAATCATCTTTACACTTTATCGCGCACGCAATAACAGTATATAGTATGATTTTTATTTCATATACTGAACATATATTAATCGTACATTATGTGTATTAAGTTTGAAGTCATTCCAATAACAAATGTGGAAGTTATAAGCAAATGACCGAAAAATAACGCATTCGCCCCATTGTGCGCGGGTAAACTACTGATTTCTGTATTTCCATATTATAAAAATACTGGCCAAGTTATTAATAATACCCGACAAATCCAGTTCATTTGACAATGAACATTTAAAAATACTTTTGCCGGAAGTCCAATAAATATTTTAGCTTTACAAGAATTCCTCGTTACTTATAAAAATAGCGATGAAATCAAAGGGAAAACGGAAAGATTACGTCATTCTTTGCGTGATGAGGTCTATTTTCGTGACAACCGCAAGTTTGAGTGAATAATTTACAAAACTCCATTTTTATCATGGAGCCTTTTACCGGTAGACATCGATATTGTATTTTGTATAAAATATAGGCAAAACATAAACTAAATTTATGAAAATATAGGCCCGTGCCATAAATTCTCAATTAACATTATTTTTATTATTTTTCATATAATATTATTTATAAAGTAATATATAAAAAAACGTTTCATATTTATGATATAATAATACAGGAATTATCAAAGCGTGAAAAACATTAATTCTTAGTGTTCCGCACGGAACATTTATTGGATCACTTTGGTGTCCGTCTGTCTGTCTGTCACATCCGATTTCCTCCGAAACTATTTGACATAGAAAGTTAAAATTAGGCACAAATATAGGAATTGATGGCCCAATCAGACACGAGTAGTTTTAACAGATAAATTTTAACTTTTTGGGGGTGAAATCGGAACTGAAAAACAAAATGTTTGCAAGGTCATCGAGTAGGGTGTCAAATGAAAGCTTGTTAAAACACGAGCTCAAAAATATACGTCATGTAATACTCGCGCAAACTCTTCTTGATATTATTTTTAAAAAATGGCGGTCCCTCCATCCTATGTCTAAGAGTACTGATCAAAAAAATTTCGAAAAAATTCTGGAATATTCTCCATAAAGTGTGGATTAAGCGAAAATTATCCCCTATCTAGCATAAAAAACTGTTTAACTTGAAAATATTGTGGAGATTTTTTTCGTGGAAACTTGTGAATTTAACCGAGACCAAGAGCTACGAAATATCTATAGGTATCGGTGCAATCAGTAATATACTCATATACTTTTCAGTACACTATTGCCTTAAGCAATTGGCCAATCACAGATAAAATAAATTTCCATGATGTCTGGTGACCAACGGATAGGTATCGAGACAAAATAATTTTAAATACAACAAAAAACTGGTTATTCCACAATATTTTTATTTTTCAGTACAACGTGTTTCGCTAACAATGTAGTTTTGTCAAGTATAAATAATATACAGAATTATTAGGTATATAGAAACAAACGTCTCGCTTGTCCCAACAATTCCAGGTTCTTTTGGGCAGTCGCTAAGGCAGTTAGTCAAAATTTCACGAAATCCAACATACCACCACCTACACGGCCAGATAATTCCATTGCAACCACACCTGTTGACAGAGCGAACTTGTTGGCTGAACTCTTTGCTTCACATTCTACTGTCGATTTCCAAGGAAAAACACCACCTACTATTCCCATATTACAGTCAAAGATGCCCGATGTTGTCTTCAGAGAGCGTATCATAAAGCGTATTTTAATGAAGCTAGATACCAAAAAGGCTTCTGGCGCTGACGGAATACCTGCCATAGTTCTTAAAAACTGTGCAAGGGAACTAACACCAGTTTTCTGTACACTTTTCAACCTATGCTACAGAAAGGGAATATTTCCGTCCTGCTGGAAATGTGCCACAGTTCAGCCGATCCCTAAAAAAGGCAAGAAGACCTTGCCAAATAATTACCGACCAGTCGCACTGCTTTCAATAATATCGAAAGTCATGGAAAAGGTTATCAGTCAGCATCTTCTAAAATATCTTGAACGATTCAATATTATTAGCGATCACCAATATGGCTTTCGTAAACATAGATCAACAGGAGATCTTCTGGCTTATATAACACATGTTTGGAACAACGCAATTGAACACTTTGGAGAATCTCGAGCGGTTGCTCTTGACATATCCAAGGCATTCGACCGTGTTTGGCACGATGGACTGTTGGTTAAGCTATGCTCTTGTAGTATGTCTGAAAGGTTCTGTTTGTGGCTCTCATGTTTCCTCAGAGAGCGTTCTTTACGAGTGGTGGTCGACGGATTTCTTTCTAACATCTTCACTATCAACGCCGATGTGCCCCAAGGCTCCATACTGTCTCCTACTCTCTTTCTCATTTACATTAACGATCTGCTGGAAAAGACCGGAAATCCAATCTACAGCTTTGCAGATGACAGTACGCTTGTCTCTTCATTCACTTTGAACGCTCGGACATCGGCTACTCAGACGAATATCCGCAGACAGCAGGAAGTCATTCAACTTAACAAAGACCTGGAAGAAATTCTATCTTGGAGTGACAGTAACCAAGTGGAATTTAACGCTATAAAAACCCAGGCGGCAGTTGCGGAACCCGACATAGTTATGTCGGGGCACTCCATCCCTCTAACATCGTCACTCAATTTGTTGGGCGTTAATTTGGGAGCAAATATGTCCTGGCATGAACATGTTGCAGGCATAGCAAGGAGAGCTTCTCAAAAGTTGGGAATATTATTTCGAACCAGAAAGCCTTACACTCCACAACTGTTAATTCTTTACAACGCTCAAATTCGACCAACTATGAAATACTGCTCCAATGTTTGGAGCTCCGCTCCCAAACATACACTGCATTTGTTGGATTCTATTCAGAGAAGAGCTGTTCGTCTGATTGGAGACCCGAAACTGACCGGCGGCCTTGATTCGCTGGATCATCGAAGAACGGTTGGCGACTTGAAAGTGTTCGAAAGATGTGGCCCGCTAAATTCCTCCCGGTGCATGTTAAGAGTACACGTCGCGCTAATACTTCACATCTGTGGGAGGTTCAGTTTGTTACTCCTCGTACAACGCTTTTCAAGCAGTCTTTTATATGGAGAACATCATCTCTTTAGAATAGTTTGCCCAGAACTGTATTTCCCACCGAGGACAATTTACAAGAACAACGTGAATCGCTTTCTCCGCACACGTGTCGCTCCTGTAGCGCTTTAGGGACTTTCCTGTAGCACGTGTGCTAGACACATAAAAAAAAGATAGATCAATACCGAAGTAAGTCTGAGATAAAAATACAAAGTCCTTAATGCTGAGTTATGACGACTTGTAAAAGTAGCATTGTGCAAGCTGAAAATAGGTACATCAGGTTCTTGAGGACAAGCTTTGCACCTAGTGTCCTGAGCTTGAACAAAACGCTGCGTCAGTATATGATGACTCCATCAGCAATTAGAAATCACCCAGTCTCAGACTTTAAAACGGTTGATTTCAAGAAGGCAAAAGTAAGCTCTTTTGGTATACCATTGTTTCTATATTTCTATAGAAAGAGCGATTTATCATTGTAAGTGGTTCTTACAGCAAGTACTCTTTATACTGTGTTTCTAAAATATGAATAAAATATGCTTTTTCTGATACGGCAATAGTTTTGATACGAGGTTCAACTTTTAGGTTTTTACAAACGACCACTAGATGGCGCTATTGGGATGTGATATTATCATTGTTGTAAAATTTGACATCTGTTATTGTTAAAACAGCGGCAGCTCAGAAATTGGCCGAGCAGTTTCTTTACAGTGAGCGTAAAAAAACAGTTTTGCGAACAAATGGAAATTTCACGTGAAGCTTTTCGTTGGATGATTTTTTACGATTTTAGTAAAGGCCTAACTCAACAACAATGCCTCGAATCGCTTCATTAAACTTTTAGTAATAAATCGCCATTAGAAAAGACTGTTTGCAATTGGTTTCTAGAATTTCGTCATGGTCGTGCTTCCATCAACGATAAATTTCGTGAAGGTCGACGAAAATCGATTGTTCCAAAAAACATCGATGCTGTGCGCAACATGATTGAAGAGAATCCGCATGTAACTTACCGTGAGACAGAGGCATCCTTAGGCATATCAAAGACTGCAGTACACTCGATTTTGCATGAACATTTAGCTGTGAAAAAGATCTGTTCCCGATGGATTCAGTATAATTTGACTGAAATTCGGCTCGTGGCTCGTGTCAATTGGTGAAAGGAAACGCTAAAAAATTCGTCGTAATAGAGGACCAAACTTGGATATACTCGTACGAGCCGGAAACTAAGCAACAATCAACTGTTTGGGTGTTCCAAGATGAATCGAACCCAATAAAAGTGGTTTGTTTGCGAAGCCCTTGCAAGAATATTATCGCTTGTTTCTTTGGTTATACTGGACGTGTTGCAATGACTGCTTTAGAGGATTGAAAAACAGTTAATGCTGAATGGTATACAGCAATTTGTATGACAGAAGTCATCGATGAAATCAGGAAAAACAACCGAAAAAGGCGCATAATTCTTCATCATGACAATTCTAGCTTTCAAACATCAAATTAATGTCTCATTGCTCAAATTCGCTTGAATTATGGCCTAAGGACTTTTGTTCCCAAATGTCGAAAAAAAAAACGTGGACAACGATTTTCATCACCTAAGAAAGCTGTTGAATCCTTCCAAAACCATGTTTTTAAGATATCAAATTCAGAGTAGAAAATATGTTTCGAGAATTGGTTCGAATGCATGCAAAATATTTAGGTATTATAATTATAATAGATACAGATTTGCGTTTCAAAGAACACGTAGGGCATATTATACAAAGAGCCTATATGTCACTGAAAATGCTTTACCCACATTGGAAGAATTTCTCGAGGTAAAATTGACAGATTCCCTTGTTTTAAATCACTTTAATTACGAGTATTGTGATAGTATGTATGGCCCGTTTTAGATAAAGTAAACTTAAATAGAATTGAAAAAGTGCAAAGGAGCTGCTTAAGTTTCATTTATTGTATAAGAAAATTTCAGTCCGTGTCCCACAGAGGATGCTAAGTGGTTGAATATGCAGGATAGACGTAGACTACATTCTTTGGTAATGTTTCATGTTTTTGTTGTTAATAACTGCCCACCATACCTAATAAATAAAATTATTTATAGAACAGACGTTCATAGGTTGAATTTAATATTTGGTGGACTTATATACCTCACCGAACGGCTCTTTTTAAAGAAGCTTTTCCTAGAATATTTATAAACTTTATAATACCGTACCTGTTGCCTTAAAAACCCTTAAACCTGAGATATTTAGAAAGCGGATAAAAAGCATTTTAAACCAATTAGTTAATTAGGTTAATTTTTGTCGCAATTCTCTCTCTTTCTCTCCCTCTCTCTCTCTCTATCTCGTTTAGTTTTATTATTTTCTTTAATTCATGAACATTTATGCTAAACTAGCCGGGCCCGCGGCTCCGCTCGCGTGGACTTGATTCACTGCTATCGTCACTGCTTATTCCTTCTGTTACCCAACGTAATAAAATATCTCCCATTATTTCTCCTTATCTCCCAATATTTCTCCTTATTTCCCATTATCTCTACATAATTTCCATTATCTAGGCTTATCTCTGCTCATCTCCCATTATTTCTCCTTATCTCCCATTATTTCTCCTTATCTCCCATTATCTCACCATAACTCCCATTATCTAGACTTATCTCTGCTTATCTCCCATTATCTCTCCTTATCTCCCATTATTTATACTTATCTCCCATTATCTCACCTTATCTGCCATTATCGAGGCTTATCTCGACTTATCTCCCATTATTTCTCCTTATCTCACCTTATCTCCCATTATCTAGGCTTATATCGAATTACATAGAACATATGTATAAATTTATAAAAACACGTAAATCGAATAAGTGGTTCTCGAGTGATATGCGCACTAACGGACAGACAGACAGACAGAGAGACGTTACATTTTATATATATTGTATTCTTTGCTACATGATATTGTTCCATATTTAATGCTTTAGCATTGCAGTATTGCAAGAGAACGCGCTAGCGGCAAACTTTTCTCCGACTTAATTCACTATTATCGTCACTGCTTATTCCTTATGTCACCTAATAAAATATATCCTATAACCTGGTCAGAGAACATACGTATGTTTTAAAAAAAAGCACGTAAATCGGATAAGTAGTTCTCCAGTGATAAGCACACTAACGGACGGACAGACAGACAGACAGACAGACGGATAGAGAGACATTGCATTTTATATATATTATAGATATTCTCTGCTACATAATATTGTTCCATATTTAATGGTTTGGACGGTGTATTGCAAGAGAACGCGCCAGCGGCAAACTTTGTCCGAATTCATTTACTATTATTGTCACTGCTCATTCCTTATGCTACCTACCTATCGTAATAAAATATAGCCTATAACCTGGCCGGAGAACATATGTATGTTTAAAAAAAAAAGTACGGATAAGTGGTTCTCCAGTGATAGGCGCACTAACGGATAGACAGACAGACAGAATACGTTGCATTTTTATATATATTATAGATGTAATAAAATATATACCTATAACCTGGTCAGAGAACATATGTATAAATTTAAAAAATCACGTAAATCGGATAAGTGGTTCTCGAGGGATAAGCGCATTAACGGACAGACAGACAGACAGATAAACATTGCATATTATATATATTATAGATATATATTATTACAAAAAGTTCTTCTTTCTCACATTTGATCAATGTGGTTCCATGTTTGGCTGACGGGCCAAAACCAAGTCAGCACAAACGCTATTACTATTCCGTATTAAGGAATGACCTGACAATGTTACATGTTTTCAAAATCACTGACTTCTGAATGTTTCTGTGTATGTCTGTGTTGAGTCCCAATTGCACTAAATGTGGTGTGAATGTTATTGGTGTAAGGCCTGTGGCTGATATAATGAGGGGGACAATGATGACTTTTTCCTGTCTCCATAGCCTTTTTATTTCCGTTGCAAGGTCTGTGTATTTGGAAATTTTTTCTGTGTATTTCGCTTGGATGTTTGTGTCGTTGGGGACAGCTATGTCAATCAGATAGGTGACTTTTCCTTTTTTGCACTGAAAAGTAATATCGGGTCTATTGGCGGAGACTGTTTTATCTGTATGGATACCGATATCCCAGTAGAGCTTGTAATCTTCATTTTCAAGTATGGATGTTGGGGTGTATTTGTAGTAGGGATCTGTGTTTTCTATGAGTCTGTATGTTGTGGCTAGTGCCTGGTGAACCACTTTGGCAGCTGAATCATGCCTGGCTGTGTACTCCGTTCCGGCCAATATTTTACATCCGCTCGTTATGTGTTCGATCGTTTCTTTCTGCTGGTGGCATTTCCTACATCTGTCCTCTGCAATAGTCGGGTCTTTGATGATATACTTTTGGTAGTTTCTGGTTAATATGACTTTATCCTGGATGGCAAGTAAAAAGCCTTCAGTCTCAGGGAATAGCTGCCCATCCCGTAACCAGGTGTATGATTGTTTTTTATTTACGTGGTCTTGTTCTATGTGGTATCTGTGTTTTCCGTGGAGTGTTTTCTCTGACCACGTTTTCATCTTTTCCTGTTGTAATTGGGTGTGACTGTGGGTATCTGCTGAGTGGTCTGCCCGGGCTAAGTCGAGAGGGTGTGTAGTTTTTGTCTGCTTTCACTGTCGCTGTGTGGAGGCTGGTTTGCTTGCTGTGAAAGAATTTCCTAAGTGTTTGTATTTGTTTTGTGTGTAATGATCTGATATCTATAATTCCTCTTCCTCCTGCCTTCCTCTCGATGGTAAGTCTTTCTTTGCATGCGTTGGGGTGTAATTTCCTGTATTTGGTGAATTGAGATCGTATAAGGATGTGAATATTTTCTATGTCTGTTTGTGACCATTTGATGATACCAAATGAATATGTGAGTATAGGTATAGCGAACGTGTTGATGGCTTTAGTGAGATTCTTAGAGTTTAGTTTTGTTTGCAAAAGTTTCGTCAGTCTGTTTTTGAATTCGGTTCTGAGCTCTGTTTTGATGAGAGTGTGGTTGAGTTTGGTGCTTTGTTGGAAGCCTAGATATTTGTATGTTTCTTTATCGAACATGTTATCGAGCGTTTCATTGTTGATGGTTTCTGTCTCATGGTGGCACTTCCATTGGCCTTTGTTGATGTGGAGCACTTTGCATTTACTTATACCAAATTCCATATTGACATCTAAGGTGAATATTTCTGTGATTTTGAGCAGTTCTTTCAGCTGTGTTTGTGTGGCAGCGTAGAGTTTTATGTCGTCCATATATAGGAGGTGGTTTATTTTATGTTGATTCACTTTTTGGTGTCTGATATTGAAGCCATGCTCTGTTCTGTTTAGTATATTTGAGAGTGGATTGAGACAGAGGCAAAACCATAGAGCACTGAGCGAGTCTCCCTGAAATATACCCCGTCTGATGTACAGCTCTTCTGTTTGGATCCGTTCGGTTTGTGTTTCTAGACGTATTTTGGTTTTCCATGTTTTCATAATTTGCGCGAGAAACTGCCTGAGGTGTTGGTTGATTTTATAGATTTCTAGGGCCCTAATTAACCAGCTGTGGGGTATGGAGTCGAAGGCTTTTTTATAGTCTATGTAACCGATGTGAAGGTTTCTGTGTTCTTTTCTGGTTTGTCCCATAATCACGCTATCTATAATCAGCTGCTCTTTGCATCCTCGACTATTTTTCCTGCATCCCTTCTGCTCTTCTGTGAGGATATTGTTGTCTGTTAGGTGTTGTTCTATTTTCTTCGAAATTGTGGCTGTGATGATCTTGTATAGGGTTGGAAGACAGGTGATAGGTCGGTAGTTTGACGGGTTTGTGGTGTCTGAGCTTTTGGGTTTAACGTATGTTATTCCTTGTGTGAGGAAAGTGGGAAATGTGTGTGGTTGTAGAATGACTTTGTTGATTTGGTGTGTGAGTGCTTCGTGTGTGGTGGTAAACTGTTTGTACCAGAAGTTTTGTATATTGTCTATTCCAGGACATTTCCGGTTGTGTGTGTGTTTGATAGTTTCTGTAATTTCTTGTGTATTAAATGTGGTATCTTCTTGTTCTGTCACATGTTTATGTTTGTCT
Source organism: Pachyrhynchus sulphureomaculatus (assembly GCA_019049505.1). Lineage (NCBI taxonomy): Eukaryota > Metazoa > Arthropoda > Insecta > Coleoptera > Curculionidae > Pachyrhynchus > Pachyrhynchus sulphureomaculatus. Next base: position 208,447,166 of record CM032456.1, on the reverse strand, counting down.
TCTTCGGCTTTGATCCAGGGGGGTGTTATTATTGTGTAGTTTGGGTTCTGACCAGATACTTTTCCAATAATCTGTGAGTTCTTGTTTGTTTGGTGGTTCAGTCACTGCTATCTGTTTGTTGTACATAGTTTTCCGGTAGAACTGTTTTTCGCTTCTTCGGAAGAGGTTGTTGGTGTCTTTCCTCTCATTTGATTCTTTGTATCTACGGAGTCTTGCGGCATATACAGATAGTTTTTGTTTCAAAGTATCGAGGATTTCTGGCAGTGTTCTGTTGGGAGACTTAGATTTGATCTTGTTTGCCCCCTGTGTGACACGTTTGGACGCGTTCCCGCTTATAAACTGGGTAAGATGTCCTAGATCTCTCCTGATGTTGTTGATTTTGTTTTCTATTCTTATTTGCCATTTGAATTTTGGTTTTGTCCTGTTGGGGTTTCCTTGTCGTTGAGGGAGTTTTTGATTATTTTGTGTTAGAGTGGTGATTGCTGCTGCGTATATTATTGTGTGAATGTCTTCGATTGTGCTTGAGTCTGTTATATACTGAGGTATTATGTGCTTGTTTAGTGTGTTGAGGATTGGTTGCGTGCTCTGTCTGAAGATTAAACGAGGGATGGGATTTCTTGTTGTGGGGTCGGTGCCTGACCATCGAGCTAGATGTGACTCCATTTTTGCTTTAAGTGTTTGTATGAGAGCTGATTCGGGGTGATGTTGTGTGGATGTCGTTGAGGGTGGCGAGTGATTCATGTTGTTGTCTGTGATATGGTGTTGCGCGGTACTCGCAATATTATTTTGCGTTATGCTCCTCCTGGGTGGTGGGTATTGTTGTGTTCGACTGGGTGGTTGTGTGTGTGAGTTATTATTATTATTATTATTATTATATAACCTGGCAATATATGCATGAATTTAAAAAAAGACAGGTAAATCGGATAAGTGGTTCCCGCGTGATAAACGCACTAATGGACAGACAGACAGACAGAGAGACATTGCATTTTATATATATTATAGATTATACATTACAGATATTCTTTGCTACATAATATTGTTCCATATTTAATGGTTTAGGCTGTGTATTGCAAAGGCACGCGCTAGCGGCAAACTTATTTCCGACATCATTCACTATTTTACGTCGCTGCTCATTCCTTATGCTACCTATCGTTATAAAATATAGCCTATAACCTGGCCAGAGTACGTGTGTATGTTTTAAAAAAAAAAGTACGTAAATCGGATAAGTGGTTTTTCAGTGATAGGCGCACTAACGGACAGATAGACAGAGAGACGTTGCATTTTATATATATTATAGATGATGTAATTTACATGAGGTTGAACTTTAAACAGTATTTAATTGTTTTCAGCTCCTTTTTCTTCTTTTGTAGCAGAAATATTGAAATATATAATGTAAAGTATAATATTAATGTTGTTTTGCAGAAAAGAGGAAATAAAATTATTATTATTATTATTATTATTTTGAGAAACAGTAAAATGATTCGTACCAATTTTTTTTTCTTTTACGGTTTTTGTAAAGACTTAAAAGGTAGCCCTCGTACAATAGCATTAAATTAAATTTAATAAGTACCAACATTAAATTGTTAAAATTCCAACAGGTTAAGAATCTGTCCTCATAAAAATTTAATTTAAGAATATTTAATTTATGCATTTCTAATACTACCTTTTAATTTTTATTCATATCGATGGATTTTCTAATCCTGGGTTTTCCTCTGCCAACGTAAAAATTATGACGCCTTTGCAAGTAAATATCAAGTGAAGCTGCGATACAAAGGCAAATTAATTACTAGTTATATTAGATAAGATATTAAAGATGAATTAGTAAAATGTAAAATATTTTCATACTCTTTTTAGTAAGAAAACATCTATTGTTCTTTCAAAATCATATTTAAAACTGAACCAAAATACAAATAAAAATTATGCTTGATATTAATAGTTATTATTTATTTTTTCAATTTTTTAAATCAGGTATTTCAGATAAAGTGGCTTCAAAGATTAACCTTTATTTTAAAGATAAGATATATAAGTTCTAGAATCCGTGACAATAGAAAAATTATACCACTTTATTAGTTTAGATATTTACTGTGTTAGAAATAAATTTTATACAAAAATGACGGAAAAATATATCCGTACAAGATTTTGAAGTATTTAAGGAAGCTATGATTGAAGAAAATCTACCAGTAAGTTTTTATATTTTCAAAATAATGTATCCAAATGATTACAAATGTGATTTTGGTACAAAAAAATGGGCTTGGTTTGTAGTTCTCTGTTATTTATGATATCATAAAATATTTGGACAAATATAGTAACCTTAATTTGTCCAAAAAATTTTCGAATTTTATAATAAAAGGAAAGGTAGACTCAAAACAAACAACTACTTCTACTTAAAAAATTTATACAGAGATTTTGCAATGCTTATTTTTCATTTGCCTTTGTCCTTATCGTTATCTCAAGCATGCGCAGTATTAACGCGAAGAAATTGCAAGGTTAGTTTAGTACTCATCTTCTATCAACTTAGGGTATCTTTCTTCATTCATTTCATGGTTAAGCACACCGGTTATTAGTATTTGATGTGTCAACGCAAGTTTCTAAATTAAAGTTAGTTAGTTAGTTAAAGTATCTAGCAGGTTTCTGTAACTTACTTCAATATTTCCAAGGTAATACGAGTGTGTGATAAATAATATTTCATTTGAAATTAGCACTACACACACTGTAATGCCATCATGCCGAATATTGCATAATCCCAACATGATGATCTGAACACTAATTAACTGTTGTTGGTGTTATTTGCAATAAAAGATTATAATCTCAATTTAACCGTATTTTCTTAGTGGTTTGTATACCTAAGTAGAAAAAAAAAACACCCCTATCGTTAGGGATCGGATATCGTTATCGATAATATCAAAATATCGATATTTTGCCTTCGATATTCGATATTATAGTATCGATATTTTTGTTTTCGATAATATTGTAATATCGATATTTTTGCCGATATTATCAGTTTTTTTACTTTACCACTTACACTTATAACATATTACATAATTTGTTCTACCTATCGATAGCGGATATTCATGTGACCAAAATCCGAATATTTGGACCCTTATTGGAAGGTGTCCTAGCTAAAAAAGTGCCAATACTTTTTTGACTTTCAATTCCTCTTTCGTCTCACATCCAACAACTGATATTTTTGTTCACTCCAACAATCTACGAGGCTGGTTTGAAAAGTCCGTGCAAAAATAAAAACTACTTATGTGTTTGGGGTAAACCTTTTTTATTTTTCGACATAGTCTCCTTTTAGGCTTATACACTTCATCCAACGATGTTCTAGTTTGTTGATCCCTTCCGAATAATAGGATTTGTCCAAGTCTGCAAAATATCCATTAGTGTCTGCAAACACCTCCTTGTTTGAATAAAATCTTTGTCCCGCCATCCATTTCTTCAAATTGGAGAACAAATAGTAGTCCGAGGGAGCCAAGTCTGGAGAATAGGGGGGATGTGAAACGAGTTGGAATCCTATTTCCATTAATTTTGCGACCACAACTGCTGAGGGGTGTGCTGGTGCGTTGTCGTGATGGAAATGGACTTTCTTGTGGGCCAATCGCGGGCGTTTTTCTTGCAGCTCGGTTTTCAAACGGTCCAATAACGATGAATAATATTCACCTGTAATAGTTTTACTCTTTCCCAGATAGGATTATCCCTTGCGAATCCCAAAAGACGGTCGCCATAACCTTTCCGGCCGAAGGAACGGTCTTCGCTTTTTTGGTGCAGATTCCCCCTTGGTAACCCATTGTTTAGATTGTTGTTTGGTCTCAGGAGTATAGTAATGTATTCATGTTTCATCCACAGTGACGAAACGATGCTTAAAGTCCTCCGGATTCTTCTGGAACAGCTGCAAACCATCCTTGCAACACTTCACACGATTCCGTTTTTGGTCAAGCGTGAGCAATCGCGGCACCCATCTTGCGGATAGCTTTCTCATGTCCAAATGTTTATGCAAAATATTATGTACCCATTCAGTCAAGATGCCCACAGCACTAGCAATCTCACGCACCGTAACTCTTCTGTCATCCATCACCATATCATGGATTTGATCAATGATTTCTGGAGTCGTAACCTCCACAGGCCGTCCAGAACGTTCAGCGTCACTTGTGCCCATATGGCCAGTCCGAAAATTTTGAAACCACTTATAAACTGTTCTAATCGAAGGTGCAGAGTCACCATAATGTTTATCAAGCTTCTCTTTAGTCTCCTGAGGCGTTTTGCCTTTCATAAAGTAATGTTTAATCACCACACGAAATTCTTTTTCGTCCATTTCTTGAAAATCACTCGACTTCCTTGATTCACACGAATGCCAAACACAAAGAAATAGATCAATATGGCTGAAACTTGGTGTGCGTTCATTCAAGAGATGCTACTAACTAAACATGACCTCGATACGCGCCGGTGGTGCCATCTCTCGGACTTTGCACGGACTTTTCAAACCAGCCTCGTATTTAATCGTTACTACAAATCAAAATGCATTATCGTATAACAGATTATTGTTATGAGAACTGATGAAAAAAGCAGAGTGTGCAGTTATCCACTATATTTGGTTGATTTTAATGATTTAATTAAAACCTAAACTTAATTAAAATTAAAAAATGTAATTTAATTAAAAGATCCATGCTCCAATATCTGTTTAAGGATCTAATTGAAATACCATGTGAAGTAAATCCAATTCGTCTTTTACAGAAATTTTTATAATAATTATTTGTATAAAAAGTGGAGGTGGAATGAAATAAATAAATTAAACATGAAATGATTACCATTTATGTGTATCAAATATTGCATACAAACTTTACATATTATAATTGTAGTATCGATGTTCACCCTTTACCCTTATTACATATATTTATTAACATCAACTATATCTATTATTTATTAACTATATTTATTTACAATCTACCCTACAAAAGAAATAAATCTATTTATTAATATTAAAATGTACCAAAATATTTAATTTAAAATGTAAATTTAAAATATTTACAAAAGAAATAAATTAGAAAATTAAATAAAAGAACTCTTCTCCTATAGAATGTAGGAAAAGGAGTTTGTTCAAAGTCTCCCCCTTAAGTCTATTTCTTATGGGGTTAATAATGTTCCCTGCTTGTGAAAAAATTCTCTCCGATGGCACTGATGTTGATGTTGCAGTGAGATACCTCTTCGCAACCTCACTCAGTTGAGGGAACATCTGAGCTGAATGGCTCCAGAATTTAAGGGGGCACTTGTTAATATCCACTTCCGCAGGGGATCTCAAGTAGAGAGCAAGCTCGTCAGGAAGATCCGATAACCCACTTATAGAGTTCCGCTGTTTCCAAGTTTTTTGTACCATTTTTGCATGGTCGCCGAAGAAAGATGGCTTAGCTTCTCCACCATCAGAATCCGTGCTACTACTTTTTGGCGAGTGATGTATGGCAATGCTTAAATTTCTTTCAAGCTCCCGAATGGCTTTCGCATTAGCTTCAGGATTCCTGAAGTATAAACTTTTCCACCGTGGGTCGAGTAATGTGCTTAGGGCCAGGAGTGGCATGTGTTCTGACGTAAGCCGCTTTTTTGCTGCATCAATAATCACTGCCTTAAGTTTGATGGCAATGCTCGATGTAGGCGATAGTTTAAAAATTTTATTATGTAGCATCGTGGCTATTGGTATTGCGATCCTAACCGTAGCAGATTTTTCCCCCGACAATAGCTTCGTTGCTTCTTGTAGAGGCTCGAGAACCTGCACAATTTCCCCCAAGTCTTGGTTCTCACTGGCTGTTGTCATGCTTGGCGCAGATGTGTGGTGGTGCACAATGTTGTTGAGTGCCGAGCTGAGACTGAGGAATCTTTCGACCATCTCATATGTTGAATTCCCCCTCGTTTCAACACTCTGGATCAGTTTGAGGTTGCTCACTTTCCGCAATTCATCTGTGGCTCGTACACTGTGTTTATACTCGATCGATATTCCGAAATTTTATTTCGGAATATCGATTTGATTTGTCCTTCCTAACAATGTTAGGTTTATATAGTTGAGCAAGCTTTCGAAGTTCGAAACGCTCAACAGATGGCGCAAGAGTCTATATCTTGCCCAACGAGTAGTTCCTCGTTTATATAAAATACCATGATTGCTATAAGCCAGCGAGTCAGAAACTATAGTCGTAGGAGGAAAAGGCATGGAATATAGCATTCGTATGGGATCTTTATTTGGTCATTTTGCATTTGCAAAACTCCTCGACGTTTCTGTTGTAGTGACCAATCAAGTAACAAACCATATTCCGAAATTTTATTTCGGAATATCGATTTAATAGTTACTTAACACATTTTTTTACAAAATTCGACTTTATGCACCAATAGTCTCCTTTAAGAGCGATACAATCAGTTCAACACTTTTCTAACATTTCTATACCTTTCTTGTAGAAGGATTTGTCTTTGCCTTCAAAATAGGCCTCAGTTTCGGCAATAATTTCTTCATTTGAGCCAAATCTCTTTCCCGCAAACAGTTTTTTGAGGTCTGCGAATAGATAATAATCGCTGGGGACTAAATCTGGAGAATATGGTGGATGAGAAAGCAATTTGAACTTCAATTCATGCAATTTTGCCATCGTAACTATTGACTTGTGACAGGGTCCATTGTCTTGATAAAAGAGCACTTTTTTCTTGTTCATTTGGGGCCGTTTCTTTGCGATTTCTGTCTTCAAACGCACCAATAACTTTATATAATATTCGCTATTGATGGTTTTACCCTTCTCAGCATAGTCGATGAAAATTATTCCATGCGCATTCCAAAATACAGAGGCCTAAACTTTCCCAGCCAACTGTTGTGTCTTTGGTTGTTTCGGGCGGCTTTCACCGGCTTCTGTCCATTCAGCTGACTCCCGGTTTGATTCTGGGTTCATCCATTGTCACATATTCCATTAAAAAATCCTTTTCATTGCGCTTAAACAGGTCCAAACAGTGCTCAGAATCATCAATACATTGTTATTTTTGGTTCGCTGTGAGCAAACGCGGTACCCATTTCGAACAGAGCTTTCTCACGCCCAAATATTCATGCAAAATATGACCAACACGTTCTTTTGATATCTTTAGGGTGTCACCTCTTTTACGCAATTTCAGTTTACGGTCATCCAAGACAATTTTGTGGATTTTTTTTATGTTTTCCTCACTTAGGCGTCCAGAGCGTTCAGCATCATTTTTATCTGTACAACCGCGTTTAAGTTCAGTAGACCAGTAAATGATGAGTGATTTTCCAAGGGCAGAGTCCCCGAACAATTATCAGGCCATTGCTTTGCTTGAACGGTCTTTTTCCCATCAAGAAACAATGTTTAATCATTAAACGAAATTCGATTTTTTCCATTGTTTGAAAATATCAAAAGTAACGTCACTAAGACCACTGTAACTTATAAACTAATCGTCGAAATGTCATAAAATTTTGACACGTATCGTTTAAAGGTTGGTACTTCCTGAAATTTTTTTTTAACAGACAAAAAACTTTTCAGCCTACGTGTTAAGAAGGTTGAGGTGGGATAGTCCCAAAAGTTTTAAATGTTGTCATTTAGAAATACTTTGTATTAAATAATTAAAATTTTTTTATAAGACTAACTGGTTACTATTATGATAATAAATTCAATAGCAAAAGATTTTAAGTCTTATATATTGTTTATTTAATTTTATTAAATAATTTAACATGAATAGATTAACTTTTGGATGTTCTGTACAAACTTATAAAAAAAATATGGAAAATAAAATTAATTATATTTTATAATTTTTAAAAAATTATCAAAGCAAATAATATGAAAAAAATAAAAGATTAAAAAAAAACGGTCAAGTGCAAGTTGAACTTGCGCAATTAGTGTTCCGTACGTTGATTGCTTTTGAAATAAAAAATTTTGTTACAGAAGTATAAAATGATCAGTGACTTCACAAAAACACACCCCAAATGAGTTTTCAACAAAGTTTGTTTCCAATCTTTACTGAAATCTGATGACCTTGAAATTTTTGTTTTTTTTTAAATACCAGATAAATTATTAAAGGTAATGCACTCGTGATAATTTTCGTTCAATCTACACCCCGTGTAGAATATTCCAGAATTTTTTCCTATATTATTACCAAATTTCAACTTTCTATGTCAAATAGTTTCGGAGAAAATCAGGTGTGACAGACAGACAGACAGACACCGAAGTGATCTTATAAGTGTTCCGTACGGAACACTAATTATCCCAACCAACGTATTTTAAGATATCTGAAAGACTCTAATATAAATAACCATTACCAATATGGGTTTGGGAAGAAAAAATCAACAGATCTTATAGGACAACGCAACTGAACATTAGAACTTTCTCAACTAAGTTCGGAATGTGGAATCTTTGGCACAATGATACTACTCAGTATATATCACCACTACACCAAACACTTTATTTTGCACTCGACGCGAGTTTCGCTAACGCTTGACTAGTTAATCATCGCCCCTGATGAAGCTAACATGGTTAGCGAAACGCGCGTCGAGTGCAAAAATAAAGTGTTTAGTGTTGTGGTGATATATACTGAGTAGTATTAGAACTTTGATGTATCTAAGACATTTGATCGTGTTTGACATGATTCTTGGTTGTACTCTTATGGTACGTTTGGATGATTTTGTTGGTCATTTTTGAGAATTTTCTGAGATCATTTCTTACGAGTAGCAGTTGATGAACTTCTTTCTGATACATCCATTATTAAAATCGTAGAAACCTAGGACTTTATATTCTTTTTTCTCTACAATAACAATCTGCTGGAAAGAACTAAAAATCCAGTCTATAGCTTTGCTGCCAAACTCGCTTGTTTATTCGTTTTTCCTGAAAGCTAAAACATTAGCCGCCCATATAAATAACCACAACGTAGCAGGAAGTTATACAAACCAAACAACCTAGAAGAAATCCTATATTGGGATAACAGTAAAGAAGTAGAATTTAATGCAGCAAAATCCAGGCTGCAATTTTTTTTGATACTACTAGTATGGTGACTCTACTTGCCAACATAAATTGCTACTTCCGCGTACGCGCCGCTCTTGTAGCCTTTTGAGGATTTCCCTACAGTGTGTGCGCTATGATCATAGAAAGAAATATTTTTTGGTCGAATCCAAAAAGAAGAAATGCTTGTAGATGTATACGTTATAAAAATAAATATACACTTTTGCTTTAACTTTAATTTTGATTTTTTCCCGCCTAGTTATAATTATATGAATTTGAAATTGATTTTTACCTTTACCAACATTTTGGTCATCATGCGTATAATGTAATTCGAAAAAGAAACTGATCAAAGTAACACAAAAAATACCTTGACGATATGGGTCAATACAGAATAATAATTATAGCATATTGGTCAATACTTAAAGTGACCATACGTCCCGTTTTGAACGGGACTGTCCCTTTTCTCGGTCACCTGTCCCGTTGTCCCCAAACAAAGCGCCGGGACGGTAAATAGTCCCGTTTTCCGAAACCGCGCGAAAATTTTAAATTACGATGCTCGTGAGACACGCGCGGGCGGGGAATCCCAGACCGTCGCGACGTCGACGATTGGCGATTCCCCGCCCGCGCGCGCTGTCGGTTACCTAGTAACGCGGGGAGAAGAGGGAGCATTTATTTGGTTATTAGGCTAATCACGCGCATGCACACTGACTTGTCGCTATTGTTTTGTTTTTGCGTAATGTTCGTGAAGTAGTTTTAGTGGTAAACTGGTAACTAATTTGAAGTTTTCTGTTGTTTTGGAATTTTACCTATAGTTATGCCGAAACGCAAGTGTTCATTTAATGTCAACTTACAAGCAAAATACCCATTTATTAAGCAAATTAATACTTCCTCGGACGTCAGATGCGAAAAGTGTCGTACAGAGTTTAGTGTTTCCCATAGTGGTGCTGGTGATATTGAACAGCATTTGAAGTCTGAAAAACATAAAAATGCCGACCGTGCCGCTGCTTCCAGTTCTTCAGTGTTGAACTTTTTCAAGAATTCAAACGCGTCAACTTCAAAGGATTTGGATATTGCTGCTGCAGAAGGCGTCTGGGCTTATCACACTATACAAGAAAACCACAGTTTTCGCTCCAATGATTGTGCGTCGAAATTAATCCAATCATGTTTTGATCCAAAATTCACATGTGCGCGTACAAAAACAGAAGCTATTATAGTAAATGTTTTGGCGCATACAGCGATCGATAATTTAAAAGATGATCTCAATAAGTCCAATTGTACTACAATTTTAAACGACGCTTCAAACCACGGTAACAAGAAAATATATCCTTGTGTAGTGCGCTTTTATCAACCTTATGAAGGTGTGCAAGTAAAAATTTTAGACCTCCAAGAGCAACCAGGTGAAACTTCTGATATCATATAATTCACAATGCAATAAAATCTGCTGCAGATGGTCTACCTTTAGATTACGAAAGCATTATCGTAAAAATATATTCATTTTTTTATATTTACACGGTTCGAGTTGAAGCTCTAAAGGAGTTTTGCGCTGAAGCTGAAATAGAACATCACCAAATGCTCGGCTACAGTAAAACCAGGTGGCTTGCGCTTATGCCTGCCTTGGAGAGAGTTTTAAAAATGTACCGGCCGTTAAAAGACTATTTTTTGACCACTGAAAAATGTCCCAAAAACTTTTTTGATGATCCCATATCAGAATTATGGCTTCATTTTTTACACGCTCAGTCAGCAAGTTTTCACCAAGCTGTATTGAAGGTTGAAGGTCAGACTGTGTCGGCAATTGAGGCTGCAAAAGAAATCAATCATCTCAAAGACAATTTGGCTCAGAAACAGATCAACCAGTTTCTTCCATTTACTGTTCGTAGTTTAATTGTGAAATTAAAAGATAATGGCACTAATATCGATGAAAAGTTTGTGAAAAATACGGCCACAGAATTTTATAAAACAAGCCGTGAATATCTGGAACAGTGGACTTGCTTTCTTACTAAAGAAATGGAGATATTTCATTGGGCAGATTTAAGAAAAGTACCTGCATGGGAAGATATTCAAAAAGCGCTGGATGTATTGACTGAAAAGGGATATTTTCCCTGTAACAAAGATACAGAAGTATTTGACGAATTTACATTAATTTCAAGCTACGTCACTTCCCAAAAAATTACCAAATGGGATAATTTAAAAGTCTCCACAGAAACTCGTTGGGTGGAAGTATTCAAACACTTTCGCACCAACAATCTACAACATGAAAATTTTTGTATTTTAATTGAATATATTTTATGTCTACCTGGTACAAAAGCTCCAGTAGAAAGAGTCTTTTCTCTTATGAATAAATTGTGGACGTCTGAAAAAAGCGATGTTGATAACCAAGGTCAAGTCATATAAAAAAAACGTGCCAATAATTTTATTCTTATTTAAAATCATCACCAACTTTATTAAAGCAAATTTGTTACTCTGATAAATATAAATACAATTAAAAAAAATATGGTGCATATAATTTAATAATTTCTGTCAGAGGAACTTTGCTTCAATAAAGCTGGTTAACTGGTGATTGATTTTTTATTTTTCACAACTTGTTATAATAAAAATAATTATAATTAATATGAATATAATAACAGTCAATACTAATTGCATTAAGTTACACTTTTTCTAAATAAAGAAAATTAAGAAGTTGTGTTTATTTTCATTGTTAACCTGCTAACTTGGGTATAAAAACTTATGTCCCGTTTTGAGTTCAAAAATAAATGGTCAGTTTATCAATACTAGTCCTCAAATTGCCCTACTAGTTGCGGCAGGAATTATGCGATGGCTAATTTCTAATTAAAAACTTCGTACTTCTAACACTTAATTGAAGTGGTCTATTTTTACTCCTATAAATCATATATGAATTATCTTGCTATTGTACTAGATAGACGTGATACAACAATTACGTATAGCGATTGCGTAAATCACAATCAAAGCCCCGATTATTTTGCCGCGAGCACTTGACTTGTAATAACTGAAGTTAAATAAACTAAGTCTATGAAATTCTGATGTGTGTCATTACTATATTTATATTTTGATAAGAAATATTAAAAATTGTTAATCCTCGTTAAAGTCTTCGTTAACAATTTGATGTTTAAAAATGTTGATTAGAATGTAAGTTCTAAACCTCGCTATTACGACTTCGATAACAAATTTCGAAATAACATATGAGCATTTCCGTAAATTGCTGGTATGTTAGCGGTTCAAAAAAGAAAGAATTTTTTCTAACAGTAACCCTCATTAGACTCGATTTAAGTCGTCCCTTGGGCCTTCAGAAACAATTAGTCAAAGCTGAACCTTTTTTTACAGCGCAATATGCAAATCTTTACGGAAAAAATGGAAAAAAAAAGCTCGCTAAATTGCTGTAAAAAGCGTCAAAAATCAATATATAGTGTACCGTATTATAACTTTATCTATGCGATTTATTAAAATTATACAATATGAATTCTGATAACGTTTTCCTCTTTTATATTTTTTGCTCAGTTTATATCTTTTAGTCAAATTAACGTCCAGGTATACTTTCCTTATGTTCTTTGACCTGCTGATTTCGAATTTTCATATACCTTGTTGATATTAGTATATCGTATCCAAGTTATAGTCGGATTTTAGCCACTTTTTGGTCAGAAATGGCCATAAATTAAAAATGGTGTATTTAAAGATATTAATCTTACATTTATATATACACTGGCTGTAAAATTAATATCTTTAAATACACCATTTTTAATTTACCGCCTTTTCTGACCAAAAAGGGGCTAAAATCTGATCATAACTTTGAAACGATATCCTAATATCAACAAGGTACATAAAAATTCGATGTGAGAAGGTCAAAAAACATAAGAAAAGTGTACCTGGATGTTAATTTGACTAAAAGATATAAAATGGGCAAAAATGGCCATTATATAAACGAGGAAAACGTTATCAGGATTTACGATGAATAATTTCAATAAATCGCATGGATAAATTTATAACACGATACATTATATATTGATTTTTGATGCTTTTTACGGCAATTTAGCGAGTTTTTCCATTTTTTCCGCAAAAATTTGCGTATTGAGCTGTAAAAAAAGGTTCTTAAAAAAGTCGTGTTCAGCCGGGAAAAAATATTTCTGGAGGTCCAAGGAATGATTTAAATCGAGTCTAATGAGTGCCACTTTCAAAAAAAAATTCTCTCTTTCTTGAACATATCAACAATTTATGGAAATGCTCATATACTTACGTCGAAGTTCTGTTGTTACTAAATGACACGAATTTTAATGGAGATTATTAGTAAAACAACAGTTAAGTTAAGTTATATTTATATACTAGCAGTGCCCGCGGCTCCGCTCGCGTGGACTTGATTGACTACTATCGTCACTGCTTATTCCTTATGTTACCTAACGTAATAAAAATATCTGCCATTATTTCCCCTTATCTCTCATTATTTCCCCTTATCTCCCATTATCTCTACATAATTTCCATTATCTAGGCTTATCTCTGCTCATTTCCCATTATTTCTCCTTATCTCCCATTATTTCCCCTTATCTTCCATTATTTCACCTTATCTCCCATTATCTGGGCTTATCTCGACTTATCTCGCAATATTTCTCCTTATCTCCCATTATTTCCCCTTATCTCCCATTATCTCACCATAACTCCCATTATCTAGACTTATCTCTGCTTATCTCCCATTATTTCTCCTTATCTCCCATTATTTATACTTATCTCCCATTATCTCACCTTATCTCCCTTTATCTAGGCTTATATCGAATTATATAGAACATATGTAAAAATTTATAAAAACACGTAAATCGGTTCTCGAGTGATAAGCGCACTAACGGACAGACAGACAGATAGAGAAACGTTGCATTTTATATATATTATATTCTTTGCTACATGATATTGTTCCATATTTAATGCTTTAGGCAGTTTATTGCAAGAGAACCCGCTTGCGGAAAAATTTCCGACTTGATTCACTATTATCGTCACTGCTTATTCCTTATGTCACCTAACGTAATAAAATATATCCTATAACCTGGCCAGAGAACATATGTATATTTAAAAAAAAAGCACGTAAATCGGATAAGTGGTTCTCCAGTGATAAACGTACTAACGGACAGACAGACAGAGATACGTTGCACTTTATATATATTATAGATATTCTTTGCTGCATCATATTGTTCCATATTCAATGGTTTATCATGTTTAAAAAAAAGCACGTAAATCGGATAAGTGGTTCTCCAGTAATAAGCGCACAAACAAACAAACAGACAGAGAGACGTTGCATTTTATATATATTATAGATATTCTCTGCTACATAATATTGTTCCATATTTAATGGTTTAGGCTGTGTATTGCAAGAGAACTCGCTAGCGACAAACTTTTTTCCGACTTCATTCACTATTATCGTCACTGCTCATTCCTTATGCTACCTATCGTAATAAAATATAGCTTGTAACTTGGCCAGAGAACATATGTATGTTTAAAAAAAAAAGTACGTAAATCGGATAAGTGGTTCTCCAGTGATAAGCGCACTAACGGACAGAGAGACAGACAGAGATAAGTTGCATTTTATATATATTATAGATGTAATAAAATATATGTCTACAACCTGGTCAGAGAACATATGTATGAAGTTAAAAAATCACGTAAACTGGATAAGTGGTTCTCGAGGGATAAGCGCACTAACGGAGAGACAGACAGAGAGACGTTGCATTTTTATATATATTATAGAAATAGATTATTATTATTATATAACCTGGCCAAAGAATATATGTATCAATTTAAAAAAATACACGTAAATGGGATAAGTGATTCTCGCGTGATAAACGCACTAATGGAGAGACAGACAGACAGAGAGACATTGCATTTTATATATATTATAGATTATAGATATTCTCTGCTACATAATATTGTTCCATATTTAATGGTTTAGGCTGTGTATTGCAAGGGAACGCGCTAGCGGCAAACTTTTTTCCGACTTCATTCACTATTATCGTCACTGCTCATTTCTTATGCTACCTATCGTAATAAAATATAGCCTATAACCTGGCCAGAGAACATATGTATGTTTTAAAAAAAAAAGTACGTAAATCGGATAAGTGGTTCTCCAGTGATAAGCGCACTAACGGACAGACAGATAGACAGACAGACAGAGAGACGTTGCATTTTATATATATTATAGATACACAGAGCGACAATTAGTTTTCTAGAGTGGTCCTGTGTATCATAAACTAGTAAATACAAATTTAACACGTCATTTTAACGCTATATTATTTCTCGTTTGACATTTGAAATTTTAGCGCAAAATATTGGGAGATGACCCAGATAGGATATTTTATCTAATGGTCAATAAATTTTGTTGTAGAAATTATGCCATTTTTTTTTTATATTTTCATTTACAGAATCTTACACTTGGTATGTGTTCCATGTGTCAACGTCGAAAAAAATACACTATGTATGCATTATGCTTTCAAATTAAAAAGTGCGTATTTTCAGACTGCACAAGAGACATTATGCTCTGTAAATCTCTCATCGATCAACTCATGTTCTTATTAAGAGGGCTATAATGCAATAAAAGCCAAAGTATTCAATCAATATGTTTTGCCGGTATTAACATATGACACTGAAACGTGGGCTCCAAAGAAAAGTATAATAAATAAACTCGCTGATTCGCTGGAACATCGAAGAACGGTTGGCGACTTGAGTCAGTTCTACAAGTATTTTCATGGAAAGTGTTCGACGGATGTAGCCCGCTTAATTCCTCCCAAAGCGGTGCATGTTAGACATGCAAGTCGCGCTGGAGCTTCACATCCGTATGAGGTTCAGCTTGTTACTCCGCGTACAACTCTTTTCAAGCAATCTTTTATATGGAGAACGTCATCCCTTTGGAACAATTTGCCCAGCGCTGTGTTTCCCACCGAGTACAATTTACAGCGATTCAAGAACAACGTGAATCGCTTTTTCCGCACTCGTGCCGCTCCTGGAGCGCTTTAGGGACTTCTCTGCAGCACGTGTGCTAGACCCATAAAAAAAACTCCAGGTAACCCAAAGAGCAATAGAGAGGAGTATGCTAAATATTAGACTCCAAGATCGTATTTCTAACATTGAGATTCGAAGGAAAGTAAAAGTGACAAATGTAATACAACTAATATGTATATTAATTAATATAGTTGGATGGAGGCCTAGGAAACACAAACCATGTAGAGGTAGACCATAGACAAGATGGACAGACGACATAAAAAGATTAGCGGGACACATTGGATACAAAAAGCATACAACAGAGCTGATTTGAGACAGCCTAGAGAGGCTTATATCCGACCATGGATGGAATAAGCTAATGATTATGATGATAATAAAAACCTAAAGGGGTCTAAAAATTGAGAATAAACATACACTCCTGGACAAAATTAACGCAACAATATATTAAATCATACAAATCTCTATAATGAATTAATTTTTAATAATTTTTTATGAACATTGGTTACACTAAAAGTTAGAAAAAACTTATTCGGATAATTTAAAACTGAATTCGCTACCAAATTTCTCTATAAGATTCGAATTAAAATTATTCTTAAGACCTAATAACAAAATCGTTGAAATTATGTAATAATGAAAAAAATAAACTGGGACACTAGTAGCAAAATTAATGGTGTCACTGGGACACTAGTAGTGTGTGTTGCCTCCTCTACTTCGGATGACAGCGTTTATGCGCCTAGGCATGCTTCTAATTAAATTTTGGATAAAATCTTGAGGAATTTGCTTCCATTCTGTGATAACTGCATTTTCAAGTTCCCTCAGGTTTCTAGGTGCAGGTATATGACGGTTCACATTTTTCTTAAGGTGATCCCATACATGTTCTATCGGATTCAGATCCGGGCTTTTTGGTGGCCATTGCATAATCGGTAAATTAACTTGATTAAGATAATCGAGTACCTCCCTAGCTACGTGAGGTCGAGCGTTGTCTTGCATAAACAGGAAATTGGGCCCCACAAAATGACCGAAAGGCATCACATGTTCTATTACAATATTCTCAAAATAGTAGTCAGCATTCCTGGATCTCGTACGGACAGGAACTAACTCTGTGCGAGCATCAAAGCAGATGTCACCCCAGAACATAACAGAGCCACCGCCGAATGGAATTCTTGCAGAGATATTGCAAGGAGCAAACCTCTCTCCTGGTCTTCGCCATACTCGCTCACGACCATCTGGATGTTTTAGACTAACCCTAGTTTCATTTGTGAAGAAAACTTGTTTCCAATCATCCACAGACCAGTTTTCGTGATTTCGAGCAAAACGTAACCTGGCAACTCTGTTCTCTCTAGTAAGCAAGGGCGCAGTGGCTGGTCTCCTACTGTTTAATTCAGCTTCATTTAACCGTCTTCTAACTGTTTTAGAAGAAATTGTGACATTGCGAACAGCTTCGAGTTCGTTTCTTATTATAGAACTAGTGACAGTTCTGTTTCTTAAAACATATTGTCTTATAAAACGTTCATCTAGGTCGCTAGTGCATCGTTTTCGCCCTTGCCCTAGCCTTCTAGAATAAGTTCCTACTTCATTCAAGCGTCTTACCATACGACTTATTGTGGAACGATGTTTGCCTAACAAATTGGCAACATAACTCTGACAATATCCCTCGTCCAATAAAACTGAGGCTCGCACTACCTCGTGTTCAGTTAAATTCCTTGTTCGATTTATTTTTCTAATTCTTCGGGGTCAAAAATAAAACAGTCTACCACAAAAACATATTACTTTGAAAAAGGGGACAATTTATAAGCTTACTTTTAAAGAAAATCTATGGCATGATTACAGAAAATTGTTTATCTTCTAAAAAATTCTTTAAAACTGTAAATCTGAACAAATTGTTTTGATTTCTGTCATGAACAACGAAACAAAATATGCATAGCCTACTCTTCAAATACTCGATAAACTTTAAAACTGACATAAGAAAAAGATAAATTAATTTTCAGATTGTTGCGTTAATTTTGTCCAGGAGTTTATTTATATCAATGCTTTTTTATTTGAAAAAAATTATCTTCTCAAAAATTTCACTTACCTACCTGCTTACCAGAGGATCTTAACCAAAATTACACTTTTTTCTTTGAAAAGTATACGTTATATTTTCTTTTTTTTAGGTACAAATAGATATAGTTAAAAAATTGGAATCCCTAGCAAAAGCTCTAGGAGAGAAGGTTACCAGAGAGGAACTTTTACCTTTTATCAAAATCAACATAGACCTACACGATGAACTTCTTCTAAACTTATCGGAACAACTTAAACATTTTGTACCGCTGGTTGGTGGTTTGGAAAATTCACAAACCATTTTTGATATTTTGACCAGACTTTGTAATACAGATGAAAACATAGTTAGAGAAAAGGCTGTAGAAACACTAATTTATATCGGAAAAGACCTCAACACTCAAGAAGTAGAAAATTTTATATTACCAGTGTTAAATCAGTTAACCAACGACGATTGGTTTACCAGCAAATGTTCTGCAGTTATGTTGTTTTCCGTAAGTAACTTTTCTTTATTATTTATATTATACAGAATGAATGATAAGAAGTTTGTTCCCCGGGGCCCCTATTTTCCAAGGAGACGTGCTGGTTATCAACGGGAAGAGGGGGAGAGCGGTGCTTATTTAAGAAGGATCGGTGCCTATTTAAGTAGAATCGGTAAAATTTTGTCATAAGAGAGGAATCCTTTTTTGGAAATCTCCTCGTCCCCGTCACCAACTTTAGATGTGGTAAAAATTTAGTAGAAATTAGTTTTTTTTTTCAATAAGAGTGGGTTTTTTTTTTGTGAAAACCCTCTTCTACCGGTTATTATTTTCAGAAGGGATAAAATAATATAAGGGAGTTATTTATAAGAGAGGGCGGTTTTTTGGAAATCCCTCGTCCCAGTCTTCGATTTTTGAAGTTCTACTATAGGAGAAAGTTTTTTTGAGAGGGCCCCGTAAATCTTTTCCCCGAGCTTGTATTTTCTCTCCTTAGTCCTGGGTAAAAATACCTATTTCAGTCGTCGAGCCCAATTAACAGTGAACAGCCAAGAAGCAACTTTCGATCACTGCCACATCGTCTTTGAAAATGTTGACCGCAATGTCAAAGAAACGTCAGGAAGTTAATACCTGGAGAACACGGCCTAAAATCTCGAAAGAAACTCATGTTAAACTTACTCTATTTATCATGTTTAATTGAGTAATCCTTTTGGAGTTTAGATTAACAATAACAACATTCTCGTCATCTAAAGTTAATATAATAAAAAGTAAAATAATAGAAGCATATCATAAATAAGTAAAAATAATAAAACGAAGCCAAATAATACATGGTAGACAAATACACTAAATATTATATTATTGTTGTAAATTTGTTGATTCGCACGCTTTTTATATTAATATATATATATAGGGTGTTATGGAAATCATTTAATATATTGAAACTGGCATATCTCTGTAGCAAAAACAATTGTAGAGAAATACTAAAAAATAGCGCCCCTCGATAATAACACGTTAAAACTAACTCAAAAAAGGCACAAACTTCTGATCTAACATCAACGCCTCACTGCCTGGAAAATTACATAAAAAAAGACCAGTGCAATTAATTGACTTCTGGTTTTCTGTATAGTTTAAAATAAATAAAAGAAGGTATTCTCCGTCAGAAAAAAATGCATCAAACACATCAAATATACGTCATGAACAGACAACAATCATTTTATTTAATTAAGCAAACAGTCATAAAAACCAATTGTCCTTAAACTTTCCAAGAGCAAAAAAACAGTTTTCGCATTTTGGAAGTATTTTTGTAATACTTTTCACTACGTAAACAAGTTGGGCACCAAAGAGATTTGAAGGTTAGATTATCGCTGACAGCGGTGTGTCATTTTCCTTCAACCCGCATTAAAAACTCACTCTCTTTCTTAGCTATATTAAAAATATATATATTAGGTATGACGATTTTTATATTATGTGTATATAATGCAGTATGTCAAGTTAGAACGTTTTTGGCGATAATTCATTTTGGGTAGATGCGTTTCTAGCAATTCAACAAAAAGTCGGTAGGGGGAACTTTTATCTACGATTCATTTTAGTAAAAGGGTCAGTCGATTCCGAACTTTCGTCGAAATCACGTAAAATCCAAAATGAGCCACTTTTTTGCGCGTCGATTCGAGGCAGCCTTTCTTTGGTCCCATCCAAAGGGGCCTAAAATAACACATTCCGGGGCCGCTAAACATATAAAAAATTGCCGTAGTATGCAGAAAATCTCGTCGAGAGCATGCCTCGAAAATGTCAGGCGATTATTGATGCAGAAGGTGATTGGAGAACTTACTGAGTAACGAGTAGTTAATTTCTTAACAAACAATATGTAGAGGCTTATTTACTTAATTTCACAATTAGGTAACGCAGGAGATAAAAATTTATTTTTTAGGACAATTTCTTAATTATTAGAGCCTATAAGAAGTTGAATATTTTAAATAGGAATATTTTAAAGGCAAAGGTTTGTGTTATCGTGGTGACATTTAAATCTATGCCATAAATACATATATTTTAAATTTTCGCGTATTACAATATAATTAAAATTTTACGAAAACTTCAAGTCATCACGCCATTTTATATTATATACATCTTGAACCAGATTAAGCCTACCTAACCCAGCTAGAACTTTGATTTTTGCAATAAAATAACTTAAAAGCCATACAAAGAGCTCGCGAAACAGAAGCATGTACGCTGAAAAAATCAAGTTCGAGGTAATCGAAATGTATTGAGACTATTTTAGGTAAATAGAGCAACAAATGTCGAGATGCTGCTTAACATTAAGAAACGGAAACTGCAATAATTGGGGCATATTATGAGAGGAGAAAAGTACTATTTGCTTCAATTAAACACACAAGGTAAAATAATGAGTAAAAGCAGCGTAAAGACGCCATTCGTGGTTGAAAAATTTGAGAAATTGGTTTTAATGATTTAGTGATCGCCAATCTTCGAAATGAAGACAGCACATAAAGAAAAAT
This sequence comes from Pachyrhynchus sulphureomaculatus, assembly GCA_019049505.1. Lineage (NCBI taxonomy): Eukaryota > Metazoa > Arthropoda > Insecta > Coleoptera > Curculionidae > Pachyrhynchus > Pachyrhynchus sulphureomaculatus. Next base: position 208,426,193 of record CM032456.1, on the reverse strand, counting down.
AAGTGCTGACTAATGGTGACAACGTGACAGAGCAAGTATTTCAAGCAGCATCCTGTTTTAATCTTGCGATATAAACAATGGTAATGCGAACGAAACAAACAAGTTACTTGTTTACGATACCTTAAAAACTCAACAAAAATGACGCTCAGATTTTTTGCTCTTGCCGATTTATTCGTTTTCCGTTTGTTATTTCAAATATTACTCGTGTTTCTAGGGACAATTATTTTGTTATTAAATTGATGATTATTCATGTTCGAACTTAAGAGTAAAAAAACCTGAAGATTTGTCTTTATTTGTATACTCATATTAAATTTTAAGTTTAATTTTGACAAGACGTCTAAAGAGACAAAATATACGTTAAAAGTTAGACTTCTGAATTTATTTTCATTCATTTTGAAAGGTTACCCGAATCCTACTTATTTTTATTTTTGTCTATTTTAAGTAACCCGTACGCATTCGAGAAAATAATTACTGTTTTTCATTGCCAGCTGCATTTCACAGAAAAACTTGCACACGTAAAAACAACAAAATATATATTTTTATTATAATATTCTAGGACACCCTGAGGCCTTTTAAAATTTTTTTATAAATATGCTCTACATATGAAAAACAATAAAAAGTTTAAAAATGTTTTATATATATATATATATATATATATATATATATATATATATATATATATATATATATAAGTATATATATACAGGGTGTTATAGAATTTACTGCATCTATTGGAACTAGCACCTCCTTGTAGCAAGCCTGATTACAGAAAAGTAACCTTAAATAGGGAATCTCAATAATAAAGGAAAAAATCGACCCTAAATTGATGACATGAATATTTTTCCACGCCACCACTGCTTATTTACAGTTACTGCTATTCACCTATTAGTACCCTATTCGCTTATAAAGGTACTAAATCTTATTTTTCCTGTACATTTCGCTCTCGAATTGGAAGTTTTGGAGTTTCCACACCTGATGGCGATGAGATTTATTGGTTACTAGTATTTGCGTATGTACGTTTCTTAAAACTCTCCTGCTGTTACTGGGTGTTTACGATTTGCATCTTTACCGAAGCTAGCTGACGAGCTCTGATATGGAGCGTAACGTGCATATCCTAGTTTGGTACCTTATAGATGACACGTCTAGGTAGTCCATATTATGGGACAGCCGTACTTTTGATGCGATATATATATATATATATATATATATATATATATATATATATATATATATATATATATATATATATATATATATATATATATATATATATATATCTATATATATATATATATATATATATATATATATATATATATATATATATATATATATATATATATATATATATATATATATATATAAAATTTGTTGGGGAACTCGGCAAAGGGCGTGATAAAAGTTTCACACAATGTTCATTCAGCCAATATTTCGGTCCTAGCTTGCCCTTCTTCAGGGCAAGAACTGAAAAGGAGAATCAGTCTACTAACTGAGAAAGCTTGGGCAGAAAAATTAAATTATTCGAATTATTACTATTATTATTATTTTTAATAAACTGAAGCTCCTTCGGTTATTGCTGAAAATCGTTTTAAAAACTTATGTTGTGGCGGATTCTAAATTTATTAAGCCAACCAGAAGAAACACTGAATGAAGAATGTCCCAGAGACTCGGCTATTTCTTTTACTTTGCATCGTATTAGCGGACCTGAAAAAAACATTAACAATAAGTTTTTTGCATTTTTGTCACGACAAGCCTACTGATACTCTCACCCCTTTTATCCATTCTTTGAATTGATATGAAAAGAAAATCAACGCATTAATTCCAGCTGCTATAAACCACAACTTGTCAATTTTGGTACCATCACTAGACAAAAAGTTTCTTTTTTCATTCAAATTAGTGTTCGACATCCACTTGTTTAGAAGGATTTCTTTATGTTTAATTATATCAACAGCTTTTGTTTTTCTGATATTAAAACGCTGGGATAAATCCCTTACACTTAACTTTTCCTTATTGTGAACTTCAACAATCTCAGTTTTTTGTTTAAGCGTGAGAATTTTTCTATTTAGAGCCATTTCTACAATGAATTTTGTCGCCCAGTGTATCTCTTTTTCGCATCAGCGTCAGACTAATATATATATATATATATATATATATATATATATATATATATATATATATATATATATATATATATATATATACCGAAAAATTGAGATCGGTAAATCCCCGGTTTACTCGGGGAAGTCCCTCAGTGACGGCAGGTAGCGACGTTGGCGTGCGGGGCGATTGGGAAACGCAACAGCGATACTCGCCACAGAAAAATGAGACAAGGCGTTTATTTTTTATTGTTTTTTGTCCGGTTAAGATAACATTTTTTTGTGTCCGCGTCCGTTCAAGAGAATGTCCATCCAAGAGGGAGTTGACACAATGCCAATTATATGAGAGCCGGTCGGGACCGTGAGAAACTGTCCGTTCAAGGGAGGTGTTCGTGTAAGAGGGGTGTCCACAAAGGAGAATTTTACTGGATTTCATAAACAATTCCATCAATCGCACTGCTTTTTTCTTTTTTACAATCGTTTCGTTGTATTTATATTTGACATATTGACGAGATATCTGCTACTATAATTACTTTACCTTTTAGACTTTTTATCCCAAACTAAGCACAGAAAAAAAGGTAGAACTAAGAAATAGTTTTAAATGTCTTATTCAAGACGATTCTCCCATGGTAAGAAAAGCAGCAGCAATGGCTTGTGTGGATTTTGTAGGTATAGTTGAAGATGACTTAGTAAAAAAAGAACTCGTACCCATATTTTGTGATATTTCCCAAGATCCAATGGTAATTATAATTATATCAGTTGGTTAGTGTTTTAATTTACCTTTATCACTTTATTAAAAAATAACCGGTCAAGTGCAAGTTGAACTTGCGCCATTAGTCTTCCGTACGTTGATTGCTTTTAAAATAAAAAAAATTTTGTTACGGAGGTATAAAATGATCAGTGACCTCACAAAACAGACCCCAAATGAGTTTTTAACAAAGTTTGTTTTCAATCTTTACTGAAAACTGATGACCTTGAAATTTTTTTTTTTTTATATACCAGATAAATTATTAAAGCTAATGCACTCGTGATAATTTTCATTCCATCTACACCCCGTGGAGAATATTACAGAATTTTTTCAAAATTTTTTGATTACTTTTCGAGGTGGGTAGACAGCGATTTTTCGCGATTTTTTAAAAATAATACAAAGAAAAGGGCGCGCAAGTATTACATTACATATATATATATATATATATATATATATATATATATATATATATATATATATATATATATATATATATATATGTATATATAATATATATATATATATATATATATATATATATATATATATATATATATATATATATATATATATATATATATATATATAATATATATATATATATATATATATATATATATATATATATATATATATATATATATATATATATATATATATATATAAATATATATAATATATATATATATATATATATATATATATATATATATATATATATATATATATATATATATCTATATATATATATATATATATATATATATATATATATATATATATATATAATATATATATATATATATATATATATATATATATATATATATATATATATATATATATATATATGTATATATATTTTACTCGTGTTTTCACAAGCTTTCATTTGACACCACACTCGACGACCTAGTAAAAAAAAATTTTTTCACTTCCGATTTCACCTCCCAAAACTAACCCCTTAAGTCAAAATTTAACTTTCAAAACTATGACTCTTATGAGGCCACCAATTCCTATATTATTACTAAATTCCAACTTTCTATGACAAATAGTTTCGGAGAATATCGGTGTGACAGACAGACAGAAGGACAAACACCGAAGACATCTTGTAAGTGTTCCGTTCGGAACACTAATATTTACTGTTGAAAACTCAAGAAGTGTTTTAAGTAATTTGACTTAATTGATTGACTTTTTTAGGATTCTGTCAAGTCTATTACAATAGATATTGCTATACAATTGGCCAAAAGACTGGGAGAAAATAATTTTGACGAATCAATATTTAAAATAGTAGAAACTGCAAGTGGTAAGCTGTTTAGAAATAATAACATATATATACAATTAAAAATTTTATTAAAATCTAAAACCTTATTAATCTTATTGAAATGAAGAAAAAATTGGCTCTGCGAATTGCAGGCAGAATAAATATTACAAATTAATTTATTTAATACAATTTAGGTATAAAAACATGCTTATGATGTTTTCGGTTTAAATTAAACAGAATAAAATTTAAAAAAATTGTTACGGAAGTATAAAATGATCAATGACTTAACAAAAACACACCCCAAATGAGTTTTCAACAAAGTTTTTTTTCCGATTTTTACTGAAAACTGATGACCTTGAAATTCTTGTTTTTTTTTTTATACCAGATAAATTATTAAAGGTGATAATTTTCGTTCAATCTACACCCTGTGGAGAATAGTCCAGAATTTTTTTAAATTTTTTGATCAGTACTTTTTGAGATAAAAAAAGTGTGCTCTAGTACTACATTACACAACTCTACAAAAAAATTTATTTTATGATTTTTCTATTCAATATGCTCCAAAATAAAGAAAAAGCACCCATATTCCATATAAAGTTTGCTTTTGTGATAGTTATGACAATAATACATTTTTTTGAGTTATCGTAGAAATATTAAATAGTTCTGGTATATTTAAAAATACCGTGAAAAAATAAACGGGTAGTTACTTTCACACAGTGTCTACAGATGTCACTTAAGTGATAAACAACAATTGACTGTTTTGTAGAAGACTTAAAGAGGTTAAAATGTCGTCGAGAAAGTGTAAATATGACGTTGATGCATTTTGTTATATATGTGGTATATTTATTAAAGTACGAGATATAAAATTTTATTTAAACGCATGTCAAAAACTTCGTGAAGCCCACAAAGCCTATTTCAACTGCCCTGGTATCGAGATGAGAAACGGAGTATGAAATTCGCAGTACCGAGAATTTGGCGAGAGCCGCGCGTAGTAAATCCAGCTAAAAGACGTAGAGGCAAAAATGCGAAACCCATCGAATATCCTGACCTTGCTTCACCTTCTGCTCCAATTTCACATAGCCCACAACTTCCAGTAAATGAACCTCCTAAAAAATTGTCTCAGTCAAGCTCATCTCAGAGTTGAAATAAAAATATTGAAGATGAAGAATTTGTACTGTCACAGGAACCACCGAAACCCCATTTTCTTGACTCAGAAGACTTTAATGACTTAATAAGAGATTTGAATTTGCCGAAGAGTAAGGTAGAGCTTTTTGGTTCTCGTTTGAAGCAATGCAATTTGCTTATTGATGTCAAAATAACAGATCAACAAAGTCGGCATGAGATATTTGCTACGTTCTTCACCAAAGAAGATGGACTTTGTTATTGTAACGATATAAGAGGTTTGTTTGAAGCAATTGGGATGCCCCTGTGTTCCCAGTGAATGGCGTTTATTTATTGACAGCTCGACGAAAAGCTTGAAAGCCGTTTTATTACAAAACGGAAATAAATTTCCATCTCTTTCAGTCGCTCATTCTGTACATCTAAAAGAAAACTATGAAAGTGTTAAAATTTTACTGGAGGCTTTAGAATATCAAGAGCATAAGTGGCAGTTCACTGAAGATTTTAAGATGGTAGGATTTTTAATGGGACTACAGGGTGTATATACAAAATATCCCTGTTATCTCTGTTTGTGGGATAGTAGAGCGGATGTTCAACACTATGTTCAACGATCATGGCCACTAAGAACAGAATTTTGTGTTGGAAAACAAAACGTTAAATGTGAACCTATTGCTGAACCTGAAAATGTATTAATGCCGCCTTTACACATCAAGTTAGGGCTTATGAAACAATTCATAAAAAAGCTAAATGAAAAATCTGAAGCTTCTACATTTTTAAAAAACTTTTTTCCAAAGTTGTCAGAAGCAAAGATTAAAGCTGGAATTTTTGTTGGTCCACAAATTAAAAAAATTTTTGCCAGCGAAGAATTTCCAAAATTACTTACTAGTGCTCAAAAAAAAGTTGAAATAGTTTTAAAGCAATAGTCTCTGGATTTTTAGGAAATAACAAAGTTGAAAATTACCAAGAGCTAGTTGAAAACATGTTAGAAAACTTTAAAACCATGGGTTGCAGAATGTCTCTAAAAGTACATATGCTGCATGCTTATTTAGATAAATTTTAAAACAACATGGGGGCGTACTCAGAAGAACAAGGAGAATGTTTTCATCAAGATATTATGAACTTCTAACAACGTTATCAGGGCCAATACAACGAAAATATGATGGGGGACTACATTTGGGGTTTAGTGAGAGAAAGTACTTATGAACATGAAAGAAGAAGTAATAGGGTTCACTTTTAAACTTTTTTCCACTATTTTGTAATTTGATATGATAGTAAAAGTTGATAAAAATATTTGTTTCGATTTATCAATAAATAAAAATTTAAACTATGGATTTTTTAAAATACTGTTCAACCATTCTCCTGGATACAAAAGCAAACTTTTTCAGGCCATATATATTTTGTTCGTCTAACTGTCGATAAATCTATCGAAATTTCATACCCTCTTATCAAAGTCAAAATTCATGTTGACCTATGTTATATATTTTTGAACTCGTATTTTCACAAGCTTTCATATGTCACCCCACTTGATGACCTGGTAAAATTTCTTTTTTTACTTGCGATTTCACCCCCCCAAAACTAACCCCTTAAGTCAAAATTTAACTTTCAAAACTACACGGCTCTGATGAGGCCATCAATTCCTATATTAGTGCCAAATTTCAACTTTCTGAGTCAAATAGTTTCGGAGAAAATCAGGTGTGTCAGGGGGACAGATAGACGGATAGATATACACTGAAGTGATCTTATAAGTGTTCCGTAGGGAACACTAAAAAGATAGGATTTTTCTACACTTATGCCAGTCGTGATTTAAGTTAATCTGAAAAAATACAAAAAAGGAAGATACAACAAAGTGGTTGCTAAAGCTTGTACGCAAACTAAAATTTTAAAAATTCCATCACGTAATTCTAAATGTTAACGTTGCAAAATACGACATATTTATGTAGGGACACTCAGGACGTTAACAATATAATATTACTCTGAACTACAAAGTTTTACCTTCTACAACAACTTCCAATTCTGCACAAGACTTAAATTCGACCAAAGATGGGATATTGCTCCCATATTTGGGGCTCTGTTTTTGTTGGATTCTATTCGTAAGAAGCTGTTCGCCTCTATTCCACAATAAACGCTCCTGTAGCTCTTTAGGCATTTACCTGGAGCACGTACCCATGAAGAAATCACAGAATATGTATTTCTATAGGAAGCCTACCAACGACATGAAACCAGTTTTTTTACACATGGACATGGAATATTATAAACGTGTATGCGTGTGTGCGTAAATATTTTGAGCCGCCACTACCAATCAACTCCTAACAGCACCAAAGCAAGGATAAAGAATACTTTACACTATTATTATTATATTATCCCATCCTCGACGCCGGAAAAAAGATAGAGCCCCTCCTGCTTAAATACAGGTTAAAATCCTGAGTCGTTTGCATTACACAAATTATTGACGGACTACATTTTGTACTGTAAATATCACATGCTATTGTAAAAAGTTTACAAAAAGCATTAAAAACTTTACGTTTTTAATCAACTTCAAGTAATAACACATAGATATATGTAATTTTGCCGCTTAAATCTAGTTTTCTTTTTTTTTAAATTCTTGTGGGTAAAAATAAAAAAAATTGTGAAAATTACGTGAAAAATTATAGTTTAATTTTTCCATGATTCTCTATATAGTTTTACATATATTTCTTTCAGTGTACGAATTACATATAATAGTCATGGTATAGTATTTTTCAAGATCTAAGAAGTGATTTGGCAAATTGATACAATAAAAACATTAAACAACCGTTAGAATCTTCGCACGTACCGCCGCACTTCGCCGTAACAGGGTCATAATTGTATATATACCATATATATATATATATATATATATATATATATATATATATATATATATATATATATATAGAAAGAGAAAGGACAGTAACAGGGCACTGGCAACAAACGATCCTACGTTTAACTACTGGGAAACGCCCTTATAAGGAGAAGAGATAAGCAATCAAAGATCTAAAGGCTCTAGTATCTGCTTTTTTATTTTTATTATCGAGCTTTCGCTGCCTAATGGTAGGTTCTTCTGGATTCTAAAAATGCAAACCAGGTACAGAAATAAACCAAAACGATCGTTTTTTAAAATGTAATTCAATGAATTGTAAGACTGTATGTGAAATTACTTACAAAAATTTAGCAGTTAATTCATCTCTGGTGAAGACTACTCAGTAGATATCACCACTACACCAAACACTTTATTTTGGCACTCGATGCGGGTTTCGCTAACCATGTTAGCTTCATCAGGAGCGATGATTGACTGAATGATGAAGCTAACATGGTTAGCGAAATGCGCGTCGAGTGCAAAAATAAAGTGTTTGGTGTAGTGGTGATATATACTGAGTAGTATCATTGTACCAAAGATTCCACATTCCCAACAAAGTCTGGTGAAGACAATGAAATTTGCATTTTTGTTGGCCAGGTAGTATGTATGATTACACAAACATGATTAAAGGACACTTAGAGAGTTACACAAATATTAAAAATAAAACTTTGTCAGTAACAATTAGTTAAAAACATTTTTTGAAGACCGAAACATAACTGCAAGAAACACCATGATGTTGAAATGGTACTCCATTTTAAATTTTTTTTGACATCGAGTTTAGTAACTATTTAGTGATATTTGAGTCCGAACCGGATATTGTTGGTAGTCTATGTCGTCATCAGGTCGACAAAAAACCATAAAAGTATAAAAGTTTGGGATGTGGTAAATTTTTTTAGGTGGATGCTACTCTTAGATAAATTATTTATTATTAATGATATCTATTTTTCAGTTTTAATTTTATAACAAAGGGACTTAAATTTGATGAATGTTACTCTTCGACGAGTTATTTATTATTAATTATATTAATTATATTAATTCTTTAATTTTATAACCAAGAGATTCATAGGCTAATTTAAAAATTTGAAAGAGAATATTAATACTGGACGTTATTTATTATTTGTCATATTTAATTTTTTAATTATTTAATTTTAACAAGAAGACAGAAAAGTAACTGGTAATAAACAGCAAAACAGAAAAGAAACGTCAACTTTACTAGAAACTATAATATATATATATATATATATATATATATATATATATATATATATATATATATATATATATATATATATATATATATACTTCCCTTTCAATCTAACATTTTATTGGCGACTTCGTGTTTATAAATACAAAGAATATTCTTCATTTTATCTGCAGTATTATACTGAAATAGTATATATTATAAAGTTTAATAGTGTCTTAAAATGTCCGAAGCCCTTTCCATCAGAAGCCGCAAATGTTTGTCCGTTGAGGCAAAAGTGATAGTTAAAAGTGTTTATTTAAAGTTAGTGGAGCGAGGCCATGAAAAGTACTTTTCATTGATGAAGACATCAGTTTTAACAAGCATCCCTGAAAGTACAGTTTGGAAAATTGTAAACAATTCGAAAGCGCCAAAAAAAATACGAAAAGACAAAGGTATGTTGAAATGTATTGATTTCTGTCAAGAAGACTTAATCCGCCACAAAATTTATGAAATGTATGCAGAACAAAAAGTTCCTACGTTACTGTCACTTTCACGGAGTCTGTCCGAGTACAGTTGTGACATAAAATGTTCCACTACAATTTTATGGCGTATTCTACGTCGTTTGGGGTTTTTGTTCAAAAAAATAGACAAAAGGCCAGTTATAATGGAATCACGGCGCTTACAACAACTCAGAATAGAATATCTTGAAAAAATAAATAGTGCTAGATCGGAAAATCGAACGATAATCTACCTAGATGAGACTAGACCCAGTAAAAGATAAATCCAAAAAATGCCACACAAAAGCTCCATCAAATAAAGGTAAAAGAATAACTATTTTACATGCGGGGTCAGAAGAAGGCTGGATACCAGAATGTCTATTTCTAGCAGCCAAGAATATTTTAGATTCCAGCTTGGATCATCATTGTGATACAACTGCTGAAGTTTTTGAAGATTGGCTTCAAAACAAATTAATGCCGAATATACCACCGAATAGCTGTATTGTGATAGATAATGCATCCTATTTTAGTCGCCAAATGAATAAGGTACCAAGTTCCACCAGTAGAAAAAGAGAAATACAAGCCTTTTTGTACGAACGTGACATATATTTCCATGAAAGTTATACAGTTAAACAATTGTTAGAAATTTTAAAAAGATACAATTTTTCAAAGGAATATGTTTGTGATAAAATTGCAAAGGAAGCAGGACATAAAATAATTCGGCTTCCACCACATTATTGTATCTTTAATGCAATCGAGTTGATATGGCATAAAATAAAGTCTAATATACGTGCTCACAATAATACACCCACTTTAAACAGTAGTGTTATGAAGTTGATCAAGACAGAAGTCAAAAATGTAATCGTTGAAAACTGGAGAAACTGTATACAACACGTCAAAAAAATTGAAAAGTCATATAGATGTATGTACATAAATATAAATAGTTTAGAACCTGTAAAAAAACCTATTATTGATTTGCGAGATTGTAGCGATAGCGAAATTAAACTAGATATTAATTAATAACTAAAATTGTAACAAATTTACGTGAGGACACTGAACACAGTTTTAATATATTTGTGTAATTACTATATTGTGTATTATGCAGTACATAAAACATTAAAATTGAAATGTCTTATCACAATAAAATTTTAAACCCAGCAATTATACAATCAGATATAGTCCGGCCTGCACGAGGCCTTGTCATTAAACAGCCATAAATAAATCACTTTTGAATTTTGAATGGGTATAGGTAGCTAAGTCACTTTCTTAAATCGTGAAAAATACTATACACCGCGAAAGACTATTTTTATCTTTTACCAGCTCTAAATGTTTGATACAGATTTATAAAGATACCCTGTGTTCGCAAAAGAAAACAATATAAGAACTCATTTTAATCTAAGAATAATGAAAAAAACTCAAAATTACGTAAACTAGATGTTGATTTTAACCAATAGTCTGACATCATCTAATGAAACTAAAGCATAACCTTAAACTCGTTGTTTTATAACATAACTAGCAGTGCCCGCGGCTCCGCTCGCGTGGACTTGATTCACTACTATCGTCACTGCTTATTCCTTATGTTAGCTAACGTAATAAAATATCCGCCATTATTTCCCCTTATCTCTCATTATTTCTCCTTATCGCCCATTATCTAGGCTTATCTCGACTTATCTCGCAATAGTTCTCCTTATCTCCGATTATTTCTCCTTATCTCCCATTATCTCACCATAACTCCCATTATCTAGACTTATCTCTGCTTATCTCCCATTATTTCTCCTTATCTCCCATTATTTATACTTATCTCCCATTATCTCACCTTATCTCCCATTATCTAGGCTTGCATTTTATATATATTATAGATAGATAACCTGGCCAGAGAACATATGTATGTTTAAAAAAAAAGCACGTAAATCGAATAAGTGGTTCTCCAGTGATAAGTTCACTAACGGACAGACAAAGGGACGCTGCATTTTATATATTATAGATATAGATTATTATTATTATATTACCTGGCCAAAGAATATATGTATGAATTTTAAAAAAAAAACACGTAAATCGGATAAGTGGTTCTCGCGTGATAAACGCACTAATGGATGGACAGACAGACGGCGAAACATTGCATTATATATATATATATATATATATATATATATATATATATATATATATATGTATATTATAGATTATAGATATTCTCTGCTACATAAAATTGTTCCATATTTAATGATTTAGGCTGTGTATTGCAAGAGAACGCGCTAGCTGCAAACTTTTTTTCCGACTTCATTCACTATTATCGTCACTGCTCATTTCTTATGCTACCTATCGTAATAAAATATAGCTTATAACCTGGCCAGAGAACATATGTTGTTTTTAAAAAAAAAGTACCTAAATCGGATAAATGTCCAGTGATAAGCGCACTAACGGACAGATAGACAGACAGACAGAGATACGTTGCATTTGATATATATTATAGATGTAATAAAATATATATCTATAACCTGGTCAGAGAACATATGTATGAATTTAAAAAATCACATAAATCGGATAAGTGGTTCTCGAAGGATAAGCGCACTAACGGACAGACAGACAGAGAGACGTTGCATTTTATGTATATTATTATAGATATAGATTATTATTATATAACCTATGTATGAATTTAAAAAAAGACACGCAAATCGGATAAGTGGTTCTCACGTGATAAACGCACTTATGGACAGACAGACAGAGAGACATTGCATTTTATATATATTATAGATTATAGATATTCTCTGCTATATAATATTGTTCCATATTTAATGGTTTAGGCTGTGTATTGCAAGGGAATGCGCTAGCGGCAAACTTTTTTCCGACTTCATTCACTATTATGGTCACTGCTCATTCTTTACGCTACCTATCGTAATAAAATATAGCCTATAACCTGGCCAGAGAACATATGTATGTTTTAAAAAAAAAGTACGTAAATCGGATAAGTGGTTCTCCAGTGATAAGCGCACTAACGGACAGACAGACAGACAGACAGAGAGACGTTGCATTTTATATATATTATAGATAAAGAAAGAGAAAGAAATAAGCATTGGCTGCCAGTGAAAAAATGAGACAAAGAAGGTAAAATTTGCAAAATTGTAAACAATACCAATTTATTCCCACTGCCAAATTGTCGACATCCCACTGAAAGTACCCAATAGAATCTTTTTTTTTTTCTCTTAATATTTAAAGCGCCAAAATCAACTAAAATATTAACTGAGCCTAAAACATGGACCAAATAGTATTTTTAATTCCACAGAATGTCAGGTCAGATAATTATCAAGATGGACCGAGTGAAAAGATTAGTGTTTTAATATACTATTTTATTTTTCAGATGATGCTTCATGGAGGTTACGACAACGATTAGCACACAGTATTGCCGACCTACAGAAACATATTCAATTTCCAAAATATCGAGGAAAATTAATATCACTTTTCCAAAAATTAACTCAAGATTTTGAATCAGAAGTGCGAGTACTAACAGCTACAAATTTGTTTGATTTTTGTAAATATTTGTTGGAGTCATATCGTATTCAACCACAGCATGACAATAATTTTGAAGCTGTATTTGAGCAAAGCATATTGCCTATTATACATCGTTTAGCTGTAGATGATAGTGAAGACGTACGACTTGCTGTATCATCCAATATTCTATCTTTAAGTAGTCTTTTAAGTGACGAATGTTTTAAAAGAAGCATTGTCCCATTTTTACTAAGAGTTTTGGACAATGAAGAATCCATGGCCATTCAAGCAAACTTTCTATTAGGCCTCAGCAGTGTATCGACCAATGTCGATCTAACAAAATCTTTTCATGCCATTAAAAATGCCGTAAGAGCCGTGATAAGTAGATCTGGTTCAAACTGGAGAACTAGAAGAAGCATTCTTACAACATTTGTAGACGTTTCAAAATTTTGTAATGCAGATTACTTTTCAGATAATTTTAAAATTTACTATACTACACTTTTAGGTGATCCAATTTTTGCAATTAGACGTACTGCATCACTAATAATTCCCCTCTTAGCAAAACAATATGGGATTGAGTGGGCTTCTAAACATCTTGTTCCATATTTTACTATGTTTACGAGAGATTCGAGATATCTGTATAGATTTGTTCCACTTTTTGGTATTAGCGAGATGATTCGTCCATTTCTATGTTTAAGCCCAAGTTCGTATCTTAAAGATTTTAAAACTGTTATAGGAGATAAAGAAAACCCGAACAATAAAAAGGCACTTATGGCGTTGACGAAAACGGTTAAGACATGCCGTTTAATCGAAAAAGAGCTCAACGGACCAATATTTTCATCTATGATAAAGTTAAAAGATAAGTTAAACTATGTATCGAATTTTGATATAAACTTTTATTCGGAACGAGAAGTTTCCGCCCTTAAAGAAAAGTACCAGAAAATTAATGTTTATACTATAAATGAAAAAGACTTCGAAGAAAATAAATGGCCTTATTTACAAGGCGTTTTAAGTTTAATTTATAATAAATTTTTGCCAATTATCGAAACATTAAATAAAGATATTACTGAAAACATACAAATCCGTGCCATATGCACCTTGGATGAAATCTCAGAATTTTTAACGCAACTCAATAACGAAATATCAGAAGCTTGGGTTGAGAGCAGTATGAAATCATTATCACCCGAAGAAAGATTAGCTATTAAAGATGAGATCCATCACGAATTTAGAACCGCAAATTTAGAGGAAGAGCCTGAAAAAATTGATACAAATCTTATGGACACTTCAGAGGTACCTGATTTGAATGAAACAATTTATATAGAAAATTCAAATCTACCTTTAAATCAAGACATAACCGAAACTGTACAAATGCATGACCTAAACCTGATTCAAGAAGTATCGGAAATTGCAGACAAGAACATTTCCGAAGGTAATGATACATCAAACAAAACCTCTAAAGAAGTAGAAATCAATATTGACAACCAATCACCTGATGAAAGCTCATCGAATAAATCTTCTTCGGAAAACATAAACGCGAAAAATAATCCAGTTCAAGACTTATCAAATAAAATTTCTCTGAAAGACATAAAATCCCAAGAAACTGGGGATCTGGTGTCATCATCAAATAAATCTACTTGACAAAAATGCTACACCCTAATAAAAAGCCACAAAATAATAATGTATAAAGAACGTCCTATATATTTTCCGACTATCTTTATCTTGAGAATTGTAGTTCATATGTACCTAGTATGTATATTGGGTGTTTTTTCTGGCTACTATAAGTTAAATTAAAAAGAAATGAAATATGGGGTGCATTAACTTCAATACAAAAATTGGGCAACGCTCTTACACCCTTGACCTTGCTTTGAGTAATTTTCACTTGTTTAGATCCCTAAAAGATTTTTCTCAGATATCAGAATTTTCAGCACTGATGACTGCCCTAACATTGTTCAGGCGTGCTAACCCATCTTCCTGTACCGAAGCTTTCCATGCATTAAATAAATGCTGGGATAAGTGTATAAAAGCAGCAAGATCTTTCAAAAAATAAAAGCAATTTCTATTTCTTGAAATTAGTTCTTTTATTTTATAAACTTTAAAGTCCCGGTTTTTACTTGAATGCTCCTCGCACGAATAATGCTAAATATTATTACGTTATTAGCATATAAAAAATTCCATTTTAACACTTCGAGATGTGAAGGTATCCAAATGACGCATAACGGAGCATTTTTAGATAGAAAATAAAAAGTAAGATACCAGTTATTGTGCACTAAAATAGACCGTATCAGTTGGGTGCCATCGCCTAGCAAAAGAGCAAAATATTATTTTTCAGGAGACAATAATTCAGAAACTCTTTATAAGTATATGTTACAGAAAAATATATTTAGAATTCAATAGAATCCAATATATATTAAAAGAAAATATATAGTGGCTAGAAGAAACATACTATATACAGTCCCTGGCCAAATTATTAGACGCACTGCAAGATTTCATGTAAAATATTAATTACCGAGTGATATTGTACCGTTTTATTATTTTAAATTGATTTGTTTTTTATTTTTATATTATCCAATCAATTACCTATTTATTTGACATAAATAAAACAGCATTAATTTAGAAAAGCATAAGTTTATTAAGTTTTAAAGAAAAGTCAAATTAATGTTAGTAAAAGTCAATATTTAGTTGAGCCACCTTTAGCCGCTATCAAAGCTTTAATTCTGCGCGGCACGCTATCAATGCAAGATTGTACTGCCTCCTGCATTTGAGGATGATGATTCCACACATGAATAATCTTTTCTAGGAGCTGGGTTTTGTTGGTAATCACATCTTTAGCCACTTCTCTTTTCATCAGCTCCCACACATTTTCAATGGGGTCAATCCAACAGAGGGATATTTTTTTCTGCCAAAAAAGCTTTAACAGACCGAGCAGTGTGGCAGGGAGCTCCATCTTGCATGAAAGTGAATGGTTCCCCATTTGGAAACCATTCTCTGAGCTGCGGAATCAACCGATTTTGTAATACTTCTTTGTACTGATCTTGCCTCATTATTCCTTTGACGACGTACAGACGTCCAGTGCCCTTGCCGCTGATGACTGACCAAATCATCACTTTGGTGGGATGTTTAACCGTCGGGACGACATAATCAGGATGAAACTTTTCTTCATGACGACGACGCACATACTGAGCTTTATTCTGCAAAATTTTGAATGTGCTTTCGTCACTGAAGCAGACCTGTCAAAAATAGGAAAAATATATAAACTTCCATGTTTTATTTGCTTTATTTAACTGAAAATGATAATAATGTATCAATTATTGATTAAATTGCTGTATCTTACCGATCTCCAGAAGTCCACATCTTTGTCTTGCCATTGTTTGGCCCACTTCAGGCGCTTTGCTTTCATTGCAGCTGGTAACTTGGGCTTCCTGGCGGGGCGACAGGCCTTAAAATCTAATTCTTTCAATTTTCTTCGAACAGTGTGTTCAGAAGCATTTACTCTAGCATCCTGGAGTTGTGATTTTATTACCTTTGTGGTAGCAAATCTGTTTTCTACACAAATTTTCTTCAAACATCTCTCTGACCGTGGAGTGAAAATTGGTTTTCTACCGCATCTTTTCTTTCTTTTCGGGCTTAATTCCTCCCCTGACTCAATTTTCTTTTTTATGCGTCGTACACTAGCTTCAGAAACCTCCAATCTTCGTGATATTTCTCGGTTTGTAAATGTTTTCGCAATCACAAGGGCCTTCACTTCAGTTTTTTTTACGTGGTGAAAGATCGCCTTTTCTACCCATAATGAAAATAGTCCAATTACTTTTTTAAAACACTGCATACAAAATAAACTAATAACTGAGTAGTATAAAACTGTTAAACAAACAATCACAGTCCATAAAGCCACAGAAACACGTTCGTACCTGACACGATTCCGATCGCGACTGATACAGGTTTGTATTTCTTTACGTTCATGTATCACTTTGTCAACACAGTGTTACCATATGTTAAAAATAAATACAAATATGTAGTCTACAACAATTCTTTTAAATAAAAATCAATAATATTGTAGTTTAAATATACCATTATTGCATAAAAACTCTTAAGAAACATAAAATTACTAAAAAAAATGCAGTGCGTCTAATAATTTGGCCAGGGACTGTACATGATAAAATTCTCCTAATATTTTTCCTCTAACTGCTACAGTTTCGAAGATAAAGTATAGGTTCTAAATAAGATTACTTACTTACCATCATAAAATTAATGTTAAAAAAGTACAAGTACAAACAAAAGTGGTAAAGTTCCTACACACATACTACATCTGTCATAAATATCGGGTTTAATATCTTCAGACAACTCATTTCACGAAGTAACAGAAGCTAGTTGCTGCAAGACACACTCACCAAATTCCCACAAAATAAAAACATACCTTTGTAGGTATTATTATTCATAGCACCGAACGCATCTTTGTTGTTTCGTAAGTACAAAAATCACATACGACAATTCGTAAAATAATACAGGCCGACAAAATTGGACGAAATTCCAGACTCTGAGACCAGAGTAGGCCAGATTTTTGGTGCGCTCAATCCAAATCCGACAGAATTGCTCCACCACATCAGGTTTTAGAGATATCCTAACCTAAAAATGCAAAAAACACGATTTTTTTGCTATATTCGGGATTATATTACACTGCGAATTAATTTTTCTCCACAAAGCTCATAAAAACACATATGAAAGTACGACTCTTCCCCATCAAAATGCATTCTGAATTTTTCAGATATCTTATTTCTTCTCGAAGAAATCATCTTTCCAGTAGCAACATTCTTTATTTGTTATCATAGGGCGTTTTCACATCTACCCACATGACACCGACACGACTCCGACACGACACCGACACGACTCCGACACGACACCGACACAGCAGAGGCGACGATACCAGTGGTGTAGAAATAACATTTAAATAAATGGAAACAGTTTTACACTTAACGATATGTCGGAGCCGTGTCGTTGTAGTCGCCGGCTGTCGTCGAGGAGCAGTCTCTCCACTCGTGTCGTCCCGATTTTTATAAATTTAATTGAAGTTCTAAGTGCTCTCGAAGCTGATACCATGGCCTTATGGAAATTAAACCTCGTGTTTGCGATAAAACCAATGAAAATAATAAAAATAAAATTCTACCAGAAAAAAGTTGGCAGCCTTTGACCACATTTTAGCCTTTTACGTCTAAGATGTAACAAATAACTCAAATATAACTTATTAACAACTGCCATGGCACTCAACGGACCTAGTAAAAAATGTTTTTCCTCGATTTTACGAGGCTGGTTTGAAAAGTCCGTGCAAAATTAAAAACTACTTATGTGTTTGGGGTAAACCTTTTTTATTTTTCGACATAGTCTCCTTTTAGGCTTATACACTTCGTCCAACGATGTTCTAGTTTGTTGATCCCTTCCGAATAATAGGATTTGTCCAAGTCTGCAAAATATCCATTAGTGTCTGCAATCACCTCCTCGTTTGAATAAAATCTTTGTCCCGCCAGCCATTTCTTCAAATTGGGGAACAAATAGTAGTCCGAGGGAGCCAAGTCTGGAGAATAGGGGGGATGTGAAACGAGTTGGAATCCTATTTCTATTAATTTTGCGACCACAACTGCTGAGGTGTGTGCTGGTGCGTTGTCGTGATGGAAAAGAACTTTCTTGTGGGCCAATCGCGAGCGTTTTTCTTGCAGCTCGGTTTTCAAACGGTCCAATAACGATGAATAATATTCACCTGTAATAGTTTTACCCTTTTCCAGATAGTCGATGAGGATTATCCCTTGCGAATCCCAAAAGACAGTCGCCATAACCTTTCCGGCCGAAGGAACGGTCTTCGCCTTTTTTGGTGCAGATTCTCCCTTAGTAACCCATTGTTTAGATTGTTGTTTGGTCTCAGGAGTATAGTAATGTATCCATGTTTCATCGACAGTGACGAAACGACGCTTAAAGTCCTCCGGATTCTTCTGGAACAGCTGCAAACCATCCTTGCAACACTTCACACGATTCCGTTTTTGGTCAAGCGTGAGCAATCGCGGCACCCATCTTGCGGATAGCTTTCTCATGTCCAAATGTTTATGCAAAATATTATGTACCCGTTCAGTCGAGATGCCCACAGCACTAGCAATCTCACGCACCTTAACTCTTCTGTCATCCATCACTATATCATGGATTTGATCAATGATTTCTGGAGTCGTAACCTCCACAGGCCGTCCAGAACATTCAGCGTCACTTGTGCCCATATGGCCAGTCCGAAAATTTTGAACTGTTCTAATCGAAGGTGCAGAGTCACCATAATATTTATCAAGCTTCTCTTTAGTCTCCTGAGGCGTTTTGCCTTTCATAAAGTAATGTTTAATCACCACACGAAATTCTTTTTCGTCCATTTCTTGAAAATCACTCGACTTCCTTAATTCACACGAATGCCAAACACAAAGAAATAGACCAATATGGCTGAAACTTGGTGTGCGTTCATTCAAGAGATGCTACTAACTAAACATGACCTCGATACGCGCCGGTGGTGCCATCTCTCGGACGTTGCACGGACACACCAGCCTCGTATATCACTTGGTCGGTGACGTATCGGGGCGATGTCGTGCAAGTATGAAAACGCTCCCACAGTGTCGTGTCGGGGCCGGCATCGAGTCGGTATCGTGTCGGTATCGTTGCCGCTAGATATGAAAACGCCCATACACGGTGTCCCATTTTAATGTTCCAGGCATCTTAATTTTTTTTATCTCAACTTTTAGTAAAAAAAATTTCAGATAAAAGTTGAAGCGTTTTGAAGGGGCAATAAAATGATATAATTGTGATGACCTTGGATGATCATTTTGAATGTCATTTCTAGGCCAAACTTGATTTTTAAATGGGAACCACGGTATTATGTTTCTCTAGCAAAAATACACAAATTTTGTTCGAAAAATATTTCTCGATAATACTCCGTTTTTCAATACTTCGTTGATAAAAGACATTACGCCCCAAACAGGCATAAAGGTAAATGGATCTAACATAACCTCAGGCGTCGAGTGAAAATTGATGAAAGATATTACATTCTCAGATCCTAAAAGAATCATAATTTAACACAACAGAAAGGCAAACGTGGCACACTCTTAACCAAATTGGTATGGATGTAACAAAAACGCCAAACTAATTAATTTTAACGGACGACAGAAGAAAGAAAATATCTGAAATGCGTTTTGAAGTGGAAGAGTAATACTTTCAGATGACGCAAGTTTTGTGGAAAAAAAATTATTCGCGGTGTAATATAATCCCGAATATAACGAAAAACTGTGTTTTTTACATTTTTAAGTTAGGATATCTCGAAAATCTGAAGTGACGGAGCAATTCTGATTCAGTACACCAAAAAACTTCGAATAAGTATAGTCTGGTCTCAGAATTTGAAAAAGTTGGTCTGTGTAATCCAATTACAATGTGTTATTTAGACGCAACGTTTAAAGACAATAAATCTCTCTTTTTTAATACATTTTAAAAGCCATAGACTGACACTTTCATTTAGACAAGGCGAAATCGGCGCCATCGTTGGAAAAAATTTTCTAATTGAATTTTTTTTCATAACCTTCTCCAGGAGATGCCCCTGAAAGAGGATCAACATGTTGCCGGGCGATAACCTGGTCCGAATTTGTTTAAACAAATTTTTTTTAAACAAAGTCCAAAAATTGAAATTTTCGCCCCGGAACAAGTTTTTTTAGGTAAATTGGACCATTTTGAACAAAAAATGTCTCTTGTGAATTTTCTCTAAAATGCGCCGTTTTCGAGATATCGGCGATTTTAGGTGCGAGAAAACGCGAAAATGGCCACTTTCACCTCCCAATATCGGGGTCAAAAATTAAAATTTTCAATGTTGCCAAGTGTCCAAATTAAAGTTTGACATCTCCTCTACAAATTACCGTAGGAAATATTGCAATATCTTCATTTTTAAATATTGTTTTTTAACAGTTAACAAATTGCGTTCGAGCGCCCGCGGCTGCATCGAAACTGTATACATAGATATATACGCAACGCCCGTACGTAGGCGCACGGAACTGTATACGCACTGCGATGCTCTATAAAGCTTTGTTTCTTGATTTCTTATTAAAATTAATATATTTGAAAAGTATGTAAAAAAATATTTATTTATTAAAGAGTAATTGTTATATCAAATTTAATTATTATAACAAATGAATATAAATAAAAATTCAATATTCGATTAGGATGGTAGAAGAATTAAAACAATTTTATGAAATATAACTTATATATATTTTAATAGAATTTTCGCAAATATTTAAATTACACCCACACATGAGTATACAACTTACGTTGTTGCTTTTGCAATTACATGCATTAGTTTTACAATTTTTTGTACATTTACATTGCCTAATTAACGAATCTGGTATCGAATTTTTTAACATGAATTTGGGTAACAATTCACCTGTTTCTATAGTGTAACCAAATTCTGTTGCATCTAAATGTCGATACCGAGAATACAATGACATTTTCCATATGTACGTTTGTAGTGAAGCTCGTGAAATGTGCAATTTTAAAGCATCGGATGTACATGGAATTTTTCCAAAATTAATACCCATCCCACAAGAACGTTCTAAAATTATTTGTCTAGCATTATCTGCTGTTTCTCCAGCTTTATTCAAAATTTTCAAATATAATTTTTCTAATGCATTGAATTCCATGGCATTTAATTGTAAGCCAGTACCAAGTGGGGTTAATGCATTTTGAGTATCTAAATCTAAAGCTTTATTTTTAGTACCTACTTTACTAGTAGTATCACAGCCTGTAAACGCATGTAAAGCAGGCAAAACTTGACAAACTTGACTAGTTAAATATTCAGCAGCTACATTACAAGACAATAATCTTGGCTTCTGACCAACTGCTTTTGACACACTTTTTGATCGCAATGTTGGTTTTTCTTTCTCTTCGGGTTCAATTGATAATAACTGTTTTTCATTATTAACAGCTTCATTATTTTCTGCTTCCAGTTTTTTGAGAGCATTTTCCCGACGTACAATTTTTTCTTTACTTACATAGGAAGCATAACACTTTCTGTGCCAAGAAAAAGTTTGTTCACTGCTACTTGGATTATATAAATCGTTAAATTTTGTACTTATGTCATCTTTCCGACGATTAGCTGCTTGTTGAATTTTTTGAAATGATTCAAAATTTGGTTGTTGTACAACATCATCACACTTACCACAGAAAATGCACTTATGATCACATTTAATTCGTTTAATAGAAAAAGACATAATTACACATGTACATACTTGTAAGGGCGGAAAAGAAATGAATAAACTATTAAAGTGTCCGACTCTTATTTAAGCAATAGCATGTTTGAACTTTTGCATGATACTTCACGTTACAGCGAGTTGCAGCGCGTATACAGTTCCGCGCGCCTACGTACGGGCGTTGCGTATATATCTATGTATACAGTTTCGATGCGGCCGCGGGCGCTCGAACGCAATTTGTTAACTGTTAAAAAACAATGTTTAAAAATAAAGATATTGCAATATTTCCTACGGTAATTTGTAGAAGAGATCTCAAACTTTAATTTGGACACTTGGCAACATTGAAAATTTTAATTTTTGACCCCGATATTGGGAGGTGAAAGTGGCCATTTTCGCGTTTTCTCGCACCTAAAATCGCCGATATCTCGAAAACGGCGCATTTTAGAGAAAATTCACAAGAGACATTTTTTGTTCAAAATGGTCCAATTTACCTAAAAAAATTTCAATTTTTGGACTTTGTTTAAAAAAAATTTGTTTAAACAAATTCGGACCAGGTTACCGCCCGGCAACATGTTGATCCTCTTTCAGGGGCATCTCCTGGAGAAGGTTATGAAAAAAAATTCAATTAGAAAATTTTTTCCAACGATGGCGCCGATTTCACCTTGTCTAATTGTATTTTGTAGTGTAAGATAAAAATAAATGTTTGATAAATGTTAGGTGTTGTGTACACGGGGTGTCTCATCCTAAGACCGAGAGGAGTTTTATTAACGCCTGTTCGATGCCAAAAATATAAAATCTTAATTTTAGTAGTAACGCATGTGAGTATTTTACATACTACCATCAGAAAAAAAATGTTTCCATTATATACGCCCGCCGACTATCATTGTAGTATGTCTGGCGGGATGCAGCTTGCGTGCTTTAACGTTTCCGTGACGCTGCGGCTTCTTGCACCCTTGTCTAAACCAAGCACATGCCATAAAAGCGTACATATCTCCTTTGTCGCGCCTAGTACGCGTCTAAGATGATACACTTCGTGTGCACAGTGTCTAAGCAAATATAATTATGCCAAAAAGTATGCTAAACAAACAACGAAGAATAAATACTTTATTTATGTATTGATTGTGTTTTAATGGTAAAATGGTAATGTAACCAACTTTTTTAATAAAACGAAAACAATAAAAAAAAAACATATCATAAAATTCAGTTACGAGTTAAATAAAATCTTTATTTATTTATTTATTTACGGGACAGGCTCAATAACTCATAAAGACAAAAAATACAAAAGTTTACATATATAAATGACACTTAAAACTACTTAAAACTAAAGGCTAAAACTAAGAAATTCAGAAAAGAACCCCGATCTGTCTCTTAAAAAGTGACAAGGAGCTGGAGAACAAGTCCAGTGATGGGCAGTTATTTACAATGCCCATAGATCTTGTCATGAAGGTATTAGCTCCGTAGGTTGTCTTATGATAAGGTTTGAAGAAGGACAACGACTAGTATGTCTAGAAGGTGCATACAAATTAATCTGAGATTAAAGTTCTGGACACTTTACAATAGAATTTAAAATTTTGAAGAATATTACAAGATCGCGCTGAATTCTCCGGTTAGACAGGGTATTCGAGTTTAATGTAGATGTCAGATTTGAATAACTAAAAGAATCATTGTTAAAGAATTTAACATGACGTAGAAATTTACTCTGCATAAGCTCCAAGCTCCTAGCATGGCAAGCAAAAGGTAGGTTCCACACACATGAGCAATATTCCAAGAAAGGCCTAACCAACAAGCAGTACAGCTTTCTTATAGAGGTAATGGATGAAAATTCTTATGAGCAACGCCTAATGAACCCAAGCATCCTCAGAGACCTAGACGTTACCTCGGTTATATGAGGAGTAAAACTTAGTGCCGAATCAAACTTAACCCCCAGATCCCTAACATTAACCACGGACACGAGGGAAGTCCCTTTTATGCTGTAATCAAAAAACAATGGATTGCGCGATCTCGAGAAAGACATAGAGAAGCATTTAGAAGTGTTTAAAACCATACCGTTTAACTGACACCAGACACTAAGTCTATCCAAATCACCCTGCAATCCCACACTATCCTCAATCGATCCAACCGTCGTAAACAACTTCAAATCATCAGCAAAAAGCAAGAACCTGGAAGACTGAAAGCAGTCGGCCACATCATTCAAGAACAGGTTAAACAGCAGAGGCCCCATATGGGAGCCTTGAGGCACTCCTGAGGGCACAGTAATGTTGACAGACTTAAAATTATTAGCTCGAACCACCTGAACTCTGCCACACAAATAACTCCTAATCCAGCTCAACAGTGGACCCGATATGCCATGGTTATTGAGCTTCTTAAGAAGAACCCCATGGTTGACCTTATCAAAGGCCTTAGATCGGTATAGATGGAATGTACCTCAGATCCACTCTCCAAGGTCCTCGACAGGTAGTCCGTATAGGAAATCAACTTTAATTCAGCAGACTTGCCTGTCCGAAAACCAAACTGTTCTCTACTATAGATGGTCCCAAGTTAGATGCCAATACTTTAGTTACTAGGTTTTCAAATAATTTAGGAACAGTACTCAAAATACTTATTGGCCTATAGTTTGCGATATCTGCCCTCTCCCCTGACTTGAATATCGGGGTGACAAAATGGTCTTCCAATACTCAGGAAAGTAACCCTCCTCTAATGACCGGTTAAACAACATGCATAATGGTCGCGATAATACGAAGCTACATGGCGTACGTCAGGGTTGCATTTTATCACCCCTGTTATTCGATGTCTATTCGGAGGAAATCTTCAATAAAGCACTTTTTGGTAAAAAAGATGGAATTACAATTAATGGGGTGTGAGTAAATAACCTCCGTTACGCTGATGATACTGTCATTCTAGCGGACAGTGAAGAAGGCCTACAAAGACTCATTGTAGGCCTTCTTCACTGTCATTGCTGTTGTATGTGAGAAATATGGAATGAAACTGAATATGAACAAAACAAAAACAATGGTGGTCAGTAAGGACACCCAAATATGCAAAGCGCATATATTGCATATTTTGCATATTATATGCATTTTTCTAAATATTTGCATAAATGCTTTAAAAATAGCATATATGTGCATATTTGAAGGAATTTATAATAATGTAGGTCTTTGGCAGGCGTTTTCATTCATTTTTCGGAATAAGGGTCAATGTTTAGGCCGCCACCGCCGCCGCGCCGGTGGTTCTCCCCCAAATAAATTTTATTATTTTATGGTCAGTAAAAACCAGTCAGTAAACCCCAGACGGCCATCAGAGCATTCTTATATTATTAATTTATTAGATTTCATTTTTGGTTGTGCTTTTAAAGTGGTTACGTCGATTTGTGCTTTTTATCTTGTGAGTCGTATTTTACTACAGTGAAATGCCCAAACCCAGTGGTGTGTCAATGTGGATTAATCCATACAAAGAACTAAGAATAGATATGGGAAAAATCTACTGTTCTGCATGTGTTAAAAATTGTAAGTATAATTTTTGAATGCCTATTGAATATACATAAATATTCATTTTCGTTTAATATTTAAATATAACGAAATTTTTGTCAGGATTTTGCCGTTGATGCTATTTTCAATGTTATTTAAGTTATTTTTATTCCATTTAACGAACAAAATTTCTATTTAACGAAACCACGAAATAGAAATACATACGTAAACGTATGTATTTCTAGGTAATCTAATAAAAAAGGTACAAAGCAGAATTTTAATTTTTGCCTGCCCTATGCACCTAGTTTTCTATTTAACGAAATTTCTATTTAACGAATTTTTTCCTTGGGATTTTAATTAAATTTTCTTTTTTTATTGCAGATACCGTGCGATAAAAAATTTCAAATAGAGCAACACGTGAAAACTGCTTTTGAAAATGTCGCAGGCAAAATTGGGAGCAAAATTTTTCAAAAATTCGGAATGTTATGGAAAAAAATAGTGGGTTTCAATTTGTCAGTCAAGTAGCTAATGTTTTAAAGGGGGATTTTACTGATTCCATTGATTTAGATCCTATGCTATTAAATAATTTTAAAACTCCCCTATTACATCAGTCGATGTGGAAAAGAGTTTCTCAATTTATAAATTTTTATACAACGATAGAAGACAAAACTTTTTAATGGAGAATTTTGAGAAACATTTAGTAGTTTATTGTTTTTATAACTAACGGCGACCCTGTCTTTTGCAATATTTGCATATTTCCGCTTACTTAGTTGCATCGCCCTGTATGTATCAAATTTAAAATGTATGTTTTATTATGCTGTTTACTACGTATATAAATTTTTATAATATGTACCTACATTATTATTATTATTTATTACAAAAAGTTCTTCTTTCTCACATTTGATCAATGTGGTTCCATGTTTGGCTGACGGGCCAAAACCAAGTCAGCACAAACGCTATTACCATTCCGTATTAAGGAATGACCTGACAATGTTACATGTTTTCAAAATCACTGACTTCTGAATGTTTCTGTGTATGTCCGTGTTGAGTCCCAATTGCACTAAATGTGGTGTGAATGTTATTGGTGTAAGGCCTGTGGCTGATATAATGAGGGGGACAATGATGACTTTTTCCTGTCTCCATAGCCTTTTTATTTCCGTTGCAAGGTCTGTGTATTTGGAAATTTTTTCTGTGTATTTCGCTTGGATGTTTGTGTCGTTGGGGACAGCTATGTCAATCACATAGGTGACTTTTCCTTTTTTGCACTGAAAAGTAATATCGGGTCTATTGGCGGAGACTGTTTTATCTGTATGGATACCGATATCCCAGTAGAGCTTGTAATCTTCATTTTCAAGTATGGATGTTGGCGTGTATTTGTAGTAGGGATCTGTGTTTTCTATGAGTCTGTATGTTGTGGCTAGTGCTTGGTGAACCACTTTGGCAGCTGAATCATGCCTGGCTGTGTACTCCGTTCCGGCCAATATTTTACATCCGCTCGTTATGTGTTCGATCGTTTCTTTCTGCTGGTGGCATTTCCTACATCTGTCCTCTGCAATAGTCGGGTCTTTGATGATATGCTTTTGGTAGTTTCTGGTTAATATGACTTTATCCTGGATGGCAAGTAAGAAGCCTTCAGTCTCAGGGAATAGCTGCCCATCCCGTAACCAGGTGTATGATTGTTTTTTATTTACGTGGTCTTGTTCTATGTGGTATCTGTGTTTTCCGTGGAGTGTTTTCTCTGACCACGTTTTCATCTTTTCCTGTTGTAATTGGGTGTGACTGTGTGTGTCTGCTGAGTGGTCTGCCCGGGCTAAGTCGAGAGGTGTGTAGTTTTTGTCTGCTTTCACTGTCGCTGTGTGGAGGCTGGTTTGCTTGGTGTGAAAGAATTTCCTAAGTGTTTGTATTTGTTTTGTGTGTAATGATCTGATGTCTATAATTCCTCTTCCTCCTGCCTTCCTCTCGATGGTAAGTCTTTCTTTGCATGCGTTGGGGTGTAATTTCCTGTATTTGGTGAATTGAGATCGTATAAGGATGTGGATATTTTCTATGTCTGTTTGTGACC
Source organism: Pachyrhynchus sulphureomaculatus (assembly GCA_019049505.1). Taxonomy (NCBI): domain Eukaryota; kingdom Metazoa; phylum Arthropoda; class Insecta; order Coleoptera; family Curculionidae; genus Pachyrhynchus; species Pachyrhynchus sulphureomaculatus. Next base: position 208,398,163 of record CM032456.1, on the reverse strand, counting down.
ATTTGATGATACCAAATGAATATGTGAGTATAGGTATAGCGAACGTGTTGATGGCTTTAGTGAGATTCTTAGAGTTGAGTTTTGTTTGCAAAAGTTTCGTCAGTCTGTTTTTGAATTCGGTTCTGAGCTCTGTTTTGATGTGAGTGTGGTTGAGTTTGGTGCTTTGTTGGAAGCCTAGATATTTGTATGTTTCTTTATCGAACATGTTATCGAGCGTTTCATTGTTGATGGTTTCTGTCTCATGGTGGTGCTTCCATTGGCCTTTGTTGATGTGGAGCACTTTGCATTTACTTATACCAAATTCCATATTGACATCTAAGGTGAATATTTCTGTGATTTTGAGGAGTTCTTTCAGCTGTGTTTTTGTGTGGCAGCGTAGAGTTTTATGTCGTCCATATATAGGAGGTGGTTTATTTTATGTTGATTCTCTTTTTGGTGTCTGATATTGAAGCCATGCTCTGTTTTGTTTAGTATATTTGAGAGTGGATTGAGACAGAGGCAAAACCATAGAGCACTGAGCGAGTCTCCCTGAAATATACCCCGTCTGATGTACAGCTCTTCTGTTTGGATCCGTTCGGTTTGTGTTTCTAGGCGTATTTTGGTTTTCCATGTTTTCATAATTTGCGCGAGAAACTGCCTGAGGAGATTATTATTATTATTATTATATGTTTCTCTTTAAGTAAAGTAATAAAATACAATATTATTTGTATTTATTTTTTACTTTGTATAATATTATATTTTGATTTAGTTCATTCGCCCTGTATGTTGAAAATTTAAAATGGGTTTTTTATTGCTACATTTGTATAGTACTCGTATCACGTAATGTGAAACAATAAATTTACATTTTTCAAGTCTATTTCGATTTTTATTACTGCATATTTACAACATGTAGGTGCATATTTTGAGAAAATTATTTGCATATTTATGCGCATATTTTAAAGTTTTTCACTTGCATATTTGGGTTTCCTTAGTGGTCAGTAAGAATCCCAATACAAATATGAATATTAAAGTACATTAACAAACACTTGAAAGGGTAACAAAAATAACATATTTACGAAGCGTAATTAGTGAAGATTGGGACCACTCTATTGAAATATGCTCAAGAAATGCGCAGCATACTCTGTAACTGCCAACTAAACTTAAAACCAAGAACAAGAGTGCTAGCATGATACATGTTCTCGGTCATCTTATACGGCAGGGATGTCAAAGATACGGCCCGCGGGCCGCATCCGGCCCCCGGGATGTATCAATAAGGCCCGCGATCGCAATGTGTCACAGAAAGAAGAATCATGTTTTTTAGGGCTTTTAGACTTCACTCGATTCCTCTACGGAAGTTTTAAAATGCGCACACTACATTTATAAGTAATTTCAAGGGCAGCGCGTGCCTTGACAAGCGAGAGAGAGATAGACAGTAACGCCATCTCTTAGCAACAAGCGGAAATACCCTATTATTTTTGTTGAGAACAATAGAATCTTCCATGCGCTTCGAGTCTAGACTAGAACCTTCCTTATCGATATTATAAAAGGAGTGCGTCGGCGTGACGTGAGTCAGTTGAGTGTGAGTCGAGTAATCGAAGCGATACGGTCGGAGAAGGATTTTAGTTGTACTGCGAAGTAGTGATTGTGAAGGTATTGTGCATTTGTTTGTGTCGTGCGCGTGCGATATCCATAATTGTTGTGTCGAGTTCCATAATTGTTACGATTTTGGCATAATGTCACAAAAACGTAAAGTTGATAGTGAGTGCAGAGTTTTTCAGTCTAAATGGGAAATTGCATATTTTTTCATAGAATGGAAAGGTAAACCACTGTGTTTGATTTGCAATCACACAGTTACTGTTTGTAAGGAGTTTAACTTGAAGAGACACTATGATACGAATCATAAATCAAAATTCGATTGTTACACTGAAAAAATAAGAATGGACACATTGTCATCTTTAAAATCTAAACTTCAAGGTCAACAATCGATGTTTACTAAAGCTAATACTGAGAGCGAAGATGCCCTGAAATCAAGTTTTATTATTGCATTAGAAATCGCGAAGAGATCAAAACCTTTCACTGATGGTGATTTTATTAAAGACTGTATGTTGAAAGTTGCCGATGTTTCATTTCCATTTCAAAAGTCAATAATTCAAAATATTTCGCTGTCAAGAAACACTGTTGCTTCAAGAATAAATGATTTATCTCAAAATTTGGTTCTTCAACTGAAGGAGAAAATTAAGGAATTTACAAACTTTTCACTGGCTGTTGACGAGAGCACTGATACTGTTGATACAGCACAACTTGCTGTTTTTATACGAGGTATTAACAGTAACTTTGAAATAACTGAAGAACTATTAAAGTGCGTTCCATTGACAGGTACTACAACAGCAAATGATATTTATTCTGCAATTGAGCATTTGATAGCAGAATATGAACTCCACTGGAATATACTTAGCAGCACAACTACGGATGGCGCTCCTGCCATGGCTGGCAAATATTCGGGCGTTGTAACTAAATTATAACAGAAAACATCAGGGAATTTTGTGGGATTTCACTGTATAATTCATCAGGAATCACTGGCATCCAAACATTTAAAAATGGACCATGTCATGCAACCTATAATTAAAATAGTAAATTTTATAAGGAGCAGAGGACTAAATCACCGACAGTTCAGGCAGTTTTTACAAGATTTGGACGAAAAGTTTTCTGATGTTCCTTACTTCACCGAAGTTCGTTGGCTCAGTCGAGGAGTAGTTTTAGAAAAAATTTTTGCATTACGTGACCCTATTCAAGCTTTCATGTTAGAAAAAGGCAATCCAATTGATTATGACAATGACTGGTGGGTTGCTTGTGCCTTTTGGTAGATATGAATAAACACTTGACTGATCTGAATGTAAAGTTACAGGGTAAAAATCTGATTGTCACTCAAATGTATTCATGTATTCAAGCCTTTGAAACAAAGTTGAGGCTGTGGGAAAATCAGGTAAAAAATCAAACTTTGGATCATTTCCCTCATTTAAAATCATTTGGCACAGTGAACCAAAAAAAATTGGATCAATATTCTCAACTTCTGCAAAATTTGATCACGGAATTCAACAATCGTTTTGAAGACTTTCACAAAATGAATGAAATGGAATTCCCAATTTTCAACAATCCATTCAATTTTGAAGCTTCACCGGCACCAGTTCATTTGCAAATGGAGTTGATAGATCTTCAATCGGACAGTATTTTGAAAGAAAAATTTAAAGAGATTAACGCTCTTACATTTTATACACAATATTTCAAGAGTTTGGATAACTACCCGGAATTAAAAAAGCATGCAGCTCGCATTCTCTGCATGTTTGGTAGCACCTATTTATGTGAGCAGATGTTTTCCGTCATGAAAATAAATAAGAACAAACATCACCACAAACGTGGAAATACTTGATCGGATGGAAAAAGAACGAGAGTTGATTCCAGCTGTTAAAGAAAGAAAAAGCACTTACTTTGGCCATATTATGAGAAGCCAAAAATATGAGCTCCTGCAACTTATAATTGAAGGAAAAATAATCGATAGGCGAGGACCGGGAAGGCGCCGCAACTCCTGGTCGAAAAACTTACGACAGTGGACAAAGATGACATCTTCTGAACTGTTTAGAGAGGCAATAGATAAAATCAGATGGGCAAATGTGATCGTCAAAATCCTTGGAAGATAAAACACACTAAGAAGATATCTTAAATAGAGCTATTCGGCTAATTGATGACCCGAAACTCATTAAATATAATCCCTTAGAACATTAAGGAACTGTTAATGAGTTTATTCTATTCCAAAAAATACTCTCATACTCTCAAAATAGTGCACGCTATGAAGACACGTCGCCCTAATAGATGGCATCCGTATGAAGTTTTGGCTGGTATGGAAGCTTACATCCCTTTTTCGAAGAAATGCTCCTCCAACGGCAAGCCTTGGTTCGACCGAAAATGCAAAGAAGCTGTTGCTTCTAAACATATTGCCTACCGACAATGGCGTGAAAATCCTAACACCGTAAATCGTAACATCTTTGTTCGTGCCCGGAACAGATGCAAGGAAATTATCGACGAAACCAAGGAGGCACACAATCAACGAATTAGAAACAAACTTCTCGCTTGTCCCAACAATTCCAGGTCCTTCTGGACAGTCGCTAAGGCAGTTAGTCAGAATTTTACCAAATCCACCATACCACCACTCACACGGCCAGATAATTCCATTGCAACCACACTTGTTGAGAGAGCGAACTTGTTGGCTGAACTCTTTGCTTCACATTCTACTGTCGATTTCCAAGGAAAAACACACACCTACTATTCCCATATTGCAGTCAAGGATGCCCGATGTTGTCTTCAGACAGCGCATCATAAAGCGTATTTTAATGAAGCTAGACACCAAGAAGGCTTTTGGCGCTGACGGAATACCTGCCATAGTTCTCAAAAACTGTGCAAGGGAACTAACACCAGTTTTCTGTAGACTTTTTAACCTATCCTACAGAAAGGGAATATTTCCGTCCGGCTGGAAATGTGCCACGGTTCAGCCGATACCTAAAAAAGGCAAGAAGACCTTGCCAAATAACTACCGACCAGTTGCACTGCTTTCAATAATATCGAAAGTCATGGAAAAGGTTATCAATGAGCATCTTCTAAAATATCTTGAACGATTCAATATTATTAGCGATCACCAATATGGTTTTCGTAAACATAGATCAACAGGAGATCTTCTGACTTATGTAACACATATTTAGAACAACGCAACTGAACACTTTGGAGAATCTCGAGCGGTTGCTCTTGACATATCCAAGGCATTCGACCGTGTTTGGCACGATGGACTGTTGGCTAAGTTACGCTCTTATGGTATGGTTCTGTTTGTAGCTCTCATGTTTCCTCAGAGAGCGTTCTTTACGAGTAGCGGTCGACGGATTTCTTTCTAACACCCTCACTATCAACGGTGTACCCCAGGGCTCCATACTGTCTCCTACTCTCTTTCTCATTTACATTAACGATCTGCTGGAAAAGACCGGGAATCCAATCTACAGCTTTGCAAATGACAGTGCGCTTGTCTCTTCATTCACCTTGAACGCTCGGACATCGGCTGCTCAGGCGAATATCCGCAGACAGCAGGAGGTCTTTGAACTTAACAAAGACCTGGAAGAAATTCTATCTTGGGGTGACTGTAACTAAGTGGAATTTAACGCTACAAAAACCCAGGCGGCAGTTTTTTCTAAAAAAGTTAATGTTGCTGAACCCGACATAGTTATGTCGGGGCACTCCATTCCCCTAGCATCGTCGCTCAATTTGTTGGGCGTTAGTTTGGGAGCAAATATGTCCTGGCATGAATATGTTGCAGGCATAGCTAGGAGAGCTTCTCAAAAGTTGGGAATATTATTTAGAACCAGAAAGCTTTACACCCCACAACAACTGCTAATTCTTTACAAAGCCCAAATTCGACCAACTATGGAATACTGCTCCTACGTTTGGGGCTCCGCTCCCAAACATACACTGCATTTGTTGGATTCTGTTCAGAGAAGAGCTGTCCGTCTGATTGGGGACCCGGAATTGACCGGCGGCCTTGATTCGCTGGAACATCGAAGAACGGTTCTGTAAGTAGAGTCTGTTCTACAAGTATTTTCATGGAAAGTGTTCGAAGGATGTGGCCCGCTTAATTCCGCCCAAAGCGGTGCATGTTAGAAATACACGTCGCGCTGGTGCTTCACATCCGTATGAGGTTCAGCTTGTTACTTCGCGTACAACGCTTTTCAAGCAGTCTTTTATATGGAGAACATCATCCCTTTGGAATAATTTGCCCAGCGCTGTGTTTCCCACCGAGTACAATTTACAGCGATTCAAGAACAACGTGAATCGCTTTTTTTTTCCGCACTCGTGCCGCTCCTGGACCGCTTTAGGGACTTTCCTGCAGCACGTGTGCTAGACCCATAAAAAAAAAGTCCAGCTCGCCACTCCTAGTATCACGACTCTCTTGAAAAACTCTTTTGTATGAAGAACCACAGTCCTTTGAAATAAAATTCTCGAGATTTGTATTTCCCACCGAGTGCAACCTTTAGCTATTTAAAACCAACGTTAGCCATTCACGCCCTGCGAGGTCTGGTGATTTAGGGATTTTCCTGCACGGCGCGTTCTGTTTTAATGCCAATGTTAACGTCACATTATTTTCTTTATAAAAGCAAAACATATGAAGGAATAAACATATCAGAAAATTCAGCCACAAGATTAATTAAATTTTAAACATGCTTTCAATGAATCCTCACAATTTGTACTATCGATTCGCTTTGGTGCATAAACATAGGAACTAGTTGCTATAAACCATCTGTCTATCTGTTAAGCTACATTGTAGCTTTCAGTAAGTACGTTTTCATTACAATAAAAGATGTTTGCAATGGCGCGCCGCATAAATAAATACATACATGTTAACAAAACATTGCGGTTATTAACCTAAATTTAAAGTTTGGCACGAAAACCGTGTATCTAAAATTAGAGCGACTGATTTAATAAACCGTTTAATAATTTAAGTCTGCGAAATTTGGAAGAATGAATAAATTTATTAGTTAAGTTTGGACATGACTTTATGAAGTTTTGTACAATCATAAATCAAGGTTCTTGTACAATAACAGGATAGAGAAATATAATTCATTTCTTGTCATAAACCATGCTCCACTAAATACGGACTTGCATATTCATTTTTACTACTGTTATATAATACAGTAGTAAAATGAAGGCGAGTAACTACGATATTAAAAAAATGACTGTGGTAAAATTAATTTTTTTTTTTATGGGTCTGGCACACATGCTACAGGGAAGTCCCTAAAGCGCTACAGGCGCGACACGTGTGCGGAGAAAGCGATTCACGTTGTTCTTGAATCGCTGTAAATTGTACTCGGTGAGAAACACAGTCCTGGGCAAATTATTCCAAACGGATGATGTTCTCCATATAAAAGACTGCTTGAAAAGCGTTGTACGAGGAGTAACAAGCTCAACCTCACACGGAGGTGAAGCATTGGCTCTACGTGTACTTCTAAGATGCATTGCTCTGGGCGGAATTAAGCGGGCCACATCCTTCGAACACTTTCCATGAAAATACCTGTAGAATAGACGTAAGTCGCCAACCGTTCTTCGATGTTAAAGCGAATCAAGGCCGCCGGTCAGTTCCGGGTCTCGAATCAGACGAACAGCTCTTGTCTGAATAGAATCCAACAAATGCAGTGTATGTTTGGGAGCGGAGATCCAAACATGGGAGCAGTATTCCATAGTTGGTCGAATTTGAGCTTTGTAAAGAATTAATAGTTGCTGTGCAGTGTAAAGCTTTCTGGTTCGAAATAATATTCCCAACTTTTGAGAAGCTCTCCTTGCTATGCTTGCAACATGTCACATGCCAGGACAGATTTGCTCCCAAATACCGCCCAACAAATTGAGTGACGATGTTAGAGGAATGGAGTATCCCGACATAACTATGTCGGGTTCAGCAACGTTAACTTTTTTAGAAAAAACTGCAGCCTGGATTTTTGTAGCGTTAAATTCCACTTGGTTACTGTCACCCCAAGATAGAATTTCTTCCAGGTCTCTATTAAGTGGAATGACTTCCTGCTGTCTGCCGATATTCGTCTGAATAGCCGATGTTCGAGCGTTCAATGTGAATGAAGAGACGAGTGTACTGTCGTCTGCAAAGCTGTAGATTAGATTCCCGGTCTTTTCCAGCAGATCGTTAATATAAATAAGAAAGAGAGTAGGAGACAGTATGGAGCCTTGGGGCACACCGGCGTTGATTGTGAAGGTGTTAGAAAGGAATCCGTCGACCGCCACTCGTAAAGAACGCTCTCTGAGGAAACATGAGAGCCACAAACAGAACTTTTCAGACATACCATAAGAACGTAGCTTAGCCAACAGCCCATCGTGCCAAACACGGTCGAATGCCTTGGATATGTCAAGAGCAACCGCTCGAAATTCTCCTAAGTATTCAATTGCGTTGTTCCAAACACGTGTTACATAAGTCAGAAGATCTCCTGTTGATCTATTTTTACGAAAGCCATATTGGTGATCGCTAATAATGTTGAATCCTTCAAGATATTTTAGAAGATGCTGATTGATAGCCTTTTCCATGATTTTCGATATTATTGAAAGCAGTGCGATTGGTCGGTAGTTATTTGGCAAGGTCTTAGGCAAGGATATAAGGGAAAGCGCAAAATATTTTGATAACTTTACACGGTCGAAAAAAATCCCCTACACCCGCTGTCCAAAAAGACAGAACTTTTACTAGAAAATACAAAACAGGCTAATCACAATTATTCAAATCAATTATTTCAATCAACGTACTCTTCTTCAGCTTCAATACATGGTCAATTTATTTTTTATTTAGATCTTAGGGATCTGCTTATGTTCGAGATCTCTGTCGCTTGAACCTTTTCTATTTGTTCTTTCATTGTCAAATCGGGAATAGGGAAAAAAGTTTCATGATATAGTATTTTTCAAGATCTATGAAAATGATTTGGAAAATTGATGAAATAAAAACATTAAACGACCGTTAAGATTTTCGCACGTACGAGGCTGGTTTGAAAAGTCCGTGCAAAGTCCGAGAGATGGCATCACCGGCGCGTATCGAGGTCATGTTTAGTTAGTAGCATCTCTTGAATGAACGCACACCAAGTTTCAGCCATATTGGTCTATTTCTTTGTGTTTGGCATTCGTGTGAATCAAGGAAGTCGAGTGATTTTCAAGAAATGGACGAAAAAGAATTTCGTGTGGTGATTAAACATTACTTTATGAAAGGCAAAACGCCTCAGGAGACTAAAGAGAAGCTTGATAAACATTATGGTGACTCTGCACCTTCGATTAGAATAGTTTATAAGTGGTGGACTGGCCATATGGGCACAAGTGACGCTGAACGTTCTGGACGGCCTGTGGAGGTTACGACTCCAGAAATCATTGATCAAATCCATGGTATGGTGATGGATGACAGAAGAGTTACGGTGCGTGAGATTGCTAGTGCTGTGGGCATCTCGACTGAATGGGTACATAATATTTTGCATAAACATTTGGACATGAGAAAGCTATCCGCAAGATGGGTGCCGCGATTGCTCACGGTTGACCAAAAAGGGAATCGTGTGAAGTGTTACAAGGATGGTTTGCAGCTATTCCAGAAGAATCCGGAGGACTTTAAGCGTCGTTTCGTCACTGTGGATGAAACATGGATACATTACTATACTCCTGAGACCAAACAACAATCTAAACAATGGTTACCAAGGGGGAATCTGCACCAAAAAAGGCGAAGACCGTTCCTTCGGCCGGAAAGGTTATGGCGACTGTCTTTTGGGATTCGCAAGGGATAATCCTCATCGGCTATCTGGAAAAGGGTAAAACTATTACAGGTGAATATTATTCATCGTTATTGGACCGTTTGAAAACTGAGCTGCAAGAAAAACGCCCGCGATTGGCCCACAAGAAAGTCTTTTTCCATCACGACAACGCACCAGCACACACCTCAGCAGTTGTGGTCGCAAAATTAATGGAAATAGGATTTCAACTCGTTTCACATCCCCCCTATTCTCCAGACTTGGCTCCCTCGGACTACTATTTGTTCCCCAATTTGAAGAAATGGCTGGCGGGACAAAGATTTTATTCAAACGAGGAGGTGGTTGCAGACACTAATGGATATTTTGCAGACTTGGACAAATCCTATTATTCGGAAGGGTTCAAGAAACTAGAACATCGTTGGACGAAGTGTATAAGCCTAAAAGGAGACTATGTCGAAAAATAAAAAAGGTTTACCCCAAACACATAAGTAGTTTTTATTTTTGCACGGACTTTTCAAACCAGCCTCGTACATGGCCGTAACAGTGTCGTAACTGATATACCTCCCTTTTAATTTAACATTTTATTGGCTACTTCGTGTTTATAAATATAAAGAATATTCTTCATTTTATCTGCATTATTATACTGAAATACTATATTATATATATTACATATATATATATTACAAAGTTCAATAGTGTCTTAAAATGTCTGAAGCCCTTTCCATCAGAAGCCGTTGCCCGTTGAGGCAAAAGTGATAGTTAAAAGTGTTTATTTAAAGTTTGTGGAGCGAGGCCACGAAAAGTACTTTTCATTGATGGAGACATCAGCTTTAGCAAGCATCCCTGAAAATACAGTTTGGAAAATTGTAAATAATTCGCCTAAAAACACGAAAAGACAAAAGTGTGTCGAAATGTATTGATTTCTGTCAAGAAGACTTAATTCGCTGCAAAATTTATGAAATGTATGCAGAACAAAAAGTTCCTACGTTATTGTCACTTTCACGGAGACTGTCCGAGGATAGTTGTGATATAAAATGTTCCACTACAACTTCATGGCGTATTCTATGTCGTTTGGGGTTTTTGTTCAAAAAAAAACAGACAAAAGGCAATTTATAATGGAATCATGGCGCTTACAACAACTCAGAATGGAATATCTTGAAAAATAAATACGGCTAGATCGCAAAATAGAACGATAATCTACCTAGATGAGACTTGGTATGACATCCACGACACACCCAGTAAAGGATGGATTGATAAATCCAAAAAATGACACGCCAAAGCTCTATCAAATAAAGGTAAAAGAATAACTACTTTACATGCGGGGTCAGAAGAAGGCTGGATACCGGAATGTCTGTTTCTAGCAGCCAAGAATATTTCAGATTCTAGCTTGGATTATTATTGTGATACAACCGCTGAAGTTTTTGAAGATTGGCTTCAAAATAAATTAATGCCGAATATACGAGGCATGTTTTTTAAGTAAGTACCGTTTTGGAATTAAAAAAAGACGTGCAAAGATATCGCTATAATTTTATTTTTACATGAAAGCTTGTACCTTAATCTACTTTTCTACATAATTTCCGTGAATATTGAGGCACTTGTCATAACGTGGCACCAGTTTTTGAATACCCTCCTCATAAAATTCTGCCGCCTGACTTGTTAACCACTGTATCACAAATGTTTTGACTTCGTTATCGTCTTGAAGACGCTGACCACCCAGGTGCTTCTTCAAGTGCAGGAACAAATGGTAGTCGCTGGGCGCCAGATCAGGGCTGTATGGAGGATGATCTAGAGTTTCCCATTTAAAAGATTTGATGAGATCTTTGGTCCGATTAGCCACATGTGGACGGGCATTGTCATGCAGCAAAACGATACCCTTACTCAACTTGCCACGTCTTTTGTTCTGGATTGCACGACGCAGATTGTTCAATGTCTCACAATAAGACGCTGCATTGATTGTCTCATTACGAGGCAGAAACTCCACTAGCAATACTCCTTTTCTGTCCCAAAAAACTGTGCACATGATTTTGCGGGCAGAAATTGTTTGCTTAAACTTCACTTTTTTGGGTGATGATGAATGTCGCCATTCCATGGATTGTTGTTTCGATTCTGGTGTGACGTAGGCCACCCATGTTTCGTCACCAGTAACAATTTGGTCTAAAAAATGTTCACCTTCATTGTGGTACCGCTCAAGGAAAGTCAATGCACTGCCTAAACGTTGGGTTTTGTGCAAATCCGTCAACATTTTTGGAACCCAACGTGAACACAATTTCCGGTAATTCAAGTTCTCGGTCACAATGCGATACAAAAAACACTACGAGAATATTGAGGAAACCAGTCGCACAATGATGAAATTGTAAAAGCGTCTGTTTTCTCTCACCTTTTCGTCCACTTTCTGCACCAAATCTTCATTAACGACCGAAGGACGCCCACTCCGTTCTTCATCATGCATATTTGTGCGGCCATCTTTAAATGCTCTCACCCATTTCCTTACCATTCCATCACTCATAATGTTTTGTCCGTAAACTTCACAGATCTCACGATGAATATCGATCGGTTTTACGCCTTTAGCACTAAGAAATCGTATAACAGCCCGTACTTCACAATCGGCGGGACTCACGATTGTCGGAGGCATCTTAAACACTCAGTAAACAACGTATACAATGAAGAATCAGACTGTAATGGCGTCAGTGCGTAGACATGAGATGTAGGTTACCAGCACGCATGCGCGGAACGCCGACCGTATCGCTGCGGCGGCGGAATCGCAAAACGGTACTTACTTAAAAAACATGCCTCGTACCACCGAATAGCCGTATTGTGATGGATAATGCATCCTATTATAGTCGCCAAATGAATAAGGTACCAAGTTCCACCAGTAGAAAAAGGGAAATACAAGCTTTTTTGTGCGAACGTAACATATATTGCAAAGGAAGCAGGACATGAAATAATTCGGTTTCCACCATATTATTGTATCTTTAATGCGATCGAGTTGATATGGCATAAAATAAAGTCGAATATACGTGCTCACAATAATATACCCACTTTAAACAGTAGTATGATTGAGTTTGGACATAACTTTTTGAAGTTTTCTAAAGTCAAAAATCAAAGTTCTTATAGAATAACAGGGAAGAGAAATGTAATTCATTTCTCAAACCTAAATAGGCTTCACTGACTACGGACTTGTATATTCATTTTATTATTGTTACATATTACCCCTAATCGCGATGTCGACTAATATAAAGATTAGGAACTTTTAAAAAAATGACTGTGGCAAATTTAAATATAGGGAAAAGGACAAACTATTTGGATAACTTTTCAATTTTTACTAGAAAATATAAGACCGGTCAATTACAATTGTTCAATCAATTCTTTCAATCAACGTACTCTTTCTTAGCTTTAATACATCGTTTGACATGGTCAACAACTAAATTAGTTTTTTTTTTCTAATAGAACACTCTATATATTATATCATTTTTGAATTCTACGGAGAAAACTGAACTATTAATCAAGTCCTATTCTTCTCTTTAAGAGACTTTGAAAAAATAGCGAATAAAAATGTCAAACAATTTTATATTTTTGACCAAAAATAAATATAAAGAAAATAATACCGTTTTTTGTATTTACATTAGAAGCATTATTGACTGATATCACAAAATTATTACTTCCGATTTCACCGAAAGAATACCGGAAGTAAATTTTTAAGCTTTAATATTTCTATGGATCGCTGTATGGTTTGTTAAATATTTATATTCTATTGAGAATTTTAAACAATTTTTATTTAGATTTTCCCATATCTAAAATTTCTAGTTTCTGAGATATTGATAACACAGGCCAACAAAAAAAAAAATATTTGTAAAAACTTTTTAAAACAATACATCTAAGTGTATATTTTGGGTGCTGAAATCGTATCTGGTATCCGTTTTTTTGTATCACCCACAGTTCACTCACAATATGACATCGATTAAATTTCAAAATAGGGAAATTTTGATACATAAAATTTGATACAAACTGTTGATCTCTTGTTCTATAATGGTAAATAGATATTCCAGATTCCATAAATGTTTTTCTTTCAGCCTAGAACCAAGCAATTCTGCTTTTTTCCTTAGTCAAACCCAAATCTCTCACTAAGTCATTTAACTCAGCTTGTGGCTTTAAATTTTCTAGAGAACATTGAAACTCATCATCATCCGGTCGATTTTCATTAAATTCGGGACTGGACTGTAAAACGTCATCAATATACTGAGGTGGCTCAGGAACAGGAAGTCCCGGTCCATGTCCTACCGGCCGATTAGCTGAAGTAAAGTTAGGATAGACAATTACTTTCTTATTTTTGGAGTTGGAGTATCCAGAAACATCAACGCTGCAAAAATAACAATCATGTGAATGATTTTCTTCCTCTCTCCATACCATGGGTACTGCAAATATAAAAGCTTTCTTTTCTTTCTTATACCATTTCTTAAGATCCTCGACACAAACATAACATATTTGTGAGGAGCCAAACATTTTTCTTGATTACCGATTTCTACACCAAAATATGTAAAGTATACTTTTTTTACAAAGTCAGTAATGTTTCTTTGATGTTTTTAGTGTTCCGTACGGAACACTTATAAGATCACTTCGGTGTCTGTCCGTCTGTCTGTCCGTCTGTCCGTCTGTCACACCCGATTTTCTCCGAAACTATTTGTCATAGAAAGTTGAAATTTGGTAGTAATATAGGAATTGATGGCCTCATCAGAGCCATGTAGTTTTGAAAGTTAAATTTTGACTTAAGGGGTTAATTTTGGGGGGTGAAATCGGAAGTGAAAAAAAAAATTTTTTTACTAGGTAATCGAGTGTGGTGTCAAATGAAAGCTTGTGAAAACACGAGTAAAAAATATATATATAATGTAATACCTTCGCGCACTTTTCTTTGTATTATTTTTAAAAAATCGCGAAAAATCGCTGTCCACCCGCCTTATCTCGGAAAGTACTTATAAAAAAATTTTGAAAAAATTCTGGAATATTCTCCACGGGGTGTAGATTGAACGAAAATTATCACGAGTGCATTACCTGTAATAATTCATCTGGTATATAAAAAAAAACAGAAATTTCAAGGTCATCAATTTTCAGTAAAGATTGGAAATAAACTTTGTTGAAACTTATTTGGGGTGTATTTTGTGAAGTCACTGATCATTTTATATCACCGTAACATAAATTTTGACTTAAGGGATTCGTTTTGAGGGGTGAAATTGGAAGTGAAAAAAAAATTTTTTACTAGATCATCGAGTGTGGTATCAAATGAAAGTTTGTGAAAACACGAGTAAAAAAAAATATATATATAATGTAATAATTGCGCATACTTTTCTTCGTATTACTTTTAAAAAATCGTGAAAAATCGCTGTCCCCTACCTTATCTCGAAAAGTACTGATCAAAAAATTTTGAAAAAATCCTGGAATATTCTCCACGGGGTATAGATTGAACGAAAATTATCATTACCTTTAATAATTTATCTTGTATAGAAAAAAACCAAAATTTCAAGATCACCAGTTTTCAGTAAAGATTGGAAATAAACTTTGTTGAAAACTTATTTGGGGTGTGTTTTGTGAAGTCACTGATCATTTTATATTACCGTAACATAAATTTTGACTTAAGGGATTCGTTTTGAGGGGTGAAATCGGAAGTGAAAAAAAATTTTTTTTACTAGGTCAACAAGTGTGGTATCAAATGAAAGCTTGTGAAAACACGAGTAAAAATATATATAATGTAATACTTGCGCACACTTTTCTTCGTATTACTTTTAAAAAATCGTGAAAAATCGCTGTCCCCTATCTTATCTCGAAAAATACTGACCAAAAAATTTTGAAAAAATCCTGGAATATTCTCCACGGGGTATAGATTGAACGAAAATTATCATTACCTTTAATAATTTATCTGGTATAGAAAAAAAACCAAAATTTCAAGGTCACCAGTTTTCAGTAAAGATTGGAAATAAACTTTGTTGAAAACTTATTTGGGGTGTGTTTTGTGAAGTCACTGATCATTTTATATTACCGTAACATAAATTTTGACTTAAGGGATTCGTTTTGAGGGGTGAAATCGGAAGTGAAAAAAAATTTTTTTTACTAGGTCAACAAGTGTGGTATCAAATGAAAGCTTGTGAAAACACGAGAAAAAATATATATAATGTAATACTTGCGCACACTTTTCTTCGTATTACTTTTAAAAAAATCGTGAAAAATCGCTGTCCCCTATCTTATCTCGAAAAATACTGACCAAAAAATTTTGAAAAAATCCTGGAATATTCTCCACGGGGTATAGATTAAACGAAAATTATCATTACCTTTAATAATTTATCTGGTATAGAAAAAAACCAAAATTTCAAGGTCACCAGTTTTCAGTAAAGATTGGAAATAAACTTTGTTGAAAACTTATTTGGGGTGTGTTTTGTGAAGTCACTGATCATTTTATATTACCGTAACATAAATTTTGACTTAAGGGATTCGTTTTGAGGGGTGAAATCGGAAGTGAAAAAAAATTTTTTTTTACTAGGTCAACAAGTGTGGTATCAAATGAAAGCTTGTGAAAACACGAGTAAAAATATATATAATGTAATACTTGCGCACACTTTTCTTCGTATTACTTTTAAAAATCGTGAAAAATCGCTGTCCCCTATCTTATCTCGAAAAATACTGACCAAAAAATTTTGAAAAAATCCTGGAATATTCTCCACGGGGTATAGATTAAACGAAAATTATCATTACCTTTAATAATTTATCTGGTATAGAAAAAAAACCAAAATTTCAAGGTCACCAGTTTTCAGTAAAGATTGGAAATAAACTTTGTTGAAAACTTATTTGGGGTGTGTTTTGTGAAGTCACTGATCATTTTATATTACCGTAACATAAATTTTGACTTAAGGGATTCGTTTTGAGGGGTGAAATCGGAAGTGAAAAAAAATTTTTTTTACTAGGTCAACAAGTGTGGTATCAAATGAAAGCTTGTGAAAACACGAGTAAAAATATATATAATGTAATACTTGCGCACACTTTTCTTCGTATTACTTTTAAAAAATCGTGAAAAATCGCTGTCCCCTATCTTATCTCGAAAAATACTGACCAAAAAATTTTGAAAAAATCCTGGAATATTCTCCACGGGGTATAGATTGAACGAAAATTATCATTACCTTTAATAATTTATCTGGTATAGAAAAAAAAAACAAAATTTCAAGGTCACCAGTTTTTTAGTAAAGATTGGAAACAAACTTTGTTGAAAACTCATTTGGGGTGTGTTTTGTGAAGTCACTGATCATTTTATATTACCGTAACATAAATTTTGACTTAAGGGATTCGTTTTGAGGGGTGAAATCGGAAGTGAAAAAAAATTTTTTTTACTAGGTCAACAAGTGTGGTATCAAATGAAAGCTTGTGAAAACACGAGTAAAAATATATATAATGTAATACTTGCGCACACTTTTCTTCGTATTACTTTTAAAAAATCGTGAAAAATCGCTGTCCCCTATCTTATCTCGAAAAATACTGACCAAAAAATTTTGAAAAAATCCTGGAATATTCTCCACGGGGTATAGATTGAACGAAAATTATCATTACCTTTAATAATTTATCTGGTATAGAAAAAAAAAAAACAAAATTTCAAGGTCACCAGTCTTTAGTAAAGATTGGAAACAAACTTTGTTGAAAACTCATTTGGGGTGTGTTTTGTGAAGTTACTGATCATTTTATGCCACCCTAACAAAATTTTTTATTTTAAAAACAATCAACGTACGGAACACTAATTGTGCAAGTTCAACTTGCACTTGACCGGTTTTTAATTACAAACTCACCACATATATAACAAAAAATGCCAAACAATTTTATATTTTTGACCAAAAATAAATATAAAGAAAATAATACCGTTTTTAGTATTTACATTAGAAGCATTATTGACTGATATCACAAAATTATTACTTCCGATTTCACCGAAAGAATACCGGAAGTAAATTTTTAAGCTTTAATATATCTATGGATCGCTGTATGGTTTGTTAAATATTTATATTCTATTTAGAATTTTAAACAATTTTTATTTAGATTTTCCCATATCTACAAAAATTTCTAGTTTCTGAGATATTGATAACACAGGCCAACAAAAAAAAATATTTGTAAAAACTTTTTAAAACAATACATCTAAGTGTATATTTTGGGTGCTGAAATCGTATCTGGTATCCGTTTTTTTGTATCACCCACAGTTCACTCACAATATGACATCGATTAAACTTCAAAATAGGGAAATTTTGATACATAAAATTTGATACAAACTGTTGATCTCTTGTTCTATAATGGTAAATAGATATTCCAGATTCCATAAATGTTTTTCTTTCAGCCTAGAACCAAGAAATTCTGCTTTTTTCCTTAGTCAAACCCAAATCTCTCACTAAGTCATTTAACTCAGCTTGTGGCTTTAAATTTTCTAGAGAACATTGAAACTCATCATCATCCGGTCGATTTTCATTAAATTCGGGACTGGACTGTAAAACGTCATCAATATACTGAGGTGGCTCAGGAACAGGAAGTCCCGGTCCATGTCCTACCGGCCGATTAGCTGAAGTAAAGTTAGGATAGACAATTACTTTCTTATTTTTGGAGTTATATCCAGAAACATCAACGCTGCAAAAATAACAATCATTTGAATGATTTTCTTCCTCTCTCCATACCATGGGTACTGTAAATCTAAAAGCTTTCTTTTCTTTCTTAAACCATTTCTTAAGATCCTCGACACAAACATAACATATTTGTGAGGAGGCCAACGTTTTTCTTGATTACCGATTTCTACATCAAAATATGCAAAGTATACTTTTTTTTTACAAAGTCAGTAATGTTTCTTTGATGTTTTTTAATTACAAACTCACCACATATACGAGGCTGGTTTGAAAAGTCCGTGCAAAGTCCGAGAGATGGCACCACCGGCGCGTATCGAGGTCATGTTTAGTTAGTAGCATCTCTTGAATGAACGCACACCAAGTTTCAGCCATATTAGTCTATTTCTTTGTGTTTGGCATTCGTGTGAATCAAGGAAGTCGAGTGATTTTCAAGAAATGGACGAAAAAGAATTTCGTTCGTGTGGTGATTAACCATTACTTTATGAAAGGCAAAACGCCTCAGGAGACTAAAGAGAAGCTTGATAAACATTATGGTGACTCTGCATCTTCGATTAGAACAGTTTATAAGTGGTTTCAAAATTTTCGGACTGGCCATATGGGCACAAGTGAGGCTGAACGTTCTGGACGGCCTATGGAGGTTACGACTCCAGAAATCATTGATCAAATCCATGATATGGTGATGGATGACAAAAGAGTTAAGGTGCGTGAGATTGCTAGTGCTGTAGGCATCTCGACTGAACGGGTACATAATATTTTGCATAAACATTTGGACATGAGAAAGCTATCCGCAAGATGGGTGCCGCGATTGCTCACGCTTGACCAAAAACGGAATCGTGTGAAGTGTTGCAAGGATAGTTTGCAGCTGTTCCAGAAGAATCCGGAGGACTTTAAGCGTCGTTTCGTCACTGTGGATGAAACATGGATACATTACTATACTCCTGAGACCAAACAACAATCTAAACAATGGGTTACCAAGGGGGACTCTGCACCAAAAAAGGCGAAGACCGTTCCTTCGGCCGGAAAAGTTATGGCGACTGTCTTTTGGGATTCGCAAGGGATAATCCTCATCGACTATCTGGAAAAGGGTAAAACTATTACAGGTGAATATTATTCATCGTTATCGGACCGTTTGAAAACCGAGCTGCAAGAAAAAATCCCGCGATTGGCCCACAAGAAAGTCCTTTTCCATCACGACAATGCACCAGCACACACCTCAGCAGTTGTGGTCGCAAAATTAATGGAAATAGGATTCCAACTCGTTTCACATCCCTCCTATTCTCCAGACTTGGCTCCCTCAGACTACTATTTGTTCCTCAATTTGAAGAAATGGCTGGCGGGACAAAGATTTTATTCAAACGAGGAAGTGATTGCAGACACTAATGGATATTTTGCAGACTTGGACAAATCCTATTATTCGGAAGGGATCAACAAGCTAGAACATCGTTGGACGAAGCGTATAAGCCTAAAAGGAGACTATGTCGAAAAATAAAAAAGGTTTACCCCAAACACATTAGTTTTTATTTTTGCACGGACTTTTCAAACCAGCCTCGTATAACAAAAAGTGTTGGGAGAGTTTTTACAACCACGATTAGCCATACTTTGAGTGTCAATTAAAGCACATGGGTTAAACACTGCAATGCGAGGTTATATTAACTGGAAAAAAACAAACAGCTGTGACATTTATCGGAACTGTAAACCCAATAACATTTGATTTTACTGCCAACCTTATAAAATTCTGATTTTATTGCCACCCTAATAACATTCGAACGATAAAAAATAAACTTTTCACATTTTGAACATTAAAATGTGAAAAATTGGTGGGTGATACGACTTTTTTATTATTATTTTCAGACTCAACATGCCAAAAAACATAGGAATCAGGTAAAATTATTAAAAAAGTTTTTTCATCGTTGGTCTGTGTGTGTGTGTATGCTATATCCTACCTTTCATCCAATCCATTAAAGCAATACTGGAAGTTTCGGCCCTTAGATGATTAATACGTCAAAAATCTATGGCATTTGCAAGGGAAATGATATGTGCCCTAAAGTTAATGTGGTGGTCGATAAAGGCAGTAGTTACGTTTAAGCCAGAATAGAAGATTTAAATCCTAATCTAAATGGGTTTTAGTTAAAAAGTGTGTAGTTAAATTCTTTTACGAAAAGTTTAGATTACAAATATTAAAGTTAGTTTATTTTCATGCTTAGTATTCAAATATTTAACGCAAAAAGTAATTAATTTCTTTCTGAAGAAGTCTAGTAAATACGTTTCAGATTTGTATTTTCTAGCTCTGCCAAGTAGTTACTAGAAAATTCTTAGTTTCCGAGATGCAATATGTTATACTCTATCTTTAAAAGACGTGGAGTAATAAATCACCCAACATGACAAATTCCATAGGCGTACCTACTATCAGATTGCCTAGGGGTTAGGTAATTTAATTTATTCTATCGGGGGTGATATAGGTTTCTAAGAAATTGTGATAATATATAATATATATAGTAAATAAGCATAAATAATAGGCATTTAGAGGAGGGTCAGATAGCTTCGTGTAATCTATTGGGGGTGATGTGTGTTATAATAAATTGTGATATTAACAGTACATAGTTTGGTGTTCTCCAAAGTACAAGCATACGAGTGAGATCAAATGGAAAATTTGTAATCAATTTTCAAAAAACCTAAATTAGGATCACTATTAGTAAACGAAAAGACAATGATTTTTACTTGTTTTAAATCATGGAAGCAAAATCATTCTAGTGCGAGTGTTCACGAAACAGTGTGCTATAATGCTGGGTGTTACAAAATTAACTGTAAGGTACCGGTGGCAATTAAGGCCCACCTAAAAAAATATTGCTTTAAATCTGAGTATAATGCGTATAGGATGTCAAAAACATATTGTTTACATAGCTTGTACATGTTGCTGTAATAAATGGTGTAAAACAATTAAGAAAAGCATATTTTTTAATAAGAAAATACACTTTTTAAAAACCCTTCTCAGGGGCCTTATTATACTACGGTAGTATATTAAAGCCCATATAAAAATTTGCTTTATTTTTACTGTAAATCGTCCTAAATTTACCTAGAAATAAGTTAAAATAAAAGTAAATTGTTGTTTTTTACTTATTTAATCATTTTCCTTTATTTATTAAACGTGGGCCTCATTGCCCTCTTAATATTAATCGTAGACAATTTAGTTTCAAGGAACTAGTGGTCTTAATTAAGGTACTTAGTACAATCACAACATGTTCTGTAACTTTGAAAACTTAAATAATCAGTTATTTTCTTATTAAACAAAACAATGTAATTACTTTTATATTAATTTTTAAGACTTAAAATCAGACTTTAATTAAAGGTACCTAACTCAGTTCTTTAGTATCACAATCATATTCCTAGAATCAAAAAATAGACTCTCAAAAAAAAAAAAAAATATCTTCTGCAAGCAAAATAAAAATAAAAACGATTAACAAACAAATTATTTATACTGAGACGGTAAAATATAGTTAAGTATTTGTTTAATCACAGTCACAGCAATAAAACATATCTTTATCTTCGGTTGAGAGTCCGACACACTCTTCGTGGTACCATTTAAAACATTGGACACATTGCCGCATGTCCGAAACACGTCCTTCTTTGCAAGCATGGCAGAACCATTCAGATTCAATTATTTTTGACTTCTTAACCTTACTGCTATCTTTTCCAGACTTATTCTTACGATCTTTAGTTTTCTGATTGGCTTTTTTTTGATTTTTTCACCTTTATCATCTCATTTTCTTTTAGCTCTTCTCGTTTCTTAAAAAGGTCCCTAATAATCCGTTGACCTCTATAATTGATGGCCTTTCTTCTTGGTTTGTCTTTGATTACAGCATAGTTTGGAGTTGGCATAAGTTCTTGAAACGGGGATTTAGTTTCCTTTGTTTTAAGACTGGCTAGCGGAGTATCATCGTCTGAGTCTTCTTCGGAGGTATATAAATTGATTCTGGTGTGATCATTTCTATTCAACATCTTCTGTACAGCGTCAGGCTCAATATCAGTCTCTGAGTCTGAACTTAGAATAAGAGGACGTTTTGTCACAATACCAGATGTTGATGGTTTTGGCGATGGAGTTGAAGCATTGCAATTTGTATCTTTGCTTTGTGGTACTTTTACAGGAAAGGTTGATGTAGCAATATCAGTTAAAGCCCTTACACCAATTTGCTTTTCTGGGGTAACAATGTCAGCAATAGTATATTCTTCGTTGTTAAGTATTGATGGTGAAACAGTGTCATAACGTGACGTTACTTCAGGGTACTCTATGTTTGCCTCAATAATAGTTGAAGTTTGTGGAGGAGGATGTTCGGTCAAGATCGCTGGTGCAAATGCTTCATCTGGTAATACATCAGGGTTGAATGGAAACAATCCAGTAGCCCTGAATCCATTTATTATATTTTCATGAGTCAATGCCCTCGACCAAGCTTTTGAGAATATTTTGTTGAAGTTCGATTTCGTCAAGCGTCTGTCAGGATTTTGATACATGTATGTCATAGCTTCTTGATCCCAGTGATGCTCAAAAGACTTATTGACGGATTTATCGAGGGGTTGAAGTTCATGGGTTGTGTTACTAGGCAAACAATAAAGCACAATATCATGCTTGTCTGCTTCTTCAACAATTGTATAATTCAGGTGCGAGGACGCTCCATCAAAGATTAACAAGACTTTTCCCTGCGTTTTATACTTTCCCAGATGCTTGATGAATTCTATAAATAACTCCGTGGTCATACTTCCTTTTGGAGCCATCTTTACGAGAGATCCAGCTGGTAAGTTATCACTATATTCTGGTTTTTGTCTTTGGCCTTTAAAGATGATCATTGGTGGGATAGCGGTACCAACAGCATTAACACACATTGCTATGGTAACATTTTCGGCGTGCTCAGGTGCAATCAAATGGACTCGACGAGCTCCTTTTTGCGCCAAAACAGTTTGTTGATGATGAATAGTGAGTCTACACCCCTTCTCATCCATATTATAGAGTCGTTGCGGGTTCTGTAGAATGTCTAATTCCTCATATAGGTCTTTCACTTCTTGGAATTGCTGAGCAACAATAGGACGGTTTAATTTTTGTGCTCTGCCTGGATTCATAAACTGGGCTTTTCTTTTGGAAATTTTTGGGTTCCTTTTCAAAAACATTTTAAGCCAGTCTTTGCCGCAATGCCAGAGTCTTTATTGAAATTGTGCTTAATATCATAATTCTCGCAAAATAAAAATGCTTGTCTCCGTATGACTTTTGGAGTAACAGGTACACCAATGTTAGCAAATCGTATAATGCGTTGTACAAGATCTTTTTCTTGGTCGATTGTCAATATGGAACTACGACCTAAGCGCTTAATAGTACTTTTTGAATTTATGTGATTTCGGAGAGTTCGTCTTGGAATGTTGTAACGTTCAGCTGCAGCTCGTTGCGTCAGCTGCCCTCGTTCTATTGCCGCCAAAGCGGCCCGTAAATTGTCTTCTGTCCACTGAGCTCTCTTTGGAGGCATTTTAATCAAAATCTGTAACAATGTTACACATATATTGACAGTAAAATTCACATAGTACATTGACCTTGAACACAAAAAAATTCAATCTGATACTCAAATATTAAGAGGCCAATAAGGCCCAAGTACCGTTATAATGGGCCTTATTAACCTCATGCCACCTTTTTACAAAATAACCTAATAAACCTAAAAAATCTTTCTCTGGCTAGGAAAAACCATATCCATTGTATTGTACAAGACATACTTAAGATAATAAATACAGCGTTATTAGTCAATTATTGAATTAAACGTAAAAATACTTACAGTTTCTTGGTATGAAAATTATAAAATTGCACAGTAGCCGGTCACTTCATCAACGCATCGCACGTCACTGGCAAGATGGCGGCGCTAGCGACTGCGGACCAATACGGAAACATTCACACCGATATTGTGCACGTGTGCGTAAACAGTGAAGTGTCATAGAAATGTTTTTCCGCGAAATTTGAAATGTGGGCCTTATTAACCCCTGGGCCTTATTTACCTCAGGTACCTTATATAAAATAATAAAAGACTACAGAAACGGACCGCTAAAATCGCCGATTAAATCTCCAGGTCGACCAACATTTGAAATTGAAGAAGATTTGAGACAAGTAATAAGACGTAACTTACACGTTTTCTTTTTCAATGAGGAAATTTCAACGTTAGATAAAATTTTTGTTAGGGTCCAAGAAGACCCGGATTATGCCAAAAAGGGCCGAAACACCGTGGGAAAAATCTTAAAACAACTTGGTTTCCTATAGAAAAAGCATTCTAAAAAATCTATTTTAATAGACAGAAACGATATTGTCTCTTGGAGAAGATTACTTAAGAAACATCCGAAAAGCTAGACAAGAAGAGAAGCGAATATATTATTTAGATGAAACTTGGTTGAACGAAGGACATTCAATAAATTTCAACCCATCCTTAGGAAAAGGACATCGGTTCATTATCACACAAATCGGAAGTTCGAAAGGATTTGTTGAAGATGGCCTGTTAACCTTCGAATCTAAACGCGGCGGAGATTATCATAAAGACATGGATACTGACATCTTTCAAGAATGGTTTTTTCAATTGTTAAATTTAATTCCAGTAAAGTCGATTACACAGCCCCACAAAAAAAAAGTGGGGTATACTTTTGATGCGATATATCAGATCCGTAGTATTTTTGCCCGCTGATCACGAATCTGACGTGAGAATATCGCCATCACATCTCAATTTTTTTTCTAACCTCAAAAAATAGGTAAAAATTAGTAAAAATTAAGAAAAATATACTCCTAAAAAATTGATTCAAGCTTTTTCATGAATCCAAAGATGTATTAATATGTATTCGGACACGCTAAGCTAATATTCATCGGTTGGATTGAGCCATACAGTTCTGTTTTCTTTCTAACCTCAATAAATCAGACAGATATAGTGCTTCTCGAATGCAAAACCGAATTCAAATTAAAATTCAACCGATCCTTACCAAATTTGGTACACGGGGGTTTTTTGGGTTGCTGATCATGAATCTGAGGTCGGATTTGCAAAATTCAAAATGGCGGATCCAAGATGGCGGACAACATTTTTGAAAACCAACCGATTCCTACCAAATTTGGTATACAGTTGGGGAATCCTCAAACCTGTTACTCTTAAACCCTAAACCCTGAAACCTTAGACCCGCACACCCTGTAACCTCAAAAAATAGACCTCAATAACCCTGTAACTTTAAAAATGAGACCCAATAAACTCAAAACCAGGACTTTTAAACCATATACTCTCAAATAGTAGACCCTTAAGCCCTAGAATTGCGAAGGTTAGACCCGCGCCTAACTTTCCTTTTTTTGACTGTATCTTGTTCTTTTTTCCGCGAATGACCTATTCAAAGGCTTTCTGCCCAAACGCTTTTGAGGACTTGTTTCTCTTTTTAGAGCGACCAGCAATAGTCCGCTAGCATATGGTCATCCCATCGTCCTTGATACCGATTTTCTATGATTTTCAGATCTTGGTGAAAACGTTCCCCTTGCTCCTCACTGTAGTCACCAAGATTATCTGGGAAATCATCGATGTGGGAGTCCAGGAAATGTAATTTTAGATTCATTAAGCAACCTAATGTTTGAAAATTTTTTACCATTTTCTCGACTATTTCTTTGTACTTAGGACTTTTATTATTTCCCAAAAAGTTTGTTGCGACTTCTTTAAAACTAAGCCAAGCAGCTTTTTCAACTTTATTCATTTTAGTAACAAATAATGAATCTTGAAACAATTTTCTTATTTGTGGCCCGTCAAATACGCCTGCCTTAATTTTAGCTTCAGAAAATTTCGGAAATTTTTTATGCAAATATTTGAAACACGGGCCGTTTGTATCTAATGCTCTCGTCAATTGCTTCATAAGTTCAAGCTTAATGTGAGGCGGGGGAATAAGAACTTTTCCTGGATCTACCAATGGTGGAAACAATACATTATTTTCACCAGGAGTGAACGATTCTCTTGTCAATTTTTTTTCTTATAATGACGTTCCCTGTCTCTGCTATTCCACAGACATTTATAACAGGGATAAAGTGTGACTGTTGGCCAAGCAATATTGTTAAAATTTTCAGATCTCCACAAATTTTCCAGTTATGATCAGCATATTTTATTTTTATCAAAAGCTGCTTCATTTTTTCATATTGCTCTTCCATAACTGTGGAATGAGCAATCGGAATGGGAGCGTAAACGTTGGCATTATGCAGCAAAACTGCCTTAATGCTCCGTTTAGAAGAATCAATGAACAGTCTCCATTCTTCAGGATCGTATGAGTTATTTTGAAATTCATCCATTAGACCTTTTACATCGGTACAATATGAAAGTGACAATTCCTCGTCCATTGTGAAATATTTTCGAAATTCTTCATCTCTGTTTCTATAATAAGAAATCGTAGCTTCTGGCTTAAGTAAATGTCTTTTCTTTAAAAAGGAAGCAAGATGCTCTGAACCATCTTTGGATAAGCCTAAATCTCTGACTAGATCACTAAGTTCTGACTGCGATACGAGTATTGGTTCTGGTTTACGGTTGTATGGTAGAAATTCGTTATCTGTGTCACTAGTATATGATAGGTTGTCACTAGAACATTCATTAGTAACAGTGTTTGAATCTTTTTCGACAGTCTCATTGTTTTCGGCATGAACTGATAAGGTGAAATCATTTGTTTCCATAACATCAGCATCAAGTGGTTCAGGAGGCGGAATTAGTTTAGTTGGTCTTGTTACTGTCGAAACATCGTTATAAGTAATAGTGCTTTTATTTTTTCGGTTATGCCTAGATACAACATTCATACAAAAGTAGCAATCATTTTCACTGTATGGTCTATTCCATATTGCTGGTCTGGATATTTAATCGCCTTCTGATTGATGTACAACATTATTTTGCAAGAACTGCAAATGATGTGGGAAACCCAATCTGTATCCTGGTGCTGTATTTCAATGTTAAAACAATCCTTATATAAGGTTTTAATCTTATCCGTTATCGGTGACCCCATTTTACTCAATACGTGTTGATAGCAAATATAACAAAATGAATCACTGTTTCTATCGCACTTATGAAAAGTCCCTGTACCGTGAGACCGTTTTCTTGTAGCATTATACTCTACATGAGCCAAGTCACCCACACATGAAGAGCTACGGTCGCTGGATGACGACGGCTGCGGGCCCGCTTTCCCACCCTGACCAACCGCCGATACTGGGTTTCCGAGTCCCTGCATCGTAATTCTCTTTCTTCTACCTGCCATGACGGCATCTAAGCCGTTATCCAGGGACTCTGCCGGCTAGTGGAGTAACACCGTTGCCCACCGTCACCACGTGGAGGTGCCTTGGATGCAGGTAGAAGAATAAAAATCGACCGATGAATTTTCTCGGCGTTCAAAATGGCGCGAAAACATCTGCCATCTTGAATTTTGCAAATCTAACCTCAGATTCGTGATCAGCGACCCAAAAAATCCCCGTGTACCAAATTTGGTAAGGATCGGTTGAATTTTAATTTGAATTCGTTTTTGCATTCGAGAAGCACTATATCTGTCTGATTTATTGAGGTTAGAAAGAAAACAGAACTGTATGGCTCAATCTAACCGATGAATATTAGCTTAGCGTGTCCGAATACATATTAATGCATCTTTGGATTCATGAAAAAGTTTGAATCAATTTTTTAGGAGTATATTTTTCTTAATTTTTACTAATTTTTACCTATTTTTTGAGGTTAGAAAAAAATTGAGATGTGATGGCGATATTCTGACGTCAGATTCGTGATCAGCGGGCAAAAATACTACGGATCTGATATATCGCATCAAAAGTATACCCCACTTTTTTTTTTGTGGGGCTGTGTTATTTTTATGGACAACGCGAGTTATCATTTCAGACTACAAGAAAAACTACCAAATACTTGGCGCAAAATGGATGTATTAGAGTGATTACGCTCAAAGGTATCAGAATTCCAGACAATGCAATAAAAAGAGAACTTTTAGATTTAGCGAATATTAACAAAAAAAAATTTTAAAAGGTACGTGAACTAGTAGCTTCACGTGGTATAACAGTACTGCGACTGGGGCACGAGTAAATTAGGAAATCGCAAAAAACAATATAACATTTAAAATGACGGATGGCAAGTCCTTATTTGGTGATGCGATAAGTAATGTGAAGAAGGAGAACTGGAAAAAAAATGTGTAAATCACGTATCGGAGAAGAAAAGAAAATGTGACAATTGGATAAGATTATTGACCAAATAATTAATCGGATAATTGTTAATGTTGTTCAAAGCTCTTATACTGAGTTTGACATGGAATAGCTTATTTTAACAGCATGTACCGTTTCAATAGCCTTCAACATCTTATTATTTTCCTATTCGTAATTTATTTTCATTTCTTAGAGTTAATTATTAGTTCCCATATTTTAATTTTAATTATTATGATAAAATGTAACTGAATTCAATCATATTTTAATTTCATTTTTATTATTATAATAAAATGTAAATGAATTAAAACATTTCTTTATTTTCCTATTGCCATCTTATATGCACGCCTATGATTACATTATTGCCCCGGTTAACAATGGGTCGACAATGAACAGATCCAACAATTTATCCTATTGTAGGGTGAATCTACTTGAATCGAGGAGAAGTAAGGCAGACTCAATACAAAGTAGTAAATAATACACAAAATTTTAGTGTACCACTCTATCGTGGTTTTACATACTAAAGTATCATTTATTATTTTACACCTTTTAAAGATAAAGTATAAAATTTTAATACTTTTTGGGTTGTTCTTAATTTTTAATGACAATTCTTTCAAATTTGGTACAGACAGGGTGAATCAACGACAGAGTAAAGTTCATTATCTCATTTGTTTCGGGAATGACGAAAAAATGTTAAATACAATAGTTTTAGAGAATGTTAAGGTGCACAATTTAAAATTATTTTTGACTATACAGGGTACTTCAAAAAAATGTGGCCGATATAACATGATTTTTTAAATACAAAAAATGCCAGTAGCGCCATTGTTTCTGAAGGTGGAATACTCATAATTGGTACGAGCGTTCTATAGAGATGAAAAAAAAGATACATGTAAAGAAATTTGAGTTAGATGCTACAGGGTGTCCAAAATAAATTTATGCATTTCGACTATTTTAAATTAAAAAACATCAAATTTTTTAAATATTATATATTATTATTTTTTCTGATAGATTTTATAAAACTCTCCAACTTATATTAAACATGTCATATACCTATTTCTAATAGTTTTCGATTTATTTTGAATTTTTCAATTTTTACTCTTGTTTTTAATACACTTACGCTATAACATCATAGTTGCCATGACAAAACAAAAACGTAGGCATTGTCAAATTTTGACATGTCTATTAAGCACGTAAAAATAGTTTAATTTGTTGTAGTAAGTGACGTATGAAGGTAATAGTTATGGATTTTTCTGAAAATGAATTAATTGATATAGCGGGCGAGGAGGGGAAAAAATTGTCTTTTGGCAGTAAGGCTTTACGGAGCGAAGTACCCTAATAGACGTATACCATCTACGAAATCTTTTCAGTGCCTAATGGAACGGTTTGATAGTAGTGGTAGCGTTGAGTACACAAAACGGAAAGTAGTAAACCAGAATGGTATCCATGAGGAAAAAGAAATGAAGAACTAGAAGAATGGAAAACTATTAGAAATAGGTATATGACATACTTAATAAAAGTTGGAGGGTTTTGTAAAATCTATCAGAAATAATAATAATAGATAAGGTATGCCATATAAAAAATTTGAGATTTTTCAATTTAAAATAGTCGAAATGTATAAATTTATTTTGAACACCCTGTAGCATCTAACTCAAATTTCTTTACATATATATTTTTTTTTATCTCTAGAGAACGCTCGTACCAATTATGAGTATTCCACCTTCAGAAACAACGGCGCTACTGGTAATTTTTTACAAAACTGAAAACTAGTATTTTTTTAAAAAAATTGAAATATTAGAAAAACTACTAGGTTTAGGTATATGATATTATTAATAAAAAAAGTTATAAAATTTTACGCAGAATTAAAAAAAGAAAATTAGAAAATGGGATATTCCATTTAAAAAAACATTTGTTATGTCGGCCACAATTTTTAGAAGTACCCTGTATACTCGAAAATAATTTTAAACTGTGCACCTTAACATAATGAACTTTACTCTATCGTTGACTCACCCTGTACAATATATTTTGAATGATTACTGGATATTCTTATTATTA
Source organism: Pachyrhynchus sulphureomaculatus (assembly GCA_019049505.1). Taxonomy (NCBI): domain Eukaryota; kingdom Metazoa; phylum Arthropoda; class Insecta; order Coleoptera; family Curculionidae; genus Pachyrhynchus; species Pachyrhynchus sulphureomaculatus. The sequence continues at coordinate 208,367,996 of CM032456.1, read as the reverse complement.
TTTGAAACAATGTACTGGATAATATTTTTGTTTGGGATCATACTCCTTTTTACTTCCTCTTACTACACTCTGGTTATTTTTTACTGCACCAGGAGGTTCCTTAAACTGTTGGTCTATTTATTTTTTTTGTTCGGAATTAAGTTAAAGAGTAAAGTATGGTATTGGCTGTTTAGAAATAATAGCATAAGAAAGAAGTTGGGATGATAAAAAGGAGTGTGGAAACGTAAATACGATCAGCATGTTCCACGATTCTAATGGAAATAAGGGTATTCCGCAGGTATTCTAATATTATACATGCTCAATTTGAGTGGATTACACAGGGCAACAAAAACATATTTTTGTTTTGGTGCCTGGGATTTTAGAGCTAATTTTAACTATATTTGGGACGCTAAATCTATACATGCAATCCGTTTTTCTCTATCAGCTCTACTTTTTTAGATACATCAACTTATCTACCAATGTGGTTTTTATTCAGTATATTCATTTATGAGAGTTCTAAAATTATTATATATTCATTAATGTAGGTACAATGGTTTTATTGTCAGTCTGTAATTGAGTAAATTCCAGGTAAATCTATAAATAGTGGAACCATTGCCTATCACGTACCTGAACTGACCCTTTTAATCACCTAACTCGGGTAAGTCTCGTCAGTTTGTGCGTTCTTACTAATGAGAGTAGATCGAATTCGGCGTGTTATTTTATGTTAAGAAAAGAGTGTTTTTGTGTTATTGAACAGAATTAAAATGAGTTCAGGTTCCAGTTCAAGAAGAAGTTGTGTAAATCAACCTGATGTGTTTTGCTATATATGCGGAGAATACATGTTTCAACAAAACAGACAAACTATTACTGACTTTGTAAAGCGAGCGTATCTTGGATACTTTGGAGTTAAGCTTGGTGATCAAGACAAAACGTGGGCCCCGCATCTCGTATGTAAAACTTGTACAGAGCATCTACGGCAGTGGACTACCGGGAAAAGAAAATGTCTAAAATTCGGCGTACCAATGGTTTGGAGAGAACCAAAAAACCACTTCAATGATTGTTATTTCTGTTTAGTAAATACTAATGGAATCAATCGAAATAACCGCAGTAAGTGGACTTATCCCAATTTAGACTCGGCAATACGCCCTATCCCGCACTCAGATGAAATACCGATTCCAACATTTCATCAGCTACCACATATCTCTGATGACGAATATTTTCCCTCTGATCGCTCTTCTGATGCTAATAAAAGTTCTGATGCTAATGAAACTAACAGTGACTATGAGGGGACGTCATCAGTTCCTCAACGCTTCAATCAAAATGAATTAAATGATCTCACCAGGGATCTCAATTTATCGAAAAAAGCTTCTGAAGTACTGGCTTCTAGGTTGAACGACAAAAATTTACTGGAACAAGGAACCAAAATTACCTTTTACCGTACAAGAGAATAAGATCTGCTACCATTCTTTTCTCAAGAAGACAATCTTGTATTTTGTCACGAAATTAGGGGACTCATGAAAGAAATGGGACTTTCTGAATATATTCCAGATGATTGGCGCCTATTTATTGACAGTTCAAAGCGAAGTTTAAAATGTGTCCTTCTACATAATGGGAATAAATATGGTTCAATACCACTAGCTCACTCAACGAAACTGAAAGAAGAATATAATACCATAGCTTTGGTCTTGCAGAAGATAAAGTATTACGAACATCAATGGATGATTTGTGTAGACTTAAAAATGGTAAACTTTCTTCTTGGGCAGCAAAGTGGTTACACGAAATATCCGTGTTTCTTGTGCCTCTGGGATAGTAGGGACAAAACACACCACTGGGTTAGAAAAGATTGGCCTCAGAGAGAAAACATGGACGTTGGGGAAAAGAATGTCATTAACGACGCTTTGGTTGAAAGAGAAAAAATCATACTTCCTCCGTTACATATAAAGTTGGGCTTAATGAAGCAATTTGTAAAGGCTCTTGATAAGAATGGGTCTTGTTTTGCATATATAGGGGTAAAAATGCATCAGTTGAGCACAGAAAAACTCAAAGCAGGGATATTTGACGGCCCACAAATAAGACAATTAATTAAGGATCCTGCCTTCATAAATTCAATGAATCAAGTTGAACGAGAAGCTTGGACATCATTTGTTGCAGTTGTAGAAAATTTTCTAGGCAAACATAAAGCTCAAAACTATGTTGAAATGGTTAACAAGATGCTTAATAGTTTCAAATCCTTAGGGTGCAATATGAGTATTAAAATACACTATTTACACAGCCCCTTAGACCGTTTTTCCAGAAAATTTAGGAGACATGAGTGAGGAACAAGGTGAAAGATTTCACCAAGATATTAAAGTTATGGAGGACCGCTACCAAGGAAGATGGGACATGCACATGATGGCAGATTACTGCTGGAGTTTAAAAAGGGACTGTTTAAAAAAACATTCAAGAATGTCGCGGAAAAGAAGCTTTCCAAGTGTTGAGTGACTATTTCATTTCTTCAATGTTTTTTTTTTGTTTGTAAGTACGACATAATATTGTATTTTGTATAACTAAAATAAAAATTTCGTATCTACTTTTGTTTACTACACTTACGGATTTGAGTTACAATAATGTAACTTATATTTCTCTAAAATTGTATATCTTAAAAATTTGAGCGCCTAGGTACAAATGAATACGTTATTTGAATTCAGGACATCAAATTGATATAGAATCAGCTCAAAAAACCTCGACACCAAAACAGCTGTTCCCCTGTGTTATCTACTAACTAAAAAAACTATTAAAACCATATCTATAGGAACCCATTTAGGCTTTGCACAAATCATGATCATAAAGGATCACAAACCGTCACAATTAGCTGTGCAGCAACAAGGCTTTTTTAATTTTTATAAGGTCTATTTAAATATTTTACTATAAAAATAAAATTTAGGTTGAACAAAAATCACGATTAATATTATACCGCACATGATTTTACGATATAAATAATGAAATCCAAATAGAAATTACACAGCGATATATTTTGTAATAGGCTTCGATTCTAGATTATTATTAGCGATTCTGCTGCTAAATCCGTAGTGACAACAGACACAAATGTAATAAACTGAGTTAAAAATAACGGTGACTAGTTTTTCATATTGTGCAGTCATATATTTAACATTTTCACTTTCTTTCATTTGGAAAATTTATATTATATGATAATATAATTTTAAGTTTAGTTAAAAATAATAATAATCCATGAAACAAATTAATTTAATAATCATAAAAATGAATTATTACTTAATTACACTGTTGTTTACTTTATTATTTTTTTTTTGTGACATCAATATTTAAAGTGGGCAATATTCCAAATGACAAAGATTATAACAGAAAAGTTTCAGCTTTTTTAAACTAAGAGATTCAGTTTTTAAAATGACAGGAGTAAAACTATTTGTTCAAAACATAATTCGAAAAATCAATTCACAGTACAATAGTAATAGTTCCAGTACATCATATATTTAAACCTAGAACCAAGCTAATAGTAAACAAGGTGCGCCTAGGTGTATAGAGACACTTGTATGCGCAGGGCTAAAATATAATTTAAATTACGCTAAGATTTGTAGAAGGTAAAGATAATAATTAATACATAAGAAAATTAAGAAAAAGAAAAACATACATATAAGCATGCAGACAATCGCAGTTATGAATTATAACAATCCACATAATAGTTCAGAATTTTCTGTAATAAACAGTTTACATTTTTTTTCAAACAGTTTATAATTATTTATATTTCTGATATTCTGTGGCAACTTATTGAAAACTTTAGGTCCCAAAACTGACAAAGACCTCTGGTTTCGGTCATATCTAAAGGGTACAACTAATATCGCATTTTCTCTGTTTCTAGTTCTATATTGATGATTCACAATTTTTTTTTCATTTCTGTAGCAAAATAGAGAAATGTTTAAAAGATATAAATTTCTTATATTCATTATATTTTTCATTATATAATCTCTTGGTTGGAAAAAGTCTATCACGAAAGAAAATTACTCTAACAATATAGTTTTGTATCAAGCTCAGTTGAGTCAGTGCATTATTGTAAAGTCCACCCCATACAATGATGCCATATCTCAACAGTGACTCGACCAATGCCTTATAGACAGTAACCCGTAGTTTGAGGGGTAGTATTTTTCTTATTAGATAAAACTTATATATGAGTCTTCTCAGTTTATTAGATAAATCTTGGACATGTTCAGTCCATTTGAGATGTTTATCAATCGTAATTCCAAGATATTTTGCGTGTATGATTTCTTTCGTGTGTATCGTTTACCTGCATACAAAGTCCGGTAGATTTGCCTCAGTCAGAGAGAAAGCAATGTATACCGTCTTAGAAAGGTTTAAGGTTAATTTCATCAAATCAAGCCCGGCCCCAACAATGCTTACGCCCCTACCAACTGCCATTTTTACAGCATCCCATGTCTTGTCTCTGAAAACAAGAACTGTATCATCAGCATATGATATTGAAACTGCTTCTATATCTAGGCTTAGTAAAGAGTTTATATAGCAGATAAAGAGGAGAGCACCCAGGACAGTGCTTTGTGGTACTCCAATCTGCATAGTTAGTGGGTCACTCAGTACTTTTCCGATCTTCACAACTTGTTTTCTCAGAGCCTCTGCACCACAACGCTCCAAAACATGAAGAAGACCAGAGTGAGGTACGGTGTCAAAGGCTTTGGCTAGGTCCAGGAAAACGGCAATACACTTTTTATCATCATCTAGAGAGGCCTTAATATGGCTGACCAGTTCAGACATTGCATCGCTAGTGCTAACTCCCTGTATGAAACCAAACTGCTTTTTGTCTTGCTTCCCTTCTTATATATAGGGGTTATTATTGTATGTTTCACTCACAATTTATTCTTTTTATAACGTTTCGCTTTTATATACATCTTAAATTAAATTGTATGGCAAGGTCTGTCAATGCATAAAAAAATGGTTCCACCTCTTGATCTCTGTGATTGCCATAATACATAAATCAAAGAATAACTAGTATTCAGAGATGAGTATAATCTCTGAATTAAAAAAACGTTAAGAAAATGTGATTCTCATGACATCTAAGTTACCCCTTTTTCAAGAGATCGAAAAATAGTAAGTGATAAAAGTAATTAAGAATAACCGGTCAAGTGCAAGTAGAACTTGCACAATTAGTAATCCGTACGTTGATTGCTTTTAAAATAAAAAATGTTGTTATGGTGATATAAAATGATCAGTGACTGCACAAAACACACCCCCAATGAGTTTTCAACAAAGTTTGTTTCCAATCTTTACTGAAAATTGATGACCTTGAAATTTTTGTTTTTTTTTATATACCAGATAAATTATTAAAGGTAATGCACTCGTGATAATTTTCGTTCAATCTACACCCCCTGGAGAATATTCCAGAATTTTTTCAAAATTTTTTGATCAGTACTTTTTGAGATAAGGCGGGTGGACAGCGATTTTTCGCGATTTTTTAAAACTAATACAAAGAAAAGTGCGCGCAAGTATTACATTATATATATATTTTTTACTCGTGTTTTCACAAGCTTTCATTTGACAGCACACTCGATTACCTGATAAAAAAAAAATTTTTCACTTCCGATTTCACCCCTCAAAACTAACCCCTTAAGTCAAAATTTAACTTTTAAAACTACATGGCTCTGATGAGGCCATCAATTCCTATATTATTACCAAATTTCAACTTTCTATGACAAATAGTTTCGGAGTTATTCTGAAGAAGGCAACGTATTGTCGAAACGTAAATAAATTATGTTCGTAAAAATATATTTTGTTATCTACGAACGGTAAATCGAAGGAAAAATATGTAAGCCAGAAACCCGAAGAATATATATATATATATATATATATATATATATATATATATATATATATATATATATATATATATATATAGGGTGACAGACGGACAGACAGACGGACAGACACCGAAGTGATCTTATAAGTGTTCCGTACGGAACACTAAAAAGGATTAACTTGCCGAATAGGGCACCAGACAGGTAAAACTACAATCCGTCAAGTAAAAAAATGACCGTTCGTATTTTGAAAAAATGTGCTTCGAAAAAATTTCTTGCCATCAATGCAATTACCTTAGTAAGTGGTCCAATCGCCTTCTGCATCAATGATCTCTAAACTTTTCGAATCTCGCGAAACAAACTTAGAGGAAAGACTCTGAGAATTTTTCCTCTAAGCTTTCTCTTTATAAGGGACTAAACGTTTTCAACAGGACTGGCTTCCGACGATTGTGAAGGCCACTCTAGTATCTTAACTTTCTCTTGCACCTTCCAATCCCTGAAAAACTTGCTGCGATGTTTTGGATTATTATCTTCTCGCAGGATCCAGTCCTCGTTTTCCCTTTTAAACCAACAAGGCTTTCTCGTAAATATCACACATTTTTTTCGCATTTAAATTGTACGTGAAGAGATACAAATTGCCGAACCCTTATTTGGAAAAGTATCCCCAAACATGCACTTTAATTGGATATTTCACAGTTTGCAGAACGAGATGATTGGTGGAAGTTGTCCAGCTCCGAGAAGCTGTCGCATGTCCCAAAAGGAAGCTTCGTCCGTGAAGATCACGTTGTGCCAGTCGCGGTTGATGTTGTCATGGGTCCAAACGACTGGCTTCGCGACGTGATTTTAGCCCAACAAAGGTTTCTTCAAGGTGCTTCGGAATTTGACGTCATGAGCACGAAGATGTTGCCGATTGTACTACCTCGAACCGATGCGCAAACAAGTGACTCATTTGGGATTTTACGTGATTTCGACGAAAGTTCGATATCGACTGATACTTTTACTAAAATACATCGTAAACGAAGGTTCCCTCTATCGATTTTTTTGTCGAATCGCTAGAATCGCAACTACCAAAAAAATGAATTTTCGTGCGGACATTCTTACCTTACAGACTGTATTGAGCAATAATTTTATGCTGTATAAGCACGTGCAAAATATATATTCTGGCGAGTTGAATGTACCTTCAGAAGTCGCAAATGATCATTTTTAGGAACTCTTATGAGATAACCTCGGTCAGTCCGTCCGTCTGTCTGTCAGACCCGATTTTCTCTGAAATTATTTGACATAGAAAGTTAAAACTTATCACAAATATAGAAAATGATGGCCCAGTCGGAGCTGTCCCAGTTTTGAAAGTTAAATTTTGACTTAAGGGGTTAGTTTTGGGGGATGAAATTGGGGGTGAAAGAAAAATTTTTTTGGTGAAGCAACCAAGGCGAATCGAAAAAACCCGTACTTCCCAAAAGTGCCTTGTAGCGGGAAGCTTAAGAAGGTACGCTTCTGCAATTAAGTGCCAGTTGTGATCTTGCCGCTCTGTTCGGATAGACTTTAAATAAGTCACCGAAAGAGTGCAGTATAAGCATATATTTTGTCATAGTTTATCGTCAGTACCCGGATAAGGTCTGAAATGGTGTTCTGTGTGTTTGCTGAACCTAGCCCAGCTGATGAGCCATGATACGGCGAAACGCGTCTTGAGATGGCCTAGCAAATACAGAGAACACTTTTGGGAACTACCAAGTGCAGATTTTTCGATTCGCCCTGGTTGCTTCACCAATGCGCCATCCATGCCTTCAAGGGGGAAGCTTGAGAAGGTGCGCTTTTGCAGTTAAGTGTCAGTTATGATCTGGTCGTTCTGTTCGGATAAACTTTAAATAAGTCACCGACAGAGTGCAGTATAAGAATCTATTTGGCATAGTTTTCCGTCAGTACCCAGATAAGTTCTGAAATGATGTTCTGTGTGTTTGCTGAACCTAGCCCAGCTGATAAGCAGTGATACGGCGGATCGCGTCTTAGGTTGGTCTAGCAAATACAGAGAACACTTTTGTGAACTACCAAGTGCGAATTTTTCGATTCGCCTTGGTTACTTCACCAATACGCCATCTATACCTTCAAGCGGGGAGCTTGAGAAGATGCGCTTCTGCAATTAAGTCAGTTGTGATTTGGCCGCTATCCTTGGATAGACTTTAAATAAGTCACCGACAGAATGCAGTATAAGCATCTATTTTGTCATATATATATATATATATATATATATATATATATATATATATATATATATATATATATATATATATATATATATATATATATATATATATATATATATATATATATATATATACATATATATATATATATATATATATATATATATATATATATATATATATATATATATATTATATATATTAGGGTGACCGCAAAAAATCGATGTCGGAATTTTGTTCGTCTGGACCCCACAAAACGATTCCCCTTTCCAGATATTGAGATAGCCGAAATTTGAGCTCGATTAAACGACGTTAACCCGTGACGCTCGTCGCTCAAAGTTTGAAAAAATCCAAATTTTTGGCCAAAAAGCTGACATATGGAGCCATAACTCCAGAACGGTAAATAATAGAAACACGCTTAATATCTCAAAAGAAAGCTAATGTTGTTCTTCAAAATTTATATTCTATACATAATTGTTGTTATTTTAAGTCAAACCGAGTTACAACAGCCTTTAGCCCCAAAAAACGTGACCTGGTACCAGTAGGAGCCAGTTTGGGAGTATTCTAAGAATTTTACGGGTTTTTACATAATGAGTCTCGGAATTAACATTTTTTTGTTAAAAAGTATTTTGGAACTCAATTTTCAAACATAAAGAGCCTTTTGTTCAAATTTAATCTTTTATTATATGGGGATTACCTGACTAGTTTACCAAAGAAAGACCTGTTTGACAGGTAAAAAGGAGGGTGAATCTAATTTCTATTTTAGGGATGGTGATTTTACTTCAGCGTACAACCGACCTTTTATTTATTCAGTTTAGTTTCTAAAGTGCCTATGAGCTGGTTAGATCGAACAATTATCTAGTGAAGATATTTTAAGACACTGAAGAGGACAGCATCTACCAGGAACTTGAGAGCTTGGAGGAAATGGACATCCCTGAAGAAGCTGCAGAAGATCCAGGACCATCTGAGAGCAAGAGGATGAAAGTTTCATTTGCAAGGGGCGTTAAAGAGATTTTAAACATGAAATTGTCCATTTTATTAGATCGATGTAAGGTATCCGACAGAAATGCCACGAGAATTTTAATAGCTACTCTAGAAGCACTAAACCTTGACCCTCTTGAGTACAAAGTCTCGAAAATTTTATTACATGATAGAAGGCAAATGTTCAGAGAACAATATAATAAAAAAAATTTTGATAAAGTAAACATTCCTGAAAAAGAGCCCGTGGTTGTCCATTGGGACGGTAAACTTTTACCGGGTGTTTTAAAAAATGAACAATGTGAGCGAATAGCTATAGCTATTTCATATGGCGAAAAGGAACAGCTGCTGGGAGTTTCCTGTAACAGCAAACAGCTCTGGAGAGGAGCAAGCCGTAGCCGTATATGAATGCCTACATGAATGGGGTCTTCTCAACACCGTCAAGGCGATGTGCTTCGACACTACAGCATCCAACACGGGAAGACTCAAAGGAGCATGCGTCATATTGGAGCAAATGTTAGGAAGAGAATTGTTATACCTAGTTTGCCGTCACCATATCTTGGAAATTCTGTTAAGAGGCGTATTCGACACAAAAATGGGATCAACCACTGGACCTCATCCAGAAATTTTCAAGAGATTCCTCACTGCATGGCCCAAGATAGACAAAGGAAAATACGACACAGGTATCAGTGACAATCTAATACAAAAGCAGCTAACTCCAGAAGTAATTGCAAATGTTACTGCTGAATTCGAGACCAAATTAACTGAGAGCCACCCCAGAGATGACTACAAGGAGCTATTGCAGTTGGTTCTCGTATTTGTTGGATCACTAGACGGCAATGTTGTGGGTTTTAGAACTCCAGGAGCCATTCATCACGCTAGGTGGATGGCAAAGGTTATTTACTGCTTAAAAATGTTCATTTTTCGTCGTCAATTTAAGATGTCTAAAGAAGAAGAAAGTTCTGTGCGTGCCATTTCTGTTTTCCTAGTTAAAATTTATTGTAAAGCTTGGTTCAATGCTCCAAAAGCTCATCTTGCACCAAAGCAAGATTTAGGTATTTTGCATAGTCTGTTAGACTATAAAGAATGTGACAACGACATTGCAGAAATAGCCCTGACCAAATTTTCGAACCATTTGTGGTATTTGAATGCAAAGTTGGTGGGATTATCGTTTTTTGATCCCACCATTACAGACGATGAAAAGTTGTTAATGGCTAATAAATTGCTCAGTAGCACAGATGAACCATCACAGCACGCTAGGGTTGTAAATCCAAAAGTTAGGAAAGAAAATTTAAAAGAGGTAGTTGATGGAGGATTGGTAAATTTACTTACCAAAGAAACGTTTACATTCTTTGACCAATTTAATATAAAAACAGATTTCCTAAGACAATATCCAAACACCTGGCCTCAAAATAATGACTTCCAAGAAGGATTGAAAATTGTCAAAACATTAAAAGTAGTTAATGATATGGCTGAGCGTGGTGTTAAATTAATAACCGACTTTAACGACCTTCTGACAAAAGATGAAGACCAAAAGCAATATGTCCTGCAAGTTGTAAGTAAATGCCGAGCATTATATCCTGACGTTTCAAAAACTACTTTAACAAAAGCTCTAGAATAGATTAGATAAATATGTAAAATTATCAACTCATGTAGGTACTACGTCTGTATCTTTTCTGTGTCTGTTTTGTATGTATTATATACCTAATTTTTATATTTTAAAATAAAAAATGTCATTAGACTTATCAGTATTACTTGTTTTTTTATTATATTTCTTCTTTAAACTCAAAAATATACCAAAAAAAAAGCAAAATTTATCACTTAATAACAAAATATACGAAGTATGCTCCTAGTGGTACCAGGTCACGTTTTTGGGGCTAAAGGCTGTTGTAACTCGGTTTGACTTAAAATAACAACAATTATGTATAGAATATAAATTTTGAAGAACAATATTAGCTTTCTTTTGAGATATTAAGCGTGTTTCTATTATTTACCGTTCTGGAGTTATGGCTCCATATGTCAGCTTTTTGGCCAAAAATTTGGATTTTTTCAAAGTTTGAGCGACGAGCGGCACGGGTTAACGTCGTTTAATCGAGCTCAAATTTCGGCTATCTCAATATCTGGAAAGGGGAATCATTTTGTGGGGTCCAGACGAACAAGATTCCGACATTTTTTTTCCCCCTCTATGAGATCCGGTCACTCTAATATATATATATATATATATATATATATATATATATATATATATATATATATATATATATAAAATAACACACCCGCAAATGTATTTAAAATATAGCCGAACTGGCATACAGTAAACAAACAAGCAATTTGGTGTACTTTATTTACAAAAGAAAAGATTTCCAAGAACTTTCACAAGAAAGGAATGCAATGGTAAGGACAGCAAGCCCAAAGCAATATCTATGAACATTATGGAACTACTAGTTAATTACCATATCCTTCAAAAATCATAATACAGATCATTTTGTGATAAACCGAAAATACAGTAGAAGTTATAGCCTTAAAAGTTTCAGAAGGAGCAAAAAAATCTAAGCAATATCTATACTGTGTTCAGAATTGCAGCAAAAAATTATATACATTCATAGGCATGTGAAGCAGAGCAATATATCACTTGATAGCATAATATTTAAAAAAAAAGATTAGAAAATACCTACGTTTTAAAGAAACTAATAACTGACGTTTTATTTTTCATAAGGGCTCATATCAAGCTAGTAGTGAGACTGATATCCAGCCATTATCACCTGGAGTACATATTTACAGACAATGGGAATCTCCAGTGGTCTCATAACAAGCAAACTATGTGGTGAAGAGGAAGAAACTTATATGCTTATCCTGAACGAATATGCGGCATGGACTTGTAATAGACATAAACATAACTTGTAATAAACATCCTCGCGACAAATTACCACTTAAAAGGAGGCTAACAAATCGTCTCAGAGTGCCGCCGCTCCTTTAATCAAGAGAAGGAAGCATATCCTGCCAACAACCAACCAACTAGCCGAATTGTGTAGTTTGGTTAATATTACTTATCCAAATTTGCCTTTAAATTAACAAAAGCATATTAATTCAAGAAAACTGACATTATTCGAAGAATAACTTTAATTTCAATAAACTAAAAATACTCCAAACAATATTGCATAAAAGCAATTAAAAACTTTATTATCTTTGAAGAATATTTATAACATTTGCAAAATAGCTGTGTTAGTCAGTTGAAGTCATGGAATTTACCTGGCATAGAGCCAGAAATTAGATTCGTTTGTCTTATTGAGACAAATAGAAAGTATCATTTTACATTAAAATCTTTTATCTTTTGGAGACAGTAGAATTAAAAACCACGAAAATACAAGCAAAAAAGTCTAAACACTGTTTACAGGAATTATAGCTACTAATGTGTTTGAAACTGAAAATAAAAAAGTATTCTTTCCATTTTAAAATCTATATTTTTCTATTATTAACCACTGTTGTCTTTTTGTAAATAGAGGAAAAACGGTTCACTGACGCACACGGCGCCCCTGATGCCTTGGCGCCTATGTACGCCGCACACATCGCACACAGGGGCGGCGCGGACCTGTATACACCGTTTTTTGCCTGATACTGTGCAAATTACTTCTTGTGATTTTATGATTAGGCAAGGTGTCTGGTGGGTAGAAAAAAATTATTTGAAAATTCTAAACTCTCATTTAAAAATCTTTCGTTAACACTTGCTTAGTATCAAACGGCCAGTCAGGGGAATTAAATCGGCAAAATGCGGAATATTTGAATTATTACAAAAATCTTGATTATTCTGTTAATCTCTTATATATATATATATATATATATATATATATATATATATATATATATATATATATATAAATTTGGAATAAACTTAGCAAAATAAAAAGGTATACGCCCAACTTGGACTTGTTTCATTAAATATATATATATATATATATATATATATATATATATATATATAATATATATATATATGTATATATATATATATATATATATATATATATATATATATATATATATATATATTGTATTTCTTTTTCTCGACCGTAATAAAAATTATGAGGTGAAAAGTATCGTGATAGTCGTAAAATTATTGTTAAAATTCTATATTTCGTCAATTCTTCTCGGCTTCCTCAGGAGTATTACTAAAATTAAAACCATCATACACACATAGGTCGCTAAAAACATACAAAATAAACTTACCACCAGAATAAAATAGATACGAAAGGAAAACAAAACGTCATACAACTGGACCAACCGTACACATTTCGTTCTAAGGTGTTTATTTAGAACTGATGATATACTGATAGTGAATATTATTTTATTTCTTTTATTTTTTGTTTATTATCCATGTGTGTACAGTGGTCAAGTGTAGCGATTAATATAATTATTTAGAATATTACAGTATATGTTGCTTAAATTATTAATGTCCATTTTATAATTGATGGAGCTTTTCTCTTTTATCATATGACACATTTCAAGGAACAAGCGTTTTTCTGGGAGTTTTTTCATATTCTAGGATCATAACATCATGTGTATTTGTGTCCTGTTCTCAAGTAATGATCCACTGCAGCGCAAGATTTCTTTCCCGTTGCGCAATCCCTTTTATGTTAAGTTGTTACAATGGTGAAATGTAAATACATTAAATTCCGGGTTTCAATCCGTTCGTTTAACAATGAATTTGCACGACGTTTCGCCAAAATCTCATTTGGCCTTCTCAAGTGCTCTTGCATTATCTAAACTTTGTATGGAACAAAATTATTTCCAATATAACAATCAATTTTATGTTCAGAAAGAAGAACAGCTATGGGTAATTGCTTATCACCTTTCATAGCCAATTTTATACATGAGTAAGTTTGAAATCGAAGCCAGTCAAGAATTCGAATATTTTCGCGATTTTTGATACAAAGAAAGCAAACATTGATGATTTTTGTTTCTAAATTAAATAGCCGGTATGATTCCATTAAATTCACTTACGAAGTTGAGAACAAAGGACAATTGCCTTTTCTAGATATTTTAATTATTAAAAATAATAATAGATTAGAATTTGATATCTATGGGAAGGACACAGTAACAGATAGATATATTCCTAATGATTCATTTCATTGCAAACAACATAAATTAGCCTCATTACATTTTTTAGTTCATCGTTTGGTCACTTTCCCTCTGAATAGAGTAAACTTTAATAAAGAAAGGAATCGTATTAGAAATATAACTAGAGTTAATGGTTATGACGATGACTTAGTAAATAAACTAATAAATAGACATAAGTTTAGGTTTAATATTCAGAATTCCACCCTTTTTTACACGCGAAGAAAATAACATCAAGTATGTCTCCATACCATATAATCTGAAATATAGCAAGGGACTCGATAAGGTATTTAATAAGGTAGGCTTCACCTTAGTCTATAAGTCATCAGACAATCTGAGGAATATCTTAGGAAATCCCAAAGATAAGATTCCTAATTGTGAGAAAAGTGGAATTTATGAAATTAGTTGTAATGATTGTGACAAAAAGTATGTTGGGCAAACTAAAAGGTCAATTAAAACAAGATTTAAAGAACACTTAGCACACTTAAAATACAATAGAACAGAAAAGTCTAGCATTGCCGAACATGCCCTTGAAGCTGATCATACTGTAACATTAGATAATCTAAGATTAATAAAAAATGTATCTGATAGGAGATTGTTGAACGCATACGAAAGTATGGAAATCATAAAATATAAAAGTAGTTTAAATAAAGTCAGAGGGCCTATTCCTTATAGTCCCCTCTACTGGTTACTTGACCGGAACTGATGGCCTTGCCTATGTCATTAGTTCCGCTTGAGTAATTCAAGGGTTAGGCTAAGTATAAATAGGGTAGATTTGTAGCTTTAGTCAATCATCGCTCCTGATGAAGCTAACATGGTTAGCGAAACGCGCGTCGAGTGCAAAAATAAAGTGTTTGGTGTAGTGGGTGATATATACTGAGTAGTACTATTTCTATGTTTTTTAGAATATTTCTCAACACTTAATTGACTGTTGTTAAGAAATTATTTTTTATTTACAAGTATTTCTAAGTGGTTAACTAATGCATATCATTATTATTTTTTAATATTTATTATTTTGCAAAATTGTTTTTTGCTGCTGTTAATATAGAGTACCCTAAAAGGGCGACTATTTTTTGTGATATACGAATCCTAAAACGTGAAGAAAAGTAAAAATCCACACCCACAAATACAATATTTTCCTTTAACACGAAGAGTAAGAATAGAACACAAGCAATCGACTTACCTTGCAGCTGTATATTGTCGCCTGATACTCCGCTAACTTTTCGTCGATGTAATCCTGAGATTGATTGGCGATAATTTCAGCTGTAGAAGGTCCAGTATTTTCTTCGTCGTCGACTTCGTAATTCTGAGGGAGAGGAGGAGGAGTTAAGGGCATCCCCACGTATTCGTAGTCGCGTTTTGGGGGACCAATATCTGCATAAGATATCGGGGAATAAGTTATAGGGGAATAGGTTCTCGAAGAATAGGATGGATGCCTTGGTAGTAGGGATCTGGAGAGGCGCATCTGTTTGGGGCTGGCGAAGGCTGAAACAAGATAAGAAATGGTTATTAAGAAGGTATCAATTCAATTGGCAAGACACGAATCTGAATCGGATCAATAACGTAACCTTTTTACCTTGCCAGTTTCTACTTTTTTTATAAATTAGGTATTGTCACAAAGCTGTCAGTCGAAAAATATTTTAGGTTATTTAAATGAGATTTTATACCATTATTCTTTTGATATTAGAGTTTTTTCTCATTGTTTGGTGCGAAAGTAAGTAGGAAAAATTGATTTTTTATACACGTTACCTTTAAACATATTTTTATTTTTGCAGAAGCTGAGCAAAATCAAGAAGATTCCAAAAATAAGTTAAATATAGTAATATTTTTTAGTCATATGGACGAAAAAATGCAGTTCGCTACAAAAAGATTCCTTAATGTTTTTAAATTTGTATGAAGCTACAAGAGTAAAAGTAATTACACAGCCACACAAAAAAAAGTTCATTTCCACGAACCAAAATACATGAATCTAGTGCATTGCCTTCGTAGTCTTAGGCAGGATGGACAAATACAGCCTGTATTTTTTGTCTCAGATGCTAGAACTTCTCAGATCCATCAATTCCAAGGGGTAGTTTTCTAGTTTTCCCCCCTCCTAGAGATAATTTTCGACCTTATTAGGAAGATGATCTAACTGTCTTTAATGTTTGGCACAATAAGAAAAAGGTACTTAAACCTTTTCGAATTTCAGTAACATCCATGTGCATCATTAAACCGTAGGGGTAGTTTCTACCACGTTCTAAAGGTAGTTTATAGTCGTGTATCGGTGGTTCAAGCGAATCTACTGCATATTTGTTCACCTTGCCTAAAACTACAAACGTCTGAACTTTTTTCGTCGTTACTGAAACTTATGAGATACCTCCGTAGGAAGGAATGCTTGTTACACCCTATAGGGGTGAGTCTTAACCCTTTAAGAGTAATGTCTGGTTGTCACACCAGATTCAGGTATTTTGTCCTAAGAGCTACAAGAACTTGTCCTTTGTACATGGTATTTAAACTCACGTGTGTTATTTGAGTTTTAGGGGTACTTTTCACACCCTATAAGGGTAGATTTTGGTTTAATTAATAGAAATAGCTTGCTGTGGTTTAAATGCATATTCTTTTCTCTAGATTATAAAATATGTACCATTATTCACACTTCATTAAGAGTTATTATTACTACAGTTTTACCCCATTTCAAGGGATGTTTTTGACCAAAAAAATATTAGACGATAAATCTTTTTTAACTACAGATTCGAATTCAGCGTCGAAAAATACACTAGATCCATGTATTTAGGTTTGTGGTAATGAATCTTTTTTGTGTTCCGTACGGAACACTTATAAGATCACTTCGGTGTCTGTCAGTCTGTCTGTCCATCTGTCTCACCCGGTTTTTTTCTCCGAAACTATTTGACGTAGAAAGTTGAAATTTGGTACTAATATAGGAATTGATGGCCTCATCAGAGCCGTATAGTTTTGAAAATTAAATTTTGACTTAAGGGGTTAGTTTTTGGAGGTGAAATCGGAAGTAAAAAAAAAAATTTTACTAGGACATCGAGTGGGGTGTCAACTGAAAGCTTGTAAATTCAAAAATATATATAATGTCTTACATGGGCACACTTTTCTTTGCATTATTTTGAAAAAATCGTGAAAAATCGCTGACTCCCCCTTTATCTCGAAAAATACTGATCTAAAAATTTTGAAAAAACTCTGGAATATTCTCCACGGGGTGTATATTGAACGAAAATTATCCCGAGTGCATTATCTTTAATAATTTATCTGGTATATAAAAAAAAAACAGAAATTTCAGTTTTCAGTAAAGATCGGAAACAAACTTTGTTGAAAACTCATGTGTATTTTGTGTCACTAATCATTTTATACCTCCATAACAAAAATTGTTATTTCAGAAGCAATCAACATACGGAACACTAATTGCGCAAGTTCAACTTGCACTTGACCGGTTATTTTTGTGTGGCTACGTGATCATAACGAATATTTTTCAAAAATCAAATTTCATAATTTCGTATTTTACATTCAACTTTTAGCATAGTTCTGAATCGGACACTAACTTCGAACCACTACAGATAACAGACCATAAAAGAAAAACTTCGACTTATTGCAAGGAACTATTAAAAAATAGTCTTATGTCTCTAATGCATTACTGTCATACGGTGTTAAAAATGAAAACAGGTAAACATATTACGTTAACATTTTAAAAGGCTCTAAATCCCTCCTTATTATAAATTAAAAATTATTTTGATTTAACCCATTTATTTATCCGAAAGTTTCTGGTAAATTATTAATATATTATTTTTATATGCTACTAGCCGGGCCCGCATCTCCGCTCGCCTGGACTTGATTCACTACTATCGTCACTGCCTATTCCTTATGTTACCCAACGTAATAAAATATCTCCCATTATTTCCCCTTATCTTCCAATATTTCTCCTTATCTCCCATTTTCTCTACATAATTTCCATTATCTAGTCTTATCTCTGCTCATCTCCCATTATTTCTCCTTATCTCCCATTATTTCTCCTTATCTCCCATTATTTATCCTTATCTCGCATTATCTCACCTTATTTCCCATTATCTAGGCTTATCTCGACTTATCTCGCCTTGCAATATTTCTCCTTATCTCCCATTATTTCTCCTTATCTCCTATTATCTCACCATAACTCCCATTATCTAGACTTGTCTCTGCTTATCTCCCATTATTTCTTCTTATCTCCCATTATCGAGGCTTATCTCGACTTATCTCCCATTATTTCTCCTTATCTCCCATTATCTCACCTTATCTCCCATTATCTAGGCTTATATCGAATTATATAGAACGTATATATAAATTTATACAAACACGTAAATCGGATAAGTGTTTCTCCAGTGATATAAGCGCACTGACGGACGGACAGAGATACGTTGCATTTTATTTATATTATAGATATAGATTATTATTATTATATAACCTGGCCAAAGAATATATGTATGAATTTAAAAAAAGACACGTAAATCGATAAGTGGTTCTCGCGTGATAAACGCACTAATGGACCGACTAACAGACAGAGAGACATTACTTTTTATATATATTATGATTATAGATATTCTCTGCTAAATAATATTGTTCCATATTTAATGGAACGTAAATCGGATAAGTGGTTCTCCAGTGATAAGCGCACTAACGAACAGACAGACAGACAGAGATACGTTGCATTTTATATATATTATAGATGTAATAAATATATATCTATAACCTGGTCAGAGAACATATGTATGAATTTAAAAAATCACGTAAATCGGATAAGTGATTCTCGAGGGATAAGCGCACTAACGGACAGACAGAGAGACGTTGCATTTTATATATATTATAGATATAGATTATTATTATTATTATATAACCTGGCCAAAGAATATATGTATGAATTAAAAAAAAGACAGGTAAATCGGAAAAGTGTTTCTCGCGTGATAAACGCACTAATGCACAGATAGACAGACAGAGAGATATTGTATTTTATATATATTATAAATTATAGATATTCTCTGCTACATAATATTGTTCCATATTTAATGGTTTAGGCTGTGTATTGCAAAGGAACGCGCTAGCGGCAAACTTTTTTCCGACTTCATGCACTATTTTACGTCACTGCTCATTCCGTATGCTACTTATCGAAATAAAATATAGCCTATAACCTGGCCAGAGAACATATGTAAGTTTTTAAAAAAAAAGTACGTAAATCGGATAAGTGGTTCTCCAGTGATAAGCGCACTAACGGACAGACAGACAGACAGAGAGACGTTGCATTTTATATATATTACAGATGGGTAATTGTTTATCACCTTTCATAGCCAGTTTATTCATGAGTAAGTTTGAAACCGAAGCCAGTCAAGAATTTGAGTATTTCCCAAGGTTTGGTATAGGTATGTGGATGATGTTTTCGCGATTTTTGATACGAGGAAAACAAATATAGACGATTTTGTTTCCAAATTTAATAGCTGATATGATTCCTTTAAATTTCACTTACGAAATTAAGAACAAAGGACAAATGCCTTTTCTAGATATTTTAATTATTAAAAATAATAATAGGTTAGAATTTAACATTTATAGAAAAGACACAGTGATAGATAGATATATTCCTAATGATTCATTTCATTGCAAACAACACAAATTAGCCGCATTACATTTTTTAGTTCATCGTTTGGTCACTTCTCCTCTGAATAGAGTAAACTTAATGAAAAGAATCGTATTAGAAATATAACTAGAGTTAATGGTTATGATGACGACCTAGTAAACAAGTTAATAAATAGAGATAAGTTCAGGTTAAATATTCAGAATTCCACCTTTTTTACACGTGAAGAAAATAAGACCAAGTATATCTCCATACCATATAATTCGAAATATAGCAGGGGACTCAATAAGGTATTTAATAAGGTATGTCTCATCTTAGTCTATAATTCATTAGACAATTTGAGGAATATCTTAGGAGATCCAAAAGATAAGATTCCTAATTGTGAGAAAAGTGGAATTTATGAAATTAGTTGTAAAGATTGCGACAAAAAGTATGTTGGGCAAACTAAAAGTTCAATTAAAAAACACGATATAAAGATTTAGCATATTTAAAATACAGTAGAACAAAAAAGTCTAGCACTGCCAAACATGCCCTTGAAGTTGATTATATTGTAACATTAAAATTAATTAAAAATATATCTGATAGGAGATTGTTGAACGCAGACGGCTCTTAAAATGGTTCGGGTTTTCCATAATAGATGGAATCACATGAAAATGAGGTCTAATTTTAAAGCTGCTGAAAAAATCGTGGTATACCACAAGTTAACTGATAGTGTCCTGTGTGTGTGTGTATGTTTTTTTTTTGAAGTTTCGTGGGAATAAATGAGAATTTGCAGTCAGAATATCTATCTATTTTCGCAACGTTTCGAAAGCAAATTCGATCTTTTCAAGTTCAAATGTTGAAATTTGACAGAATTTTCCGTCAAAAAGTTGTGAAAATAAATAGATATTCTGACTACAAGTAGTTTTTTATTCTCACGAAACTTCCAAAAAAAAGAAAATGGTTTATTATTGCAATGTTACGTTTAATAGACCCAAAATTATAAAATGTAAAAGTAGTTTTAAATAAAGACAGACGGCCTATTCCTTATAGGTCCCCTCTACTGGTTACTTGACCAGAACTCATGGCCTCGCCTATGCCATTAGTTCCACCTGAGTAATTCAGGTGTTAGATTAGGTATAAATAAGTTAGATTTCTAGTTTAGCTTTAGTCAATCCTCGCTACTGATCAAGCTAACATGGTTAGAGAAAACGCGCAAAAATAAAGTTTATGGTGTAGTGGTGATATATACTGAGTAGTGTCATTGTGCCAAAGATTCCACGTTCCCAACATAGCAAACTTTAGTATGCAATTTTCGACAAAAAAAATTATGTTTAATTATTTATAAAAAATTGTCTATTAAAAAAATTAAAAACACCTCTCGACATTTTGTATAAGTGTGTTAAGATTTAAAAAAAAAAGTGAAGAAATATTAAAAATTACCTGAGTAATATTTCAGACAGTGTCTGAAGACAGGTAGCGTTCCCAAACCGACGCCAGGTCACATTTAATGCTATAACTTTGTATTCGAATGGAATTTTCTTAAAATAATTTTTTTGTAGTATAGCGAATAAAAATTGATAAAAAAAATCTAATTTTTGAAAATTCAATATTATAATATATTAACCATCCGTCGACTTATAATATTTATAATCTAGGAGTATAATAAAATACACTCTTATTTTATCGTGGATACGATTAACATTATTTCTAAGGCAAGCATTTAAAAAATGATGCGCTAAGGAAAGAGCAAAAAATTCTTCAAAAGGCGGCATTACTAATCGAAGGCTTGAAGAAAGTTACAAATTCCAAACTTTTTGTGTAGTATTTTAATGCAAATAGAAATTAGCAAAAAAAAAACACACTCTTGCACTAAAATATATTTGATCATTTTTAAGCCGTTGCATCAGTATCAAGTAAAGGACTAACCAACGATATTCAAGAACCCGAAGCTCCATTTCACGAAACTAACATAGGATTGTATCCAGAAGTTACCCCCAAGACTAAACGGTCCCCATCTAATTTAGAAATTCAGCCGTTACAAAGAAAATACGATAGTTATGCTCCCTTAACCAATAACCAAAACACTAGAGGCAAAAACATTATAACCAGCGCAAGACATACGGAAATCTTTAATATTCGAGTAAAAAGAAATGAGTAAGAATCGACCGCAGCAAAATAAGGTGTCCTATGTTACAAAAAAAAATTGAATATTAAAATATTTATAGAAAGAAAAAATTAAAAGCGAAAAAAATGTTTATTTTTTTATCTCAGAAAATTATTACTTAAAAGTAATGTTATTTAAAAGTGAACCGCTATGTTTTCAATCTTCTGCCATTTCTTTGGAAATGTAAATGCTTTTAGAAGTTTTGCAAGAAGTAAAACACTACTTAAATTCCCACTAATTTTTTTATTTTTAACACCATGACATGTTTCGCTGTACGACAGCTTCTTCAGATGGTTTGTTACAAAATGAGGGTAAAATTACTATAATAAATGCTTGGTTCACAATTTATGGCAGGTAATAAAATAATTTAATTAAAACCGATTTAGTAATGGTGAATTATTTAAGTTTAATTTTTCATTTATTAAGGAATCTGAATTTTTCAACTTGTTTATTTCTAAAGATTCTAGGTAATTAAGTTTCAGGCTCTTTGTGCAAGTATGTAATATTTCAAAGTTTGGCTTGAATTGGTGGTTATTTTCAATTAAATGATTTGCGTAATTTGAGTTATTTTTTCTATTGATGTATAATGAAGCATGTTCTTTTATTCTTTTTGAAAACTTCTTCCTGTTTGACCTATATATGTTTTTGAGCAATTTCCACAATTTAATCTGTATACTCCCGATCTATTGTCTCTATCTGTTTTAGTTTTGTTATTTGTTATAAATTTTGCCAAGTGTGTTGGATGTTTTCAATGCTGTGTTAATATTTAATTTTCTCGAGAATCTATTTAATTTAGTGCTGGATCTACCATAGTATGTTATTGACTTTACGTTTTTATAAGGTTCTTTATTACTCGGAAAGACTGTACTAATGGCTTTTTTGTAAAGTTTTTTTTCTTGAGAATATTATCTATTATGGATGGTGAATAGTCATTATTTACTGCTAATTGTTTTATAATATTAAGTTCTTTTGAAAATCGTCTTGGTTCAGAGGAATATTTGAACCAACCATTTATTATAGTAATTTTACCCTCATTTTGTAACAAACCATCTGAAGAAGCTGTCGTACAGCGAAACATGTCATGGTGTTAAAAATAAAAAATTTAGTGGAAATTTTAAGTAGTGTTTTTACTTCTTGCAAAACTTCTAGTTATGGATCTCCAACAAGTATCGGCTGAATCAATCCAAGTGTAAATGCTTTTCATTCTTTAGTTTTTAGATTTTTCAGATTTTTTATAATGGCAATTATGGCAACCGGCCGTACCTTGCCGAGATGCAGATATCAATCTACACGTAAAAAAAAACGTGCTGAGAGGTCGGGATTTACTGAACTGACATCCAAATATACTCCAAGTTTGCACTAATTGGATCAGTTGAAGACTTCGGGTGTCATTACGCTATATAAATAAGCTAAGCAAATTTGAACTTATTTATGGGACTCTCTGTTCATCTATAATTTAATAATACTAATTTTTTTTTTTATATATTAAGGGGTAAGGGCGCGTCAACTTCAAAGGTTATTTGGCGCCCGAAATAATTTAGATTACGATATTTAATTCTTTTAAGTAATTGATGATTCCCAGCTTATTTGATTGAAAAGTGCTTACAATTTGTTTAATGTTTGATGGTATGTTATGTTTGTTTCTTCTATGCGAAAAATGCGCTGCCTCAAATATGTGTTTGACAGTCAATGATTGATTACAGATGGAACATAGTGGTGCTGGTTCTATCTTTAGTAGGTGAGAGTGTGTCTAGTATGTATGTCCAGTCGCTAGTCTTCTGAGTTTTACATTCTCTGATCTGTTGAGACTGTGAATGTGTAGGGAGGAAAAACAAAAGGTTTTACTTCCCACAGCTTGTTATTCGGATCTACAAGATTCTATTCCAACTGAAAATTATTTCTATTAATTAAGATTAAATTTCTGTGATAATCATTGGTATGGTTCTGTCCTGTGATATTGTTGCCTGCTTCTATGGCTTGTTTGGCTATTAGATCTACTCTGTCATTCCCTTTGATTCCCATATGGCTAGAAATCCAGATTAATATGATGGTTCTATTCCTGGCCTTGGCGATATATAATAAGTCTGCTATTTGTCTTAGGTATGCATAGTCCGGATTATTGAATTTGATGGCTTTTATGGCACTTAAAGAGTCTGATGCAACGAGGAATTTGTTGTTTTCCTTGTTATTTATTGCATACCTGATTGCTTCTTTTAGGGCTAACAGTGCAGCAGAAAAGACTGAAGAGTAAGGAGGAAGTTTGAATTGTTGTGAATATGACTTATGTAGGAAGGCTGCTCCCACTCCTTTTGTGGATTTCGAACCATCAGTGTAGACTATGGAAAAGTTTGAGTAGAGAGTGTGTAGCCTTTCGGAGAATTGTTGAATGATGTTAGCACCTATTAGGTCATTTTTGTTGCCGGAATGAAAGTGTAGATCAATTGATGGGTTTGGAGAGAACCAAGGAGGAAATGTGGTGAATAGTGGGTAGTCAAATTTGGGAGGAGTGAGCCCATGTAAGGTCAGGTAAGAGTTTATTCTGTTGGGAATGGATTTTGAAGGAAAGGCTATGTGAGCTTTGTGTGCATTAGTCAAGTTTAAAAAGAATTTTGTGTGAGGTCTCTGTAACAAAGATGCGTAATATTTCATTAATGAAAGCTGTCTGGTTAGATAGAGTGGGGAGTAGCAGCTATGCATTGAAGACTATTAATTGGTGTTGTTCTGAATGCACCCGTTACCAAACGTTGCCAAAGTGTTTGGTTCTGTATGGGGCTAAAGATTTTTTAGATGCATTACTGGCGGCATCGTAAATGAAATCGCCGTATCTAAGTTTTGAGAGAATGAGAGACTTGTATAAATTATTTAGAGAAATAAAATCTGCACCCCACTTGGTGTTGGCTAGTATTCTGAGTATATTTAGGTCTTGGGTGTGCGAGCTTTGAGTTGTTTGATGTGTGAGTTTCCAGCAGAGTCTGTTGTCGAATGTCAGGCCAAGTATTTTAATAGAAGTTGCTGAGGGAATTTCATTATTGTTGATATGGAATGAATCCATTCTTAGTCAATTTCTGACCTTGCAGATATGTA
The DNA here is from genome assembly GCA_019049505.1 of Pachyrhynchus sulphureomaculatus. NCBI lineage: Eukaryota > Metazoa > Arthropoda > Insecta > Coleoptera > Curculionidae > Pachyrhynchus > Pachyrhynchus sulphureomaculatus. The sequence continues at coordinate 208,343,081 of CM032456.1, read as the reverse complement.
TTGTATTTGACTTAGTTGAAGAAAAGTTGAAATCATTGTTGATTGCCCAATTGTATACTAATGCAATGGCTGTCTGTAGAGTACTTGAGGTTTCTCTGTGTGACTGATTGGAATGGTAGATGACGGCATCGTAAATGAAATCGCCGTATCTAAGCTTTGAGAGAATGAGAGACTTGTATAAATTATTTAGATAAATAAAATCTGCACCCCACTTGATGTTGGCTAGTATTCTGAGTATATTTAGGTCTTGGATGGTGCGAGCTTTGAGTTGTTTGATGTGTGAGTTCCAGCAGAGTCTGTTGTCGAATGTCAGGCCAAGCATTTTAATAGAAGTTGCTGAGGGAATTTCATTATTGTTGATATGGAATGAATCCATTCTCAGGCAATTTCTGACCTTGCAGATATGTATTGTATTTGACTTAGTTGAAGAAAAAGTTGAAATCATTGTTAATTGCCCAATTGTTTACTAATGCAATGGCTGTCTGTAGAGTACTTGAGGTTTCTCTGTGTGACTGATTGAATGGTAGATGAAGGCATCGTAAATGAAATCGCCGTATCTAAGCTTTGAGAGAATGAGAGACTTGTATAAATTATTTAGAGAAATAAAATCTGCATCCCACTTGGTGTTGGCTAATATTCTGAGTATATTTAGGTCTTGGGTGGTGCGGGCTTTGATTTGTTTGATGTGTGAGTTCCAGCAGAGTCTGTTGTCGAATATCAGGCCAAGTATTTTAATAGAAGTTGCTGAGGGAATTTCATTATTGTTGATATGGAATGAATCCATTCTTAGTCAATTTCTGACCTTGCAGATATGTATTGTATTTGATTTAGTTGAAGAAAAGTTAAAATCATTGTTAATTGCCCAATTGTTTACTAATGCAATGTCTGTCTGTAGAGTACTTGAGGTTTCTCTGTGTGACTGATTGGAATGGTAGATGACGGCATCGTAAATGAAATCGTCGTATCTAAGCTTTGAGAGAATGAGAGACTTGTATAAATTATTTAGAGAAATAAAATCTGCACCCCACTTGGTGTTGGCTAGTATTCTGAGTATATTTAGGTCTTGGGTGGTGGTGTGCGGGCTTTGATTTGTTTGATGTGTGAGTTCCAGCAGAGTCTGTTGTCGAATATCAGGCCAAGTATTTTAATAGAAGTTGCTGAGGGAATTTCATTATTGTTGATATGGAATGAATCCATTCTTAGGCAATTTCTGACCTTGCAGATATGTATTGTATTTGACTTAGTTGAAGAAAAGTTGAAATCATTGTTAATTGCCCAATTGTTTACGAATGCAATGGCTGTCTGTAGAGTACTTGAGGTTTCTCTGTGTGACTGATTGGAATGTAGATGACTATGTCATTAGCAAACAGTTTGAATTTCAAGGCAGTTGGAATCTGTTTTGTGATGGTTTGGATTGCGATATTAAAGAGGGTTGGGCTTAGGACAGAACCCTGTGGTACACCAAGTTTGAGGATGTGAGTATTGATAATAATCTATTTGCTCTTACTTGGAAAGTTCTTGAGGAAAGAAAATTCTTGATGAATTTTAGTAGACACCAGTAAAGCCCATCTCATTCAACTGTTCGAGAATGATGTTGGCGTTTATTATGTCAAAAGCATTGCTTAAGTCTAATGAAGCAAGACACGTATGTTGATTTCTCGGTATGGCTATTCTTATGTCGGTGTCTAAAGAAGCAAGGTAATCAATAGCTGACCTATGCTTTCTGAATCCGTATTGGAATTGTGATAGATGATTCTTTGTTTCTAAAACCCATGTTAATCGCTGATGTGCCATTCTTTCTAATATCTTGCAAAGATGATTAGTCAGTGAAATTGGTCTGTAACTGTTGGGTAGAGATCTCGGTTTGCCAGCCTTATGTATTGGTACAATGATGGAATGCAGCCATGACGCGGGAAATTTGGAATTGCACCAGAGATAGTTGTAATAATCCAATAAGGATTTGAGCATGGATTCAGAGAGATGCTGGATTATTGATAATAGGATGGAGTCGGGGCCATGTGCAATGTCTTTTGATGTTCTAAATGCAGAATTCAATTCATGCAAAGAGAAGGGGGAATTATAGTGGTGATGTTGCTCGGATTCGAAAGATAGAGTTGTACTGATTGGTAGTTTGTTCGTGTCATTAGGTGTTGATTTTGTTTGGTAATTGAGGGCAACTGCGTCTATAATTTCTTCGGGGTCTGAGATATAAATGTCATTATTAAGAAGTGCGGATATTCTGTGCCCTTCATTTTTTTTACCATTTGCCAAAGTTGACCTGATGATAGTGGATGTCGCAATGATGTAGTTAGATCCCTCCATGATTTTATTTTGGTTTCCTTGAATACTTGTTTGGTTTGTGCTCTTTTTCTCTTATATTCTATGAAATTGTCCTCTGTTGGATGGCGTTTGAATAAGTTTAATGCTTTTTTTCTTGCCTTGAGTAGCCTGGAGCATTCGCTGTTCCACCACGGAACAGGAGTTTTGTTTTTGGAATGTTGATGTGAGGGAATTGCTTCATGTGCAGCTTTTAATATGATGTGAGAGAACTCTTGTATGTAGGTGTCTACATCGTGTATCTGCGATGTAGAAGCTGTTAGAGTTGTGCTGAATTTATTCCAGTCGGCCCTGGCAGTATTCCACTTGGTTTGAGGAGTGGGATAATGGGGATTGGATGTGGGGAAACGAAGGATGATAGGAAAGTGGTCACTGCCCTGGATGTCAGGTAGAATGTCCCATTCAAGGACATTCGCTAGCGACTGACTGCAGAGAGATAGATCAATTGTCGAAAAAGTGCCAGACGAAGAGTTTAAATGAGTTGGAGAAAGATGATTGATAATGGCTATGTTGTTTAGTAGCAGAATGTCTTCTATCATTTTGCCACGGGTCGTGTTATGAGAAGAGCCCCATAGTATGTTGTGGGCATTTAGATCACCGAGAAGAATGAAAGGTGAAGGGAGTCGTGAAAGTAGTTCATTAATGATTGTTGATACTAATAATGCAGTGCATTCACGGAACTGATGGTCGCTACCAAGTAGCAATCATTAATCACTAACTTATTATATTGAAATACTTGCGCAATATCAGACTAAGTCTCAGACAGTAACAACCATCGACAACCTACATTTTCCTATCGAGAAAGTAGTTCCTCATATTTAAATTTATTGTCCTTAGAGATGCTGATAATGGACACAAAGACATTGCGATGAATATCAAAACTGATGTGTCCTCAAGAAAACGTAACACAAAACAGTCGTGGGATATTCTTGACGTTATGAAACATGTCAGATATTCATTTTTGGGGAAAATGTTTGAAGACAGTAAGTACAAATATGAAAATATTGGCTAATCATACAATGAGCGTCCTGATTCTAAATCCAATATTTCTTTTGCGTTTATCTTCAATTAGAGTACTCCACAGGAAATGTTATGACGCTGAAATTTTCTAAGGCCATATCATATATCACTGTAATTAAATAAACTTATAAAGCGGTCACAGTCTGACCGCATGTTGATTGATTCTTAAAAATTTTAATGGCAGTGACAACTTTTTTACGAATCTAAAGCATATAGGCACTTCCTTATCAAATCATATTATTATACTCTATTCTCGGTACGTGGCATCCAACCGCTACTGATTTAAGTGGTAAAATTTTTTTTACACGTTTGCAGCTTTGCAAAACCAAATTAAAGCTGATCAAGAAGATTTCGTAGACATCACCAAACTAGGACAAGAAAAAACTAGATCCGGGGCTCTTCCAAATGGTTAAATCAACTTTGACTACTCTTTTAGAACCACCAGAAACAAGTTTTCTTATGGTCGTTTTTGGCGGTCATTTACATGCGATTATGGATAAGCATAGTCCTTTGGTACAAAGTATTAAATATGTGATTGAAAATACTGAACCACTGCATACACTTATTATTGTAACAGGTAAATAACTATAAATGAGCTCTAATAAAAGTGATATATATATATATATATATATATATATATATATATATATATATATATATATATATATATCTATATATATATATATATATATATATATATATATATATATATATATATATATATATATATATATATATATATATACGTATATATACGTATATATATATATATATATATATATATATATATATATATATATATATATATATATATACATATACATATATATATATATATATATATATATATATATATATATATATATATATATATATATGATAACTGCGTACGTCTGACTGCGTGTTATTCTGGCGCGCGCGGTTGGCCAATCCCAACCAACCAACAAGAACGCCCCTGTTGCGCATATAACCAGACGCAATCGAACCGCAGAGCTCAGTCTACTTCAAGATTCCATCACGTAAGCTTTGAAAAAGATGGGTGAGATCCCATTGAAACGTCAGCTGTTAAAAAATCCTTCTCAGGATATCCAGCCTACACGGGAAACCCGAGACACACAGTTATCATATTACACCGTGAAGACATCCGTCAAAACCTTGAAAAATTCCACATGGCCGTTTATATATCTTTTGCCCCTTCTTCAAAGGGAAGTCTTTAAAATGTTCACTTCCGAGACGCAAAATCCGACGCATTCAATGTGAACTAAATAAGTTAAGTCGGCAACACGCGTTGTACACTGCTGGTTTAAGTTAAACTGCTCAAAAATCTAAACTCACTGCTTAATCAAATTACACTGCTCAAAAATTTAAACTCATTGCTTAACTGAAATTAGCAAGTATTATATGAATTATTGATAGAAAAACAGTGTTGTGACATGTTCTTCAAACTAGGAAAAAATGAATGTTACTATATATATATATATATATATATATATATATATAATATATATATATATATATATATATATATATATATATATATATATATATATATATAATTTCGTGTGGTGATTAAACATTACTTTATGAAAGGCAAAACGCCTCAGGAGACTAAAGAGAAGCTTGATAAACATTATGGTGACTCTGCACCTTCGATTAGAACAGTTTATAAGTGGTTTCAAAATTTTCGGACTGGCCATATGGGCATAAGTGACGATGAACGTTCTGGACGGCCTGTGGAGGTTACGACTCCAGAAATCATTGATCAAATCCATGATATAGTGATGGATGACAGAAGAGTTAAGGTGCGTGAGATTGCTAGTGCTGTGTGGGCATCTCGACTGAACGGGTACATAATATTTTGCATAAACATTTGGATATGAGAAAGCTATCCGCAAGATGGGTGCCGCGATTGCTCACGCTTGATCAAAAACGGAATCGTGTGAAGTGTTGCAAGGATGGTTTGCAGCTGTTCCAGAAGAATCCGGAGGACTTTTTAAGCGTCGTTTCGTCACTGTGGATGAAACATGGATACATTACTATACTCCTGAGACCAAACAACAATCTAAACAATGGGTTACCAAGGGGGAATCTGCACCAAAAAAGGCGAAGACCGTTCCTTCGGCCGGAAAGGTTATGGCGACTGTCCTTTGGGATTCGCAAGGGATAATCCTCATCGACTATCTGGAAAAGGGTAAAACTATTACAGGTGAATATTATTCATCGTTATTGGACCGTTTGAAAACCGAGCTGCAAGAAAAACGCACGCCGATTGGCCCACAAGAAAGTCCTTTTCCATCACGACAACGCACCAGCACACACCTCAGCAGTTGTGGTCGCAAAATTAATGGAAATAGGATTCCAACTCGTTTCACATCCCCCCTATTCTCCAGACTTGGCTCCCTCGGACTACTATTTGTTCCCCAATTTGAAGAAATGGCTGGCGGGACAAAGATTTTATTCAAACAAGGAGGTGATTACAGACACTAATGGATATTTTGCAGACTTGAACAAATCCTATTATTCGGAAGGGATCAACAAACTAGAACATCATTGGACGAAGTGTATAAGCCTAAAAGGAGACTACGTCGAAAAATAAAAAGGTTTACCCCAAACACATAAGTAGTTTTTATTTTTGCACAGACTTTTCAAACCAGCCTCGTATATATATATATATATATATATATATATATATATGCTTTTAGTTTTAAGTACAATTTATTGTATCTTGTCATGATATTATACCAGTACGAGAAAAGTACTCGAGTGTTTTCTCGGTCGATCCTAGCTTGATTGATGAGCCGTGATACGGCGAAACACGTCTCGGCAAGGTGACAGACTCTAAACTAAGTTGCTTATCTATAGATAAACTGTTTAAAAATTTTATCTTAGTCAGATTGCTGCAACATATTAAGAAATAAATAGTTATTTGGTCCGTTTCTGATTCTGACCAATTTAAACTTCAAACCGGTGTTGTTTTAAAGGGAGCCGCACATACGTTTCTATATTTACTTTTTATTTTCATTCTCATTCTGCAGAACTCATGATATATGTTGGAATACAAATTAGGTTTTAGATCATATCTACACCAGAGCCTACCCAAAAAATAAATAAGATTTAGAAAAAATGAACAAATAGGTCCAAAATTTGAGTTTAAATTTCAGTATGATTTTTCAAAAAGTAATTTCTATCAGGATTTCTTTACTAATTTGTAAATGAATGAATGTTGTTAATTTAATTGAAATAGTCAATTTTTAAGAATTGTGGGTTCGATCAGAATTTAAATTGGTTACGAATGGGAATGTCCACGTCGCGTCGCCCGTTAATGTGGTGTCCTTAAGATATAATTTAACGCTTGTTTATCATATATTTCTTTATAAAGAAAATTTTAGTCACTATTTTATTTAAATAGTTTCATCCTGATATACTCATTTGCTCCATGTACTGTACACTTCGGTATAGATGAAAAAGATATGTCCAGCTTACGTAGAAGAGTAAAATTTAATTTTTTAGTGTTCCGTATGGAAACACTTTTAAGATCACTTCGGTGTCCGTCCGTCCGTCCATTTGCCACACCCGATTTTGACATAGAAAGTTGAAATTTGGTACTAATATAGGAATTGATGGCCTCATTAGAGCCGTGTAGTTTTGAAAGTTAAATTTTGACTTAGGGGGTTAGTTTTAGGGGATGAAATTGAAAGTGAAAACAATTTTTTTTTACTAGGTCATCGAGTAGGGTGTCAAATGAAAGCTTGTAAAAACACGAGTCCACAAATAAATATAATGTAATACTTGCGCACACTTTTCTTTGTATTATTTTTAAAAAATTGCGAAAAATACTGATCAAAAAAATTTTGAAAAAATTCTGAAATATTCTCCACGGGGTGTAGATTGAACGAATATTATTACGAGTGCATTACTTTTAATAATTTATCTGGTATATAAAAAAAAAACATTCAATCAGTTTTCAGTAAAAATCGGAAACAAACTTTGTTGGAAGCTTATTTGGTGTGTGTGTTTTGTGAAGTCATCGATCATTTTATACCTCCGTAACAAAATTTTTTATTTTAAAAGCAATCAGAGTACGGAACACTAATTGCGCAAGTTCAACTTGACCGGTTATTTAATAGTGATATAAAAAATTAAGATAGTTTTTATAATAAACTAGCCGGGCCCGCGGCTCCGCTCGCGTGGCCTTGATTCACTACTATCGTCACTGCTTATTCCTTAATTTACCCAACGTAATAAAATACCTCCCATTATTGCCCCTTATCTCGCAATATTTCCCCTTATCTCCCATTATCTCTACATAATTTCGATTATCTAGGCTTAACTCTGCCCATCTCCCATTATTTCTTCTTATCTCCCATTCTTTCTCCTTATCTCCCATTATTTCTCCTTATCTCCCATTATTTCTCCTTATCTCCCATTATCTCACCTTATCTCCCATTATCTAGGCTTATCTCGACTTATCTCTCAATATTTCTCCTTATCTCCCATTATTTTCTCCTTATCTCCCATTATTTCTCCTTATCTCCCATTATTTATATTTATCTCCCATTATCTCACCTTATCTCCCATTATCTCACCTTATCTCGACTTATCTCCCATTATCTAGGCTTATATCGAATTATATAGAACATATGTTTAAATTTATAAAAACACGTAAATCGGATAAGTGGTACTCAAGTGATAAGCGCACTAACGGACAGACAGACAGACAGAAAGACGTTGCATTTTATATATATTCTAGATAGAAGATTATAGATAACCTGGCCAGAAAACAAATGTATGAATTAAAAAAAAAAACACGTAAATCGGATAAGGGGTTCTCGAGTGTAAGCGCACTAACGGACAGACACACAGACAGAGCGACGTTGCATTTTATATATATTATATTCTTTGCTACATGATACTGTTCCATATTTAATGCTTTAGGCAGTGTATTGTAAGAGAACGCGCTAGTGGCAAACTTTTCTCCGACTTGATTTACTATTATCGTCACTGCTTATTCCTTATGTCACCTAACGTAATAAATTATATCCTATAACCTGGCCAGAGAACATATGTATGTTTAACAAAAAAGTACGTAAATCGGATAAGCGGTTCTCCAGTGATCAGCGCACTAACGGACAGACAGACAGACAGAGAGGCGTTGCATTTTATATATATTATAGATATTCTTTACTACATGATATTGTTCCATATTTAATAGTTTAGTATGTTTAAAAAAAAAAGCACGTAAATCGGATAAGTGGTTTTCCAGTGATAAGCGCACAAACGGACAAACAGACAGATATACGTTACATTTTATATATATTATAGATGTAATAAAATATATATCTATAACCGGGTCAGAGAACATATGTATGAATTTAAAAAATCACGTAAATCGGATAAGTGGATCTCGAGGGATAAGCGCACTAATGGACAGACAGACAGACAGAGAGTCGTTGCATTTTATATATATTATAGATATAGATTATTATTATTATTATGTAACCTGGCCAAAGAATATATGTATGAATTTAAAAAAAAGACACATAAATCGTGGTTTTCGCGGGATAAACGCACTAATGGACAGACAGACAGACAGAGAGACATTGCATTTTATATATATATTACAGATTATAGATTATAGATATTCTTTGCTACATAATATTGTTCCATATTTAATGGTTTAGGCCGTGTATTAAAAGGCAACGCCCTAGCGGCGAACTTTTTTCCGACATCATTCCCTATTTTACGTCACTACTCATTTCTTATGGTACCTATCGTATAAAATATAGCCTATAACCTGGCCAGAGAACATATGTATGTTTTAAAAAAAAAAGTACGTAAATCGGATAAGTGGTTCTCCAGTGATAAGGTCACTAACGGACAGACAGACAGACAGACAGACAGACAGACAGAGAGACGTTGCATTTTATATATATATATAAGATTAAATATCACGTTACAAAGGATATCGAGTAGAATATTGAACCCATTTTTTATTAATAGCATATTTTTTTCCACGAAAAAAAAAATTATTTTTAAAGTTACATCAAAGGATCATCTTGAAAAACGTTTTAAATCTAGCTGTTTATGTACAGATAAACTGCTAAAAATTTCAGCACCATCAAAGTAGCAATGACGTAAAAAATAAATAAATGATCATTTGTCGAGCTTCCGAATTTAAACTTTATTTTAATAATATATAATCTTAACTAACAACAATGGTACTTAAATTCATTCTATAAATTAATAAAAGAACTCTAGAATCATTTTTTTTCTAAGAAAATGGGTTACAAAAAGAAAAAGTTCTTTATAAATTTTAGGGAAAAATGATAACAAAATTAGGTGTATTATACTACCATAAGTAAATTCATAACAATCACCAATGTATCGATGCTACTTAGATAAAGAAAATATTAAATCAGAAGCAGATCAAATAACTATTTATTTCTTAGCATGGACCAAGATCAACTTTCTATTATTTTATCTCTACATAACCAACTTATTTAGGACGCAACGTCCTGCCGGTGGGACTCACCTTTAGGGGTGAATAGAGATGTTTACGTCCTTCTGGTAGGACGGCATGTACAACCAATAAAAAGTTCAGAAAATTTCAAGCCAGCGCAAAAAAAAAAAATTAAAAATTCCAAAATTAATTAAGATATTTTACGAGTACTTGAAATTTTGGATTTTGCTACCTTTCAGGAGTGCGTTGACCTTGAAAAATTTATTTCACGTGCATCAGCTCTTGTGTTTTCGACATATTCCCTCTTTTATCTATGCTTCTTAGGCAGCATGAAGAGTTTGGTGGATGGCTGGGTACAAAACTCCTTCCGGAAGGTCCTTCCGGTAGGACTTAGGCTTGTACGTTCTATCATTGGAATAAGTGAATAAAAACTATATACCGTACGGATGAGTCACTTATTAAACAAAACAGTACCTACTCATTATATTTGCTTTTATGCTTGGCCATATGCTTATCATCAATAACCCTTTAAACCATCTCTATCAGGTTCCTGCACAGACGAACAAGCTAATAGAGAATATGAACCAGAACATAAAGAAAAAGCATCATCATTCCACGACTCTTTACCAGTTTATGCGAAAGGTTTGTATCGAAATATGTGAAATAGTTTTTCTTTCATTTAGAGCAATTTAAAACCAGCGCTCCTGCAAGAGAGTTCTGTTTTAGACAATTCTTCAACTAACTCCAGTTTGAAAGCCGATAATTTCATAACCAGATGTCATAGCATTTGGAGACGACTCAAGAAATATCTGTGGGAGGCTTATAGACAAGCAGATAGGCTAGAGAGGTTATTTTTATTCCCTTATTTACCGTTTTGGTATTACAGTTTTAACCTAGGATATTTTGTTATACAGTTGCTCTCGCTACGAACCTAGTATATCTGTATCATTTCAGCGAAGTATGTTGGTAATGGCCCATGATCCATCCAGTTCGACTCCAGATATGTAATACTTTCGAAAACGACAAGGAAATTGTGTCCATCATCAGTCTTTTCTAGTCCAAGTGGTCACCAATCAACAATATGCCGAGAGCAGTTTTCGTCAGAGTCGGCTCTCAGTCTCTTCAAGTCCGACCTTAAGTACACATCCCATTCAAGTATGGAGCTGAAGAAATGCCATTATTCTCGTCAGTCTTTTCTGGTTGGGCCGCAACCCACAAACAACATGCCTTTGAGCTTAAAGAGTTAGTCGATGTTGGCTAAGTACCAGCATGACGTGGTAAATCACCTATCCAGTTAGCTGGATTTTCCCTTAAAAAGTCTCGAATTAGCAAAATTAAAAACCGATTTGGGAGTATTTTTACAGTATTCGGTTATTGAAAGATCTCCAAATGCAATAAAATCTGAAATACGAGATTGGCTATAAAAATAAAGTTAGGAATTTTCAAAATTTTATAGAACTCATTTGTAGTCCGCTGGCGCTCAATAATGTTGGTGCCTAAGTAACAATGTGTATATATATATATATATATATATATATATATATATATATATATATATATATATATATATATATATATATTTAGCAATATTTAAATTACAAAATTTAGAATTTTTTAAACGGTGTCCTCAAAGTACGAGGCTGGTTTGTAAAGTCCGTGCAAAAATAAAAACTACTTATGTGTTTGGGGTAAACCTTTTTTATTTTTCGACATAGTCTCCTTTTAGACTTATACACTTCGTCCAACGATGTTCTAGTTTGTTAATCCCTTCTGAATAATAGGATTTGTCCAAGTCTGCAAAAATATCCATTAGTGTCTGCAATCACCTCCTCGTTTGAATAAAATCTTTGTCCCGCCAGCCATTTCTTCAAATTGGGGAACAAATAGTAGTCCGAGGGAGCCAAGTCTGGAGAATAGGGGGATGTGAAACGAGTTGGAATCCTATTTCCATTAATTTTGCGACCACAACTGCTGAGGTGTGTGCTGGTGTGATGGAAAAGGACTTTCTTGTGGGCCAATCGCAGGCGTTTTTCTTGCAGCTCGGTTTTCAAATGATCCAATAACGATGAATAATATTCACCTGTAATAGTTTTACCCTTTTCCAAATAGTCGATGAGGATTATCCCTTGCGAATCCCAAAAGACAGTCGCCATAAACCTTTCCGGCCGAAGGAACGGTCTTCACCTTTTTTGGTGCAGATTCCCCTTGGTAACCCATTGTTTAGATTGTTGTTTGGTCTCAGGAGTATAGTAATGTATCCACAGTGACGAAACGACGCTTAAAGTCCTCCGGATTCTTCTGGAACAGCTGCAAACCATCCTTGCAACACTTCACACGATTCCGTTTTTGGTCAAGCGTGAGCAATCGCGGCACCCATCTTGCGGATAGCTTTCTCATGTCCAAATGTTTATGCAAAATATTATGTACCCGTTCAGTCGAGATGCCCACAGCACTAGCAATCTCACGCACCTTAACTCTTCTGTCATCCATCACCATATCATGGATTTGATCAATGATTTCTGGAGTCCACACCCCACACCACCACCACAGGCCGTCCAGAACGTTCAGCGTCACTTGTGCCCATATGGCCAGTCCACCACTTATAAAACTGTTCTAATTGAAGGTGCAGAGTCACCATAATGTTTTTCTAGCTTCTCTTTAGTCTCCTGAGGCGTTTTGCCTTTCATAAAGTAATGTTTAATCACCACACGAAATTCTTTTTCGTCCATTTCTTGAAAATCACTCGACTTCCTTGATTCACACGAATGCCAAACACAAAGAAATAGACCAATATGACTGAAACTTGGTGTGCGTTCATTCAAGAGATGCTAGTAACTAAACATGACCTCGCCGGTGGTGCCATCTCTCGGACTTTGCACGGACTTTTCAAACCAGCCTCGTAAAGTGTAAACAATGCACTAACCTTAATTTATCTTTGTAATTTTAGGACCAAAATGCGACATTTTATCAGAATGTGCTCTTTTGTATGATATTCCACTTACAGTAAGGAAAATTTTAGAATTGGCATATCATAAGCCAGGTAATTTAAATAAATTATTTTCGGTTTGGATTTCTTTGATATTAACTCATAATGATATATTATTAGCTTTTTTCGGCAACTATGACGTAGCCAAGGGAGGCCATGGGGCATAAACCCCTCGCTGCTCCTATATAATAAATACCCTCGTTAGCAACAGAACTTTTTTACTGGGGGTCCTTTTTTATGAAAAGGTTCACCCTCCGGTCATCAGGTTCTTTTTGTAAAAAATCTTCACCCCCGGTCTGCGATTTTTAAACTGACTGCTTAGTTTTGTTAGAGTTATACTAAGACTAGTTTTTTTTCGTGAAAAAATTCGAAAGTATTCTGCATTTGACACACAAACTTCCTGTGCAAAAGTAGCAACTAAGATCGGACAGTGACAAAGAAATTGTCAAGCAAAAAAGACAGAAATATATGCAAAATTCAGATAGCAAACGCACTTAATCATAAATGTGCCACAAGCTGGATTTGGTAACACCAATGATGGCAATACAAGTTGAAAATTTTTTGCCAGTCCAGAGCACGGACGAAGAGATGTGGTATTCTTCATCGTGAATAATTATTTTTGTAATTTTTGTTTAAGTCAACATGTTTTTTTCTCAATATACTGTTTTTTTATATATTAAAATGTATTTTTTCTTGAAAATATGCCCTCCAAAAAGCATTCACTGCTTTATTTAGAAATAAAACCCGATTTAAAATATCTAAAAACATAAAAATAATTTTGTCCGCTTGAAACGCTGAAATAGCCCTATGTGTGCCCCTTCGTCTGTTTATTAATGCTCAAGGCTCCCTTTTTTACGTAGATGAGGCAACGTTTATAATACACACGTAATATTAGTTCGTTGTCGGTAACAATACTATACCAGGATGTCGCTTTTAGGTTTATTCCATATTATTATATGTGTACTATAAATTTTCGATATTTACATTTTTACTGTTACCTTTTAACCCTTTTCCTGGACTAACACATGGGCTGAAAAGTCCCGGGCCTAACACATAGATGGCGCTAGTTTTATTGCAGTCACCTTTTTTTCAGTTAATACTAACCTTCAAAAGACAGCTGTTAAAATTTCATGATATTCTATTCATTAGTTTGTGAGTTATTGTGCTAAGAGTGACGCTACTTTTGTTATTTTCAAAACAATGGATCAAAAACAATTTCGTGTTTTAATTTTACACTGCTTCTTGATGGGAAAAAATACCGTTCAAGCGAAGCAATGGCTTGAAAAGTGTTATGGGGACTCCGCTCCATCAGAAACAACAATAAAACGTTGGTTTGCTGACTTCAAACGTGGTCGTAGAGACACCGATGATGCAGAACGCAGTGGACGTCCAAATGAGGCGGTAACACCAGAAAACATAAAAAAAATCCATAAAATCGTTTTGAATGATCGAAAAGTGAAGTTGCGTGAGTTAGCTGACATCGTAAAGATATCAAAAGAACGTGTTGGCTTTATATTGCATGAGCATTTGACTATGAGAAAGCTCTGTTCAAAGTGGGTGCCGCGTTTGCTCACTGTTGATCAAAAACAAGAACGTGTTGATGATTCTGAGCAGTGTTTGACCATGTTTAAACGTAACAAACCGGAATTTTTTGCGTCGATATGTGACAATGGATGAAACATGGATCCATCACTTCACTCCGGAATCAAAACGATTGTCATCTGAGTGGACAGCAACTGGTGAACCTCGTCCAAAGCGCCCGAAAGCACAACAATCGGCTGGAAAGGTTATGGCCTCGGTATTTTGGGATGTGCGTGGTGTAATATTCATCGACTATCTTGAGAAAGGAAATACCATCAACAGTGAATATTATATAGCGGTATTGGAGCGTTTGAAGGCCGAAATTGCAAAGAAACGACCGCATATGGCAAAGAAAAAATTTTGTTTCATCAAGACAACGTACCGTGTCACAAGTCAATCAAAACAATGGCAAAACTACATGAATTGAACTTCGAATTGCTCCCACATCCACCGTATTCGCCAGATTTGGCTCCCAGCGACTACTGGCTGTTCGCAGACCTGAAAAAAATGCCCGCCGGTAAGAAATTTCGCACGAATGAAGAGGTTATCGCTGAAACTAAGGCCTATTTTGAGGCAAAAGATAAATCGTTCTACAAAAGTGGTATTGAAATGTTAGAGCGGCGCTGGAATGATTGCGTTGCTCTTGATGGAGATTACGTTGATGAATAAAGCTAATTTTGAACCAAAAAAACCGTGTTTTCTTTGTTAGGCCCGGGACTTTTCAGCCCATGTGTTAAAATCATTCCGTTCAAATTATTTTCGACATGCTTTACCTTTTAACCTTTTTAAGGTAGAGTACTCGTAAAAGGTTAACAGTAGAAAGATCACAGCAGAAAGTTATAATAATAATATACCTGGCATAATGAAATTTTAAATTCTTAGAAGTTTAATCGAGCAATAAACTTCAAAATATCGATTACAAGGCACATTTACTAAAAGTTTACTGACAATAAATGTTGTTTTTTTAGTAGAATTTTTCATACAATATAAGTAATTTTCAATAGATTTTTAACTGCACTATTTTTTAAAGAAATATTGAGATAATAAAAAAAGCGTAAGCAATATTTAATGTCATTTCTTGACCTTTTATTTAATATGTACAACAGCATTTTCAAGAATCCAGTATCTGGTATTCGAGTAATTTCAATAATTTAGTGACCGCTGATTGATTTTTCTCTCGAAAAACATAATAAAATAGAGTCAGTGTAAGAATTAAGCTAATAGTGCTCAGAGACTATGGCCGAAAGATTGGACGACCTCTATAATAATACCACTACATAAGAAAGGCTCTACCCGTAAATGTAGTAATTATCGTACATTATCTCAGTTATCACATCCAAGTAAGGTAATGCTACATATCATAAATAATCGGTTTAAGATATTATGTTGACCAACAAATCTCTAGAGAACAAGCGGGATTCGTTAAAGGACGAGGCACAAGAAATCAGATTGTTAACATAAGACAATTGATAGAGAAATGTAGAGAGTATGTGTCTATGGTAATGTGCTTCATAGACTATAATAAGGCTTTTGATTTTGTCAACTGGAAAAAGCTTTGGGAGGTACTAGAGCAAATGGATGTCATCTGATTAAACTGATTAAAAACCTCTACTTGGACAGCACTGCAGTGGTGAGAATAGACAATACAATATCCGATCAGTTTCATCCTCGCCGAGGTGTAAGACAGGGCTGTGTTCTGTCTCCTACATTATTTAATGTTTATGGTGAATTTATAATGAGAAATGCGCTGAATGAATGGGATGGTGGAATCCTAATAGGAGGTGAGCGAATAAATAACTTGCGTTACGCTGATGATACCACCATATTTGCAGCGACCGAGGAAGAGATGGCTACACTTTTAAATCGAATAGAGCAAGAAAGTGAGAAACTAGGTCTGACCATAAATAAGGACAAAACGAAGCTGATGATAGTCGATAAGTCTGACCAAATAGTAAGATCCGACTTACTCAATGGCATTGAGAGAGTAACAACCTTTGTATATCTAGGATCATCCGTAAGTAGTATGGGAGGATGCGAGAATGAAATAAAAGAAGAATATCTCTAGCAAGAAATGCTATGACGAGACTTACTAAGATATGGAAAAGTCCATACATAACTAAAGGAACGAAATTAAATCTCGTACAGACCTTAGTATTTCCAATATTTTGGTATGGTGTAGAATCCTGGACACTTAGAGTAAAGGAACGTAAATCTATTGATTCCTTTGAAATGTGGTGTTATAGGAGGATGTTGAGAATATCCTGGACAGCCAGAAGAACTAATCAATCTATACTGAATGAACTAAATGTAACTGTAAGGTTATCATCACTGTGCATGAAAAGAATTCTTCAGTATTTTGGACATGTAGCTAGAAGGCCAGGCAATAATGTAAACCGGCTAATAATAATGGGAGAGGTCCAGGGTAAAAGGAGGAGAGGCCGTTCGCCAACAAGATGGTCAGATCAAATAAAACAAGTTATGGATCAACCACTCCATGTATCGTTGCACTTGGCAGAAGATCGAGAGAAATGGAGAGAAATAGTGAACAGAACAGTGAAGTCATTCCATAGAGATCACGACCCTCAAGACTGAGGAAACGAATAGAGAGAGAGAGAGAGAGCTCAGAGACTCAACTTCGTTAATCAAACTGATCGATTCAATTGTATAATTGAGGTGTCCGTTTTTTTTTTATGGGTCTAGCACACGTGCTGCAGGGAAGTCCCTAAAGCGCTACAGGAGCGACGCGTATGCGAAAAAAGCGATTCACATTGTTCTTGAATCGCTGTAAACTGTACTCGGTAGGAAACACAGTCCTGGGCAAATTATTCCAAAGGGATGATGTTCTCCATATAAAAGACTGCTTGAAAAGCGTTGTACGAGGAGTAGTAACAAGCTGAACCTCATACGGATATGAAGTATTAGCGCGACGTGTATTTCTAACATGCACCGCTCTGGGAGGAATTAAGCGGGCTACATCCTTTGAACACTTTCCAGAAAAATACTTGTAGAATAGACTCAAATTGCCAACCGTTCTTCGATGTTCCAGCGAATCAAGGCCGCCAGTCAGTTCCGGGTCTCCAATCAGACGAATAGTTGGTCGAATTTGAGCTTTGTAAAGAATTAACAGTTGTTGTGGAGTGTAAAGCTTTCTAGTTCGAAATAATATTTCTAACTTTTGAGAAGCTCTCCTTGCTATGCCTGCAACATGTTCATGCCAGTTACTTTGTGATAGTACATTTTAAATGAAATGACACGAATTACTTTGTTATTTGTCACTTATTATTTTTATTTTTCTGCTACTGCAGTTTCGTAGGTTTACTACATTGTCAACCGTAATACTACAAACTAAGGTGATTTATTTATGATTTATAACAAATTTCCAGGTACAATTTGGAATTACCCATCATTTAATTACAATAAACTCAAATTAAATTATGTTATTACAAAGGGTTAAATGACATTATTGTTTGAAAAAATACTTTTCAATATTTTCTTAAAACTTTTTACCTTTTTTCCTTCATCAAAGATATATCTAAAAAACTTCTAAAATACGCGAAACAAGGTTGAATTCTGAAGATCTGTTTGATTATTTAATAGGATTGTATCTTTATTTTTATTGTGCTTGTAGATCTCTATAGCTTCTAAAATATTTAATTTTCTTCCTTTTTGTGCTTTATGTAATATTTGTAGATTATTTATGTCTAGAAAAATATGGTTTATTTGATGGAAGTAGTTAGCAAAGTTGAAGTTGGAGATCTATAAACACAATAAAAATAAGGATACAACCCTTTTAAATAATCAAACAGATGTTCAGAATTCAACCCTGTTTGGCGTATTTTAGAAGTTTTTTAGATATATCTTTGAAGAATTTTTGTAAAAAGTTTTAAGAAAATATTGAAAAGTATTTCTTCAAATTCGAAACAATAATGTCATTTTACTCTTTGTAATAAAATAAATTAATTTAAGTTCATGGTAATTTAATGATGGCTAATTCCAAATTGTACCTGGAAATTTGTTATAAATCATAAATAAACCAACCACCTTAGTTTGTAGTATTACGCTTGACAGTGTAGTAAATCTACAAAACTGCAGTAGCAGATAAATAAAAAAAAATTCTGACAAATAACAAAGTAATTCGTTCCATTTGATTTAGAAATTGATTGAATGGAAAGGTCTGCGGTTCGATTCCCAGCAGGTCGGTATACTTTTATTTAAGTATACATGGCCTGGCCACATACAAAGGTAGTAGTTGTTTGCGAAATGCAATAACGTCCGTGGCAACACTACCGCGTTGTCTAAAAGGTGCCATGAAATACAAAAATGTATGTTTCGGCACTTGGACAACGTTGACGGGTATTAGAACATACCCGCCGATATTCTCAGGATATCGGTACCGCGGTGAGTATAGAGTCTGCCTAGTCAGCGGATGGTCGCCGGTTCAAATGCGGCACTGGCGTCCCAGATATACGAGGTTAGCGACTGGCTGTATGGCAGAACTGCCCAAGCCAAAAAAAAAAGAAAGCGAGTTATCACAAAAACAACGTATCGAGATCAATATTTTTACTGATTGTTAAGGTGAGTGCCGGAAACATAACGGTTCATATTTAGCTCATATTATTTTAAAGAAAGAATTGTTCATTTATCAATTTATTTTTTACTATGGAAATCTTAAAATTAAACCGAGCGATCATTCGCTTGAAATTCAATTTTACGTAATTATCGTTCGGAATGGTGGTGGTGGTGAGGGAGTAGATAAATATATCTACGTTGGATTTTTGGAGTCCTTTTTACAATAACAGTACACAACAGTCATCACTACTACACCAAACACTTTATTTTGCACTCGACTCCTGTTTCGCTAATCATCATCAGAGGCGATATTCGACTGAATTTAAACTTAAAAACTAGACCTAAAAGTATAGTACAATCGAGCGAAACGGATCCAAATATGCAATACTCCTACTCGTATATATCTAGATTGAGAGAGAAGTATGTCGCCGTTAGTAGAGTATAGACGATCGTTTCTCTCTCGCACCCTAGCTCAGAACTTCGCACGAACTGCACATGCGTTTAACCGAGGTATATAAGAACATATTAATTATATGCAAGTTCCCGGAAATTATTCATATTTATGAGACTAAGCTTATAAATATAATTTTGGATTAAATAAACAATTTGTTTATATGTTATGTATATAAGAGGCGCGCATGCGCGTTAACAATCTATGTATGTATAGTCAAGTTTTTAATCTTAAGGTTAATCAATTATCGCTCCTAATACTTAACGGTTAACGAGACCCGCATCAATGCAAAAATAATATGTTTAGTGCAATGGTGAGTAGCAGGGTGAATCAGCAACATCGGAGGTGATTCTCATCAAGAAAAGAGTGGGACAGGGAAGTATTTTGTCACCATTGCTGTTTAATATTTACTCCGAGACAATTTTCAAACTGGTCTTGAAAGGTATTGCGAAATTTATCAACATTAGTGGTAAAGTTATAAATAACATTAGATATGCTAATGATACTGTGGTGTTAGCTGACAACATACAAGACCTGCAAGAAATAATGAATCGCATTGTTTAGTGTTGTGAAAGCTTTGAGATACCTATAAAACTACAAAAACCAATGTAATGGTTTTCTAGAAGACAGTTTTTCCAGCTCATCTCACCATGAAAGGAACCACTATAAAACAGGTTCAAACATGCAAATAACTAGGAATCACAGTGACTCATCAATGTGACTCTAAAAAATAAATTAACTCGAGAATTGAGTTCTTTACTAGATCGGGTCTAAGTTTGAGACTTAGAATCGGTATGATCCGATGCTATATATTTTCTATTCTACTCTATGGATGCGAAGGACGGACGCTTGACCCAGCCATGGGTCTTGGACTGAAAGAATAACAAACGAAGAAGTTCTCAGGCGTGCACAGAAACAAAAAGAACTCATGCCTTCGATCAGGGGAAGAAAAACACGCTACATTGATCACTTGATGAGAGGTAAAAATTATGAACTTCTGCGATTGACCATTGAAGGTAAAATCCAGGGTAAAAGATCGAATAGAAGACGCCAAAATTCTTGACTTAAGGATATTAGAAGATGATCCAACTGCAGCTCGATAGTTGGGTTTCGCATGGTTGTTTCCAGAACCATGTTGGCTATTTGGATCGCCAACTTTCGAAAGGAGATGGCGTGATAAGAAGAAATGGTGATAACTGTTTCACTTTTTTTATCAAGTAAGACAAAGGCGGACCGATTCCACATAGCACGAGTTGTGCTGCCTCAAACGTACCCTTAACAGAGAAAAGCATAGATTCGTAGTGCAAGTAGGGTATTCGAACGACGCACAGTAAGCCAGGAATCTGATTTTTCGTTCAAAATTGTCTAGAGCCCTCAATTATTAGCAACATTTTTTTTTTAAATACTCCTCGTAAGCGAATTCCGGATAAACATAAGGAAGCCGATTTGTGATTTCAACTTTACGCATTCAAAACTGGTTCATCGGAGATTTCTGGGGTCGCTGAATCTATTTTCGGGGTCATTTTGATCATATACACCCTTTTGAAGGGTGAACATGGGTGTTGGAGAGGTAGAAATTACGATACTCTCCTGAATTAGACTTTCGCGTTCAAAACTGGTTCCTCGGGGGTTTCTCGGGTCGCTGAATCTATTTTCAAACCCCATGTTCAGCCCTCAAAAGGGTGCATATTATCAAAATGACCCAGAAAGTAGATTTAGTGACCCCAGAAACCCCATTATGAACCAGTTTTGAACCCGTAAACTTGAAATCACGTGAACTTCGAAATTTCACCTACCGGTTCCGTACTGTTTTTTGCAATTTTAAAAAATTTTAAGGTTATATTTTGCAAATCGGCTTTCTTACATTTTTTCGGAATACGCTACGAGCATTTAAAAAAAAATTGTCTGATTTCGTTAATAATTGAGGGCTCTAGACAATTTTGAACGAAAAATCAGATTCCTGGCCCACAGTGCGACGGTTTCACTTGAATGTACAGTATATAGTTCCCGCAATCGATTCAATAATCGCGTGATACTAACACTAATTTATAATTCAAAAGGTGTTCAGGTACAGTTGACAATGAAATAAATGTTTATTATGTAAATATTACACTGAAATTTTTTTTACGATAATACCATAATGTTCAATAAAGTTACTTTAATTTTATCTTTACAACCTATCTGAAAATAACAAGAGCCAAAATTTTCAAAATATTGCGTCATATCATATGAATGTATCCGACTTTTTAAAATGTGTGACTTCATACCTAATTTTTTAAGTTTAAGAGATCGAGATCTAGATATACCACTAGATAGTTCGGTAGTTATTTATTATTTATTAGTATTTACAAATTTACGTCTCATTAATTTTAATTTTTATTTTTAGGTTTACAATTATCGGAGTCTACTAATACATAGATAATTTTTTAGAAATTACTGTGAGTGCAGTAAAAAACATTTGAAATTGCACAGTTTAGTTACAGCAACACTATGATTTTATTCTCTTGGAGATATCACCAGGAGTATTGTCATGAGCTTTGGACCTCGAAAAACTTGGGCCCTTCTATAATATATATAAAATGCAACGTCTCTATATCTGTCTGTCCGTTAGTGCGCTTATCACTCGAGAACCACTTATCCGATTTACGTGCTTTTTTTTAAAAACATCCATATGTTCTCTGGCAAGGTTATAGGCTATATATTATTACGTTAGGTAACGTAGGAAATACGTAGTGACGGTAATAATGAATCAAGTCGGAAAAAAGTTTGCTGCTAGCGCGTTCTCTTGCAATTTACTGCTTAAACCATTAAATATGGAAGAATATCAAGTAGCAAAGAGTATAATATATATAAAATGTCTGTCTGTCTGTCCGGTAGTGCGCTTATCACTTGAGAACCACTTATCCGATTTACGTGCTTTTTTAAAACATACATATGTTCCCTGGCCAAGTTATAGGATATATTCTTTTACGTTAGGTAATATGGGATATATTTTATTACGTTAGGTAATATAGGATATATTTTATTACGTTAGGTAACGTAATAAGCAGTGACGATAATAGTGAATCAAGTCGGAAAAAAGTTTGCCGCTAGCATGTTCTCTTGCAATACACTGCCTAAATCATTAAATATGGTACAATATCATGCAGTAAAGAATATAATATATATAAAATGCAACGTCTATCTGCCTGTCTGTTCGTTAGTGCGCTTATCACTCGAAAACCACTTATCCGATTTATGTGTTTTTTTTTATTTATACATATGTTCTCTTTCCAAGTTATATAGTAATAATAATAATGTATAATATATATAAAATGCAACGTCTCTCTGCCTGTCTGTCTGTCGTCCGTTAGTATTTTTTTTAGATTTATACATATGTGCTCTGGCCAGGTTATAGGATATATTTTATTACGTTAGGTAAGAAATAAGCAGTGACGATATTAGTGAATCAAGTCAGAAAAAAATTTGTCTCTAGCGCACTCTCTTGCAATACGCTGCTTAAACCGTTAAATATAGAACAATATCATGTGACAAAGAATACAATATATATAAAACGCAACGTCTCTCTGTCTGTCTGTCTGTCCGTCCGTTAGTGCGCTTATCACTCAAGAACCACTTATCTGATTTACGTGTTTTCTATAAAATACATATGTTCTATGTTACGTTAGGTAACATAAAGAATAAGCAGTAACGATAATGGTGAATCAAATTCACGCGAGCGGAGCCGCGGGCACGGCTAGTTTGTTTATTAACAATTAAAGTTTTCAGAACGAGTTTTTTGAGCTTAAAATGCGAATAACTCCGGTTATATATGTCGGATAGAGACGAAAAAAAACCAAACTCTTCATAATGAAATTGCCAACAAATCCTCGTTAGTTTTATGTCGCTCAAGTATGTACGTTACCTACAAGATTGAAAAAAACCGACAAAAAACTGTTATTTTTTTTCATTTTATTGTACAGGCCTATTAAGTGAACCGATCGGCTTGAAACTTTCAGAAAATATGCCTTTTGTGGTAGCAAAAATACCTTGAAATGTTGGTTCAAAAATATTGAACCCAGTGGGCACAGTTGAATTTCTTATTTAAAATTTGAATTGCCCGCCATTTTATGCCATTTAGTCCAAAACGGTTTTTTTTTTTAAATTTAGGTCTTGACGCCAACTTTCCAACGCCATTAAAAAAAAATTGTTGTGTCACTTTAACCATTTTTTTTACACATTTGTTTGTTAGTCAAATAAAAAGCAAGATCTTTTAAAAAAAAAAATTGACAAATTTTTATCACATCTGGTAGAGAATTTAAAAAAAAAAATCATTTTCGTTAACAATTTTTTTTTCAAAATGTCAATTGTTATTTGATTAATAAACAAATGTAAAAAAAATGGTTATAATGACTCTAAAATAAAATTTTTTTAATGGCATCGGAAAGCTGACGCCGAAACCTAAATTTTGAAAAGCAAAAAAGTCCATTTTGGACTAAATGACATAAAATGGCGAGCAATTCAAATTTTAAATAACAAATTCAATTGTGTCCACTGGGTCCAATACTTTTGTATCAAAATACCAAGTATTTTTACTATAACAAAAGGAATATTTTCTGAAAGTTTCAAGCTGCATGTACAATAAAATAAAAAAAAAATGTTATCGGTTTTTTTCAATTTTCTAGGTTATGTACACATTTGTGAGACTTAAAACTAACGCAAATTTGTTGGAAATTTCATTTCAAAGAGTTGTTTTATTTTTGTGTTGGTCTGACATAACTGGAGTTATTCGCATTTTAAGTCCAAAAAACGTGTTTTGAAAACCTCAATTGTTTATAAGTTTTTCGAGGTCCAAAACTCAGGACAATACTCCTGGTAATACCCCAGAGAGGATAAAATCATAATATTGCTGTATCCAAACTATGCCTATCTCATCATTATTTTGACCTTTTTTTACTACATTATTATTAGTATTTACAAATTTACGTTTCATTAATTTTAGTTTTTATTTTTAGGTTTGCAATTATCGGAGCCTACAAATATATGAACAATTAATTAGAAATGACTGTTTTATGCTTTATAATGTTTAGATCAGTTATAAAATAAACAAAATATATGGAAATGTAGCCACATAATTTTGATGTTTTTCCTTGTCTATGACTTCTATAAAGTCTCCAAGCCAAAGTTCATTAATGTGAAGTTAACACTAAATCGAAGATAATGAGATCGATAAAAACAATCAGCCCTTTATACCAGGTGTACAAGTATGAAATGCGGATTTTTTTTCTAATAAAATATGTTAAATTCGGAAGAATGATAAAAACTGCTTTATTCAACGTATGCTCCATCGCTTGTTATACATTTTTTTTTTCCCATCTTTCGGGCAATTTGTGAATACCACGCCAGTAAAAAATCTTCCCCTTTTGCTGCGAACCATTTATCGAGCCATTTTTTCACATCTTCGTACGAACCAAAGCGCTGCTCAGCAAGTGCGTAACCCATCGATGCAAACAAGTGGTAATCAGAAGGAGCCACGTCTGGTGAGTAAGCAGCATGGGGTAGAACACCCAGCTGAGTGCTTCCAACGTGGCGCGAACTGGTTTTGCCGTATGTGATGGAGCATTATCATGAAGAAAAAAGACTTTGTGTTGTCTCTTTCGGTATTCTGGCCTTTTTTCAAGCAGCGAACGGTTCAAATCGGTCAATTGTTGTTGGTAACGTTTAGTATTAACCGTTTCCCCAGGTTTTAACAGCTCATAATAGACCACGCCCCTCTGGTCCCAACAAATACTCTTTCTGCCAAAGCGATTCGCTCTTGCGGTCGATGTGGATGGTGCGCCTGGGTCTACCCATGATTTTTTTGCGCTTGGGATGCTCAAAATAAATTCACTTTTCATCCCCTGTAACTATACGATGCAAAAACGACTTCCTTTTGTACCGAGAGAGCAAAATGTCTCACGTGTTTTTTCGCTTTTCCATTTGCCTGTCGTTCAACTCCTGTGGTATCCATCTACCGGCTTCTGAATCATTCCCATCTCTGGTAGCCGATTGGAAACAACTTGTTGACTAACATCCAATTGCTCGACGAGTTGTTTTTGTGTTTGCGAATCATCTTCGTCCCACAATGCTTGCAATTCCACATCTTCGTATTTTTTTGGCGGTTTTCCACGTTCCTTGTCTGCAACATCGAAGTCACCACTTTTGAAACGCCGAAAGGATCGTTCACACGTATCTTGCGATGGAGCATGTTCACCATAAGCTTCTCGAAGTAATCGGTATGATTCAACAGCAGTTTTCTTCAAATGAAAACAAAAATTAATGCTGTCCGCGAATGCTCTTTGTTCGGTATAAATTTCGACATATTGAACACAACAACACAACACTATGCACATACTTTCCCAATTTATCACTCGTGCGCGTCTGACACTTGTTAATGACACAACAAAATGGCGCAGTGTCAAGTCTTTATAGCACAAACTGCATTGGTGCACCATCTGTTGTCTGAAATCTGCATTTCATACTTGTACACCTGGTATTTTGAAAGTTGCAGCTTGGAGTTAAGCTTTAACTTGGTAGTTATAAATTACAAAAACCGGTCAAGTGCAAGTTGGTTTCTATTATCGCCGCCATTTCTTGCCGAACGTGTTGTAACTATTCTAGAGAAAATTTTAGAAGAAAAAAATCTAACGGCAACAAAACTACGTGGAGAGAACTTATATTACCCCTTTTTGTAAATAAATTTATTCGGGAAAATATCCCTCCTGATTAGCCACAATGAATTTGCAGTGTGCGATATGTGCTTAAAACGGGTTCTCTTGATATAACCATAAATATTTTGTAAAGCGAATGTGAGGAAATTTTCAATCATATTCACATATTCTCCGATTTAATTGTTGTTGTGTGGTCTCTATTGGCCTCAAAATATATGGCCGATTATTTCACGTGCCGACATTACAGTCCCAGAATAAGATGAGGGTAAATGCTGAAAAGTGTTCAAACATTTACGTTTACACAATAAGCATGACAAATTCGAACTCATTTATGAGATATCCTACATTACCTGTTGATGAAAATATTCCTTAAAAACAAATATTCAAACATTTTATAGAATGCCCACTGACTGCATATTACGAACCCACAGATTCAAAATAATTGTGTAGGTAGGCAGAGAAATGTTTAAAAATATCTGTTATACACTATTTAATCTTGGACATACTTTAAGTGTAAATGCATTTGATGGCACGGTTATTACTAAATATAAGAAATGTTGAACCTACTAAACCCAATATCAATAAATTTGAGCTTATAGAGTACATTTTTAGTGTTCTGTACCAAACATTTATAAGATCACTTCGGTGTCTGTCCGTCTATCTGTCCGTCTGTCACAAGTTACATATTCCCAAGAACGTCACTGGAAAGTTACGTCATGCTACATCATATGAAGAGATGTTGCATCATACAAAAGAAGAAACGCTGATGTGTTTATTTATCGAACTTTATCTTTTTATTTTCGACTTTAAGTTTTTACTGATAAATAACAATATTATGTTAAATTGCAGTTTTACGAACTTTATCTTTTACTACCGCATTTTAACATCATACATAAATGTTGAATTTTCTTATTGTTATTATACCTTGGTATTTTATCTTTTAATACCAAGGTATATCTTTTAAATTTATATAAATACCCACCTGAACTTGTATGTTGTCTTAGTTTGTTACCAGCTTTGGCTGAATAAAGTTGATTCTTAAAATTCAATCTTAGAGTATATTAAACTAATTCCAAACCAACACCAACCCTCTGAAACATCGAGTCGAACAAACAGACAACAAAACCCACACCCGATTTTCTCTGAAACTATTTGAGGTAGAAAGTTGAAATTTGGCACTAATATAGGAATTGATGTCCCCATCAAGGCCGCGTAGTTTCGAAAGTAAATTTTGACTTTTGGGGGTTGAAATTGGAGGTAAAGTCGACCTTAAGCCACTCGTTTTTTTTATGAGGTCATTTGAAAACCAAAGTTTACCGAAGTCGACCTGAAACTATAGAAGCATAGATCACCCCGGATTCTCTGCAAAACTCTGTTCAGACTGTTTATGACAGATTGGGTCATTGCCTCGCTGTTAACGGTAGACATTTTGAGCAAATAAGATAGATATATATATATATATATATATATATATATATATATATATATATATATATATATATATATATATATATATATATATAACTTAAGAAAATACTGGGTAGAATCATCTAAATATGATACACGAATTTTGAGTTTGACAAATTCGTTTCAGCTTTTATAGCAAAATTTTTGTTGAAAATATTAAAAACTAACGTGATATATATCTATATATACGAGGCTGGTTTGAAAAGTCCGTGCAAAAATAAAAACTACTTATATGTTTGAGGTAAACCTTTTTTATTTTTCGACATAGTCTCCTTTTAGGCTTATACACTTCGTCTAACGATGTTCTAGTTTGTTGTTCCCTTCCGAATAATAGGATTTGTCCAAGTCTGCAAAATATCCATTAATGTCTGCAATCACCTCCTCGTTTGAATAAAATCTTTGTCCCGCCAGCCATTTCTTCAAATTGGGAACAAATAGTAGTCCGAGGGAGCCAAGTCTGGAGAATAGAGGGGATGTGAAACGAGTTGGAATCCTATTTCCATTAATTTTGCGACCACAACTGCTGAGGTGTGTGCTGGTGCGTTGTCGTGATGGAAAAGGACTTCCTTGTGGGCCAATCGCGGGCGTTTTTCTTACAGCTCGGTTTTCAAACGGTCGAATAATGATGAATAATATTCATCTGTAATAGTTTTACCCTTTTCCAGATAGTCGATGAGGATTATCCCTTGCGAATCCCAAAAAACAGTCGCCATAACCTTTCCGGCCGAAGGAACGGTCTTCGCCTTTTTTGGTGCAGATTCCCCCTTGGTAACCCATTGTTTAGATTGTTGTTTGGTCTCAGGAGTATAGTAATGTATCCATGTTTCATCCACAGTGACGAAACGACGCTTAAAGTCCTCCGGATTCTTCTGGAACAGCTGCAAACCATCCTTGCAACACTTCACACGATTCCGTTTTTGGTCAAGCGTGAGCAATCGCGGCACCCATCTTGCGGATAGCTTTCTCCTGTCCAAATGTTTATGCAAAATATTATGTACCCATTCAGTCGAGATGCCCACAGCACTAGCAATCTCACGCACCTTAACTCTTCTGTCATCCATCACCATATCATGGATTTGATCAATGATTTCTGGAGTCGTAACCTCCACAGGCCGTCCAGAACGTTCAGCGTCACTTGTGCCCATATGGCCAGTTCGAAAATTTTGAAACCACTTATAAACTGTTCTATTCGAAGGTGCAGAGTCACCATAATGTTTATCAAGCTTCTCTTTAGTCTCCTGAGGCGTTTTGCCTTTCATAAAGTAATGTTTAATCACCACACGAAATTCTTTTTCGTCCATTTCTTGAAAATCACTCGACTTCCTTGATTCACACGAATGCCAAACACAAAGAAATAGACCAATATGGCTGAAACTTGGTGTGCGTTCATTCAAGAGATGCTACTAACTAAACATGACCTCGATACGCGCCGGTGGTGCCATCTCTCGGACTTTGCACGGTATATATGTATATATAGATATATATCACGTTAGTTTTTAATATTTTCAACAAAAATTTTGCTATAAAAGTTAAAATGAATTTGTCATACTCAAAATTCATGTATTATATTTAGATGATTCTACTCAGTATTTTTTTTAAGTTAATGATATAAAACAATATTAATTTAGGCATAATGAAAAAATCACTCTGTTAATGAAGATTGGTTGCGGAGACCGTAGTAGAATACAACAGGAGGTGTGTGATCTCTTGTGTGATCTTTTTAAAGCAAAATATCCGAATCGAGAACCTATTACCCAATGCGTAGTTAACAAAACATTGAAACGATTTAGACAATCATGTCATCGTTCTAGATCTAGACCTGCGAGGAGTCCCGACCTTACACCACTCGGTTTTTTTTATGGGGTCATTTGAAAACCAAAGTTTACTGAAGTCGACCTGAAACTACAGAAGATTCAATATGAAGTAGAACAGATCACCCCGGATTCTCTGCAAAACTCTTTTCAGGCTGTTTATGACAGATTGGGTCATTGCCTCGCTGTATATAGTTCGTTTTACATATGTTCAACAAAAATTTTGCTATTTAATCAGAATCCACGAATTATATTTAGAGGATTCTACTCAGTATTTTTTTTCAGTTA
Organism: Pachyrhynchus sulphureomaculatus; assembly: GCA_019049505.1. Lineage (NCBI taxonomy): Eukaryota > Metazoa > Arthropoda > Insecta > Coleoptera > Curculionidae > Pachyrhynchus > Pachyrhynchus sulphureomaculatus. The sequence continues at coordinate 208,313,422 of CM032456.1, read as the reverse complement.
ATGATACAGAACAATATTAATTTAGGCATACTTACAGGATGCATTGGTAATCTAAATGGTTTTGCTAATTGCGGAGGTGGTGACATTCCAGGTGGTGGAACGGGCCATCTTGGGCGTGGACATATCGGCATGCGTCCAGCGAACATGTTAACGTTGGGGCTACTTAATCGCGGTGGAGGCGAAGGCGCGTAAGGCGATGGAGGGCGGAACGGAAGCGGCGACCAGGTACCCCTAGGGGGCCCGCGACCGCCCTGGCCGCTATGCATTTTGTAGGCTTTTCAAATGATTAATCGCTTAGGCTAAGTTCTGCCATCGGATCTGAAACAAAAAATATATATAAATAAATAAATAAATAAATAAATAAATATGGTCTTTATTTCCAATTATGAAAGAGAAAATAAAACATCATAAACTAAATAAACAAAATGCTACATTAAATTGGAAAATGTCGAAGGTCAGCTGAGAATGTAAGACCACGAAGGTACAAACGTTCCCCCTGTTCTTTACCTTAAGCATCCTAATACTAAAGTTATAGAATAACAATATTTATCTATTAAACTATGCTAGTATCTTAATAAAACTGTGTAATGTTGTAAGTGTTAGGAAAAAAAAACAAAGAAAATAGAGAATGGCTCATGACACAACTAGAGCAAACAAAAAAAAACCTTCATATAAATTAAATTGTTAAACAGACAGGTGAGTCACCCCAACATATCCGAGATAAACAATAGAATTCATACAGAGCACAGATACACTCAAGTGCTAGTGATATTCCTTTCTGAAGGAAAATTTACATAAATAAGTACTATATCTTTATATATTTAACAAAATCCTCCTATATGCCGCCTTGAATGACCTAGGATCTAATAGTTTTATATTTTATGGAATTGAGTTATAAATCTTAGCTATTTGAAAAGAGAAGGACGATCTAAATTTTTCAGTTTTGTGAGCCGGAGGCGTAAGGCGACCTCGAAAACGGACATTCAAATTATGAACATCTGATCTAAAGGTAATTTTTCTATGTAGGTAGGAGGGAACACCCGTTAAGACAATTTTGTGAAATAAACAAGCCGCATGCAAACAACGTCTATCATTCATATTTAACCATCCCAGTTCAAACAATTTGTGTGTGTTATGTGATTCCTTTTACGAATACCAAATATTAGGCGCAAACATGAATTTTGAAGAACTTGGATACGTCGTCTATCGGATGAGCCTATTGAAAATCCATATATAGTATCACAAAAATTTAATCTGGACAATACCAGAGACTCACACAATATAGTTTTCAATTTTTGATTTAAATAGTCCCTAGAATTGTAAATCATCTTCAAATTAAAGTACGCCCGACGTACAACTATGCTCACATACGATCTGTACCTTAAATTGTAGTCCATAGTAAGGCCTAAATTTCTACATTTGTCATCAATCCGTAACACTTCCCCGTTGATTTTAATATTAATATGTGGTAAGCAACTGCTTCTGAGCCTCTGAGTACCAAAAACCATAACTGTACTTTTTTTTGTATTAATTGATAGGGAGTGGTCACTGGCGGCAGAAACTAGCCCCACCAGATCATCATTGATTTCTCTGACGCATCTGTGAATCTCGTTAGGACGACATATGTGATAAAGCTGCGTATCGTCGGCATACAACTGTACCTTGCAATACCTCACCCGATGTATTAGTTGTGAAGTGTAAATTGAAAATAATAGAGGTCCCAAAATGGAACCTTGTGGGACACCACAGGTGATTGGTAAAGGTCTCGACTCAATACCGGCGACTCGCACTGATTGACTTCGATTACTTAAAAAACTTTGCAATAATTTCAAACTGTTGTTACTGAGACCAATGTATGTTAGTATAGAACAAAGAAGGCTGTGACTTATTGTATCAAAGGCCTTAGAAAAATCAATGAGGGTCAAAACTGCTAAGCACCCTCCATCGATGCCCCTGAGTATGTCATCAATTACTTCCAAAAGGGCTGTCTCACAGCTATTACCTGGTCTAAATCCCGATTGAAATTTGGGTAAAATGGAGAATTTATCAGTGTGGCTACGGAGTTGTGACTCCATGAACCGTTCCAAAATCTTAGAGAGGACGGGAAGAACACTTATGGGCCTTAAGTCTTTGTACTCATTTGGGCATGCAACTTTAGGCAAAGGTGTAACAATCGCATGTTTCCAATGATCAGGAAACTCACCCGAGAGCAGACAACAGTTCACTATATGCGTAATAAAGGGTACTATATATGGAGTGGCAAGAAGCAAAAGCTTTATACTTAACCCGTCAACGCCCACCGCATTAGTCTTTATGGAATACAACAGTTTAATCACATCCTCTTCAGCAACTATATGAAAATCAAAATTTTTTACCCCAGGCTTTTTATTGTTTTGATACAAATTAATCTGTTCAGGGTTTGGACTCAGCTTAGCGATTCCATTAATAAAATACAGTAATACCCCGCTTTACGCGAGGGATACGTTCCGAAAAAAATCGCGTTAACTGAAATTCGCGTATATCGAGGTTTATGATTAAACATAGTCAAAATTTAATACAAAAAAATACAAATCATTTTAATCAATCACTTTAATTCTAAGAACACTTTATGCAATACATACTCTTATTTTTTACGGAAAAATACATCTATTGTCTTTTGGGTAACGTTTTGTTTACGTTCTTGTAAAATACGTTCATAACACCCAACACTGTTTTTAATTGTTTGACACACGGTCAAGACACGGTCATCATTATTGTCTATACTCTGCAATATGTCCAAACCTGAATAAATTTTTGAAAGTGCATTTTGTATTTCCCCTGAAGATAAAACTTTCTCTTCTACTTGTTCTTCCTCATCGTAGATAGGATTATTCTGTAACTCGATCAGATCTTCATTGCTAATAGGATCGTCGTGCGTTGCTACAAGTTCTACGAGATCTTCTACCGTGACATCTTCAAGTTCAGACCCCTCAATCATTGCAGCAATGTCTTCAAGCACTTGTCTCTGCATCTGGACAATTCTTCTAGGTGCTTCCACTACATCTGGCCAAAGATTACGCCACACCCCATTCATACAACTCATTTTAACTTCCTTCCAAGCCTCTTCTATGTTGTGAATAGACTTCATAATGTTGTATGACTTCCACCACTCTCGCATAGACTGTCTTCCTTCCCCGTCAGTTTCATGAATTAGTTGGCTAAAAGTGCGGCGATGGTAATAAGCTTTGAAGTTTGCTATTGCTCCCTGGTCCATAGGTTGTAATATTGACGTAGTGTTTGGTGGAAGGAACTTTACGTACACTTTTAAGTCTCTGGGCGTATCAAGTGAGGTTGGATGTCCTGGGGCATTGTCTAAGAGTAATATAACTTTAGGTTCAAGCCCATTTCTGTCACAGTATGATTTGACTGATGGGCAAAAACTATTAGAATACCATTCTTGAAAAATTTCCCGTGTAACCCACGCCTTTCTGTTTGATCGCCACACAACTGGTAGACTTGTCTTGTCTGTGCCTCGCATTGCACGGGGTGTTTCTGAATGGTACACTAGTAAAGGTTTCAGTTTGAAATCACCAGTGGCATTACCACCCAGCAGAAGTGTTAGTCGATCTTTCGCAGCTTTGAAACCACTGGCTTGACGTTCTTCCTTAGAAATGAATGTTCGAGATGGCATTTTTTTCCAGTAAAGTGCGGTCTCATCAACATTGAAGATGAGACAAGCAGGAATTTTCTCTCGTCTAACGAAGTCTTGAAACTTGTCTGGAAACTCAGCTGCAGCTTGAATGTCCGCGCTGGCCGCCTCGCCTGTTATGTGGATATTGTGAAGATTAGAACGCTGCTTGAACCGATGGAACCAGCCTCTGCTGGCAGCAAAAGTCGGAGTGGCACTCCCTTCTCCTTCTTTTGTTTTCAGCATCTCATACAAAGATTTTGCTTTTGTGCATATGAGATCTTGACTTAGTGGTGTGTTCTTCTTATTCAAATCTTCGATCCAGACTGACAGTAATTTCTCCATTCTTTCTAAGATAGATGATCTCGAACGAGAAAGTTTTGTTGCACTTATAGGTGTTGAACCTTCGCTGGAGATTTTAATTTTTTCCCGATTTTTATAAATCGTTCTCACAGTCGATTCTGAGAGTCCAAAATCTCTCCCAACAATTGTTGCTTTGCCTCCATTTTCCATTCTTCTTAACACTTTCATCTTCAATTCCAAAGTGACGCTTTTACGCTCTTTTTTCTTTACAGGCGGCATTTTTAACGTAGGGTTAAATTATGTATGTATGTATCTCCAATAAATATTAAAACAAAACTGCCAGCCGACCGAACTAACATTACGGAACAAATGAACACACGAAACGAACGAGGAAATCCCCATAGAACAAAGTCGAAGGACAGGGAATTCCCAATTCTTCAAAGAGAATATTCAGAGAAAGCGGGGATCCCCCCGCGACCATAGAGAAGTTAATGACTACATGAGCGCGAAATTTGAAATTCGCGTTATAGTGAAACCGCGCATAACGGGGTCGCGCTAAGCGGGGTATTACTGTAATCATTTATATTATCAGGATCGGAAAGTGATGAAGGAATATCCGGTTTTCCTAAGATTTAACATATCGAGTTCCCTCCAAATTTTATTAACTCCACCGGTATTAAGTTTTTGGGAAAAGTAGGCTTTTTTCTCTCTACGGCATGCCAAGGTAGTATACTTTCTAAGAGATTTGTAATAATTGTAATGAGCCACATTTTTAGTCCTACGCCACTTAGAGTGTGCATTATTTCTCAAAGATATTAAAAATCGAATATTATCTGTTAACCATGGTGCAAATTTTTTAGTTATACGTATACGCTTTAGAGGGGCATGAACGTTAAAAACATCTATTAAAGTATTATTAAAAAACTGAACCTTGTCCTTTATATTTTCCAACAAAAAAATATTGTCATATAGAATAGTAAATATATATTTATATATATATATTTACTATTCTATATGACAATGTTGTTGCCGCGATATTATTATCCTTTATACAGAGTTTCCCTAAATAAAGGAGCTGGAAATAGAAATGAGAGAAAATCATTTAAAAACTTTGTAACTGATTATAAAAATAATCAGCTTCACTTTAATATCATGATGTAATAATTATTTGCAATAGAGTCGTATGTGCCTTATGTCAAACGGCTGTTTCTTAAAGATGTTTCAGGTTTTGTTGACACTGTTACATGTCTATGCTGTCGCAACACTAAACTTCTAACACTGATATACATGTCCGAGAGCAACACAACACAATTCAGGTTTATTTATTTACGTGTATACCGATCAAGGTGGCGGAAAAGCAATTTTATACATTTGCAGCATCCGATTTAATTCACGACATGACTAAAGTGGAAACTATTGAAAACTCTAGCGTAATTATTGTTGTAATTCAAAACCCAAAAAATCAAATCAAAAAGTACAGTGCGACACCCGGCCTCGATTTATGGAAAATTGTTGGATATATTTTTTTTTTAAATGTAGAATGGTATAGTGCAGGGGTCGGCAACCTTTTAACTAAAGGGTGCCAGTTTTCATCCATACAACATTTTGCGTGCCGATATAGGTACTTACTAGAACTAAAATTAACAAAAATTAACTTTAAATTAACTTAAAATATTGCTTTTAGAAGGTTTAATTACAAAAAAATTTTAACATTTAACAAATAATTTTATTATACTAGTCCTAGGACCTAGTGTGAACCCTGTGCTTAAAGTTCTTTAGAAAGTTTTCTTATATCCGGTTGATGTCTGGTTATTTTCAGTGTCACACATGCTTCCGAGTTGTCTGTTGTCAGCCTGCTTCGGTACGGGTTTAAAATCACGCTCATATGGGAAAAAAGTTGTTCACAGATATAGGATGATCCGAAAGCTGTAAGCATGGCAAACGGTACTTTCTTAAGACCAATAAATTTCTCTGGTAAACTCATCCAACAACTGAATATCTTGTTTGAATGGTTCTTTCAGTCACCTTCTAATACCCTTCTTAGTTCTACAAATTTCGTGTTCCATAACTCGGAGCTTTTAAATTCAATGTATTGAAGATCAAAATCATTAATGTCTATCCATGAGAAAAGAGATATGTCAAAGCAACTGCTGGAAAAATCCATTAAATCTGGTTTGATTAAAAAAGCGAACATAGGACCATGGTTATCAAAATCCTGACCCCTCTCGATAAACTCCTCTTTTAAATTAGTCATATATTTAAGAATTTCGTCTATTAGTGCACCATCGTCGACACTGGATATATAAGTTTTTAAATTTGGAAAATATTTATATGTGTTTGTAGAAATATCGCTGATAAATAAATCTATTTTTAATTTGAATGATTTTCAGGATTCGTATAAATCCAGAACTGTTTTGCTTGAACCTTGTAACTTTAAGTTGAGTTCACTGAGATGGTTTGTAATATCAGTAAGAAACATTAACATACAGATCCAGTTCTTAGCTTCTAGTTCAGGATAAGCATCCACTTGATTTTTTTCCAACAAGAACCATTTAATTTCGCCCAGATATTGCACAAATCTAGAGAGCACTTTACCACGGCTGAGCCAGCACACATTATTGTGCAATGGTATAACTGAATATGCACTTTCTAATTCCTGCAGAAACGCCTTAAATTGTCTATGGATCAGTGAAGAACGACCGTCAATGTAGTTAACTATTTTAACCACCCTATCCATCACGGATTTTAAACTTCCAGCGGAGATTTTAGCGCACAAACTCTCTTAGTGAATTATGCAATGAAAATTCAAAACTGATCGACCCATGCGTTCAATAAGAAGGGAAACAAATCCCTCCCAATCATAGCAGGAGCGCCATCTGTCGTTACGCAAAAAATTTTATTTTCAAAATGTTTAACAAATTCTGAAAATATATCCTCTCCTCTTGTAGTTCCCTGCAATGGGAGCAGACAAATCAGCTCTTCATACACACTGCCATCATCGAAGTATCGCGCAACGATTGCCAGACGGGCAATGTCATTAATATCGACACTTTCATCCAATGCTACACTAAATACAAAACTCCGTTTGATAGCGTCTCTCTGCTGTTTTTGGACATTTTGTGTCATTTCGGTAATTCGTCTCTCGATGGTCCGCGCTGATGCCGGTATATCCCTAATCCTGACTAATATTGTATCCTTATTGGGCAAGTCGTCGAATAAAATCTCGCCAGTACTCAAAAACGTTTGCTTCATAAATTCTCCGTCAGTGAACGGCCTACCCTTTTGTGCCAACGATTGTGCAATTTTGAAACTGCATTCAGTTACCTGATTTTTTCCTTGGAAAACTTTGCTAAAGAATGTTGACTGTTTACTTGCTCTTCGTATTGCTTCCCTTTTATCAGCGTTATCTTTAAATGACGATTCATGTTTTATCTGGAAATGTCGTTGAACACTAGATGTCCCGAAAACTACGCTTTCCCGACATAGGACACAAATGGCCCGATCGTTTTGCTGTACAAAACCGTAATCTGTTGTCCATGAAGTTTGACATGATCGAACGTCTACCTTCTGTTTCTTCGCGGCCATAACGCAACGTAATTTTAATTTTTAAACTTTTCGACGACTATTGACTGGAACGGATGTTACTTCTATACTAAATGATCCAAACGGGTAGACGCTTGCTATATATAGAAAAATAATGTTTCCAGAAAATTCCAATAATTACGTTTATTAAATTTCTTAGAACAAAAATTATTATCTACAACGCGCCCATTGCAATCAAAGGGCCGCCTAGAAGTTAAATCTAACAAAAACTAAAGTTCGGCAATATAAAAAGAGTTGCGGCGCGCGTCGGAACGATTGAAGTCAAGTCAAACAAAAACCGCCTTATAGTGGCTCTTTTGATCTGAATTGAGGGCGTTTATTTATGTTTTTGCCTAGGCTTATATTTTGAGGTTTGCCGTCTTTAATACTTGCCGAAATTAAAACCAAACCAATGCATTCAGTCAAATTATAAATTACAAAATATATATTTTGTAGTTTTTGGTAATAATACCTAGTGACCTATATAATATATCGTTTTTGTTTGTATCGTTAAAGTAATACTGTCTTCGATTATTTACTTAATTTCGAAACATGTCACAGATTACAGAATTAATGTGTAAACTTTGAATAGGTACGTGGGCCATTCAAAATTGCTTGGCGTGCCAGAGATGGCACGCGTGCCATAGATTGCCAACCCCTGGTATAGTGCATGTCAAGCAGTATACTGACGTATTTGACATTTGGTAGTGAAAGCGACGCTAGGTAGCGCGATGCCAAACAACTTTTTTTTCATCGATATACCTTTTGTAAAATGACATTAGAAAGTTTTATTTTTTTTCATCATTTTTTCCTTAAACTATTTTTTTTCTAATTTTTTTTTTTTTAAAGTTTAGACAGCTAAAACCCTCTAAAATATTATTTTTTGATCATTGCGGTTGCCATGAATCGTATGCGGCGTTTAGCGATTTTCATACGATTTATCTGGTAGGCGGCAATCATACTTTAATCTGACAGCTCTTGTTTGCACACCTATTCAATTCAATAGAGTCAAAATAAGTAAACAGTGTATTAATAGCTTCTGGTTGAAGTGGTGACCCATGCTGGAAAAGTAAATATGATTCTTATTTATGGAGAAGCAAGAAGAAATTCTCGAGAAGCCGTTAGACTGTATCGAGAACGTTACCCCGACAGGTATATCCCGGAACACAGAACGGTATTTCTAAACGAAAAATTATTTTAACAGATGAAAAAGTAGCCGAAATTATGCAATATTTTCAGAACCTTCCATGTAATTCAAGCAGACAAGCAAGCAGGCAATTGACTATATCTTATGGGGCTATTCAGAAATCTCTTAAAACTAACAAATACCACGAATATACGAGACTGGTTTGAAAAGTCCGTGCAAAAATAAAAACTACTTATGTGTTTGGGGTAAACCTTTTTTATTTTTCGACATAGTCTCCTTTTAGGCTTATACACTTCGTCCAACGATGTTCTAGTTTGTTGATCCCTTCCGAATAATAGGATTTGTCCAAGTCTGCAAAATATCCATTAGTGTCTGCAATCACCTCCTCGTTTGAATAAAATCTTTGCCCCGCCAGCCATTTCTTCAAATTAGGGAACAAATAGTAGTCCGAGGGAGTCAAGTCTGGAGAATAGGGGGGATGTGAAACCTATTTCCATTAATTTTGCGACCACAACTGCTGAGGTGTGTGCTGGTGCGTTGTCGTGATGGAAAAGGACTTTCTTGTGGGCCAATCGCGGGCGTTTTTCTTGCAGCTCGGTTTTCAAACGGTCCTATAACGATGAATAATATTCACCTGTAATAGGTTTACCCTTTTCCAGATAGTCGATGAGGATTATCCCTTGCGAATCCTAAAAGACAGTCGCCATAACCTTTCCGGCCGAAGGAACGGTCTTCGCCTTTCTTGGTGCAGATTCCCCCTTGGTAACCCATTGTTTAGATTGTTGTTTGGTCTCAGGTATAGTAATGTATCCATGTTTCATCCACAGTGACGAAATGACGCTTAAAGTCCTCCGGATTCTTCTGGAACAGCTGCAAACCATCCTTGCAACACTTCACACGATTCCGTTTTTGGTCAAGCGTGAGCAATCGCGGCACCCATCTTGCGGATAGCTTTCTCATGTCCAAATGTTTATGCAAAATATTATGTACCCGTTCAGTCGAGATGCCCACAACACTAGCAATCTCACGCACCTTAACTCTTCTGTCATCCATCACTATATCATGGATTTGATCAATGATTTCTGGAGTCGTAACCTCCACAGGCTGTCCAGAACGTTCAGCGTCAGCCCATATGGCCAGTCCGAAAATTTTGAAACCACTTATAAACTGTTCTAATCGAAGGTGCAGAGTCACCATAATGTTTATCAAGCTTCTCTTTAGTCTCCTGAGGCGTTTTGCCTTTCATAAAGTAATATTTAATCACCACACGAAATTCTTTTTCGTCGATTTCTTGAAAATCACTCGACTTCCTTGATTCACACGAATGCCAAACACAAAGAAATAGGCCAATATGGCTGAAACTTGGTGTGCGTTCATTCAAGAGATGCTACTAACTAAACATGACCTCGATACGCGCCGGTGGTGCCATCTCTCGGACTTTGCACGGACTTTTCAAACCAGCCTCGTAAAATACATAATCTTCATTTACTAACACAATTCGGGTAAAACTTCGTTAAGCGGGCTTTTCAGAAAAAGGTTTTTTTTTAAATAAGCTTAAAAAGATCTAATTTTGAAAGACTTACGAGAAAATATCGGGGGGAGGCCGTTTTACACGTTTTTTTTTATGCATATAAACATTGATAGGTAAACGTACGAAAGTCTACTATGCTATTGACAACCACTGATCGAACCTGCTCGGGAGAACTCAGTTCGTTTATGAGCATGCGCCGAGATGATTATGCTATATTTACAGTGAAATTTTCTTTGTGGAAAATAACACGAAAAGAATAAATCACAAAGGTTTTTTTTGAATAAGCCCAAAATGGTCTAATTTGAAAAAGTGACGAGAAAAAATCGAGGTAAGGCTGTTCTTGCTAACCTGAACTAACCTTGGTCTCCAGTCACTAATATAGCACGTACATCATTTTTTTACAATAAGGTAGGTCATTTTTTTCATTATTTAATGTATTTTGTAACTGCTGATTATTTAATTCAGGTTAGTTTCAGTTAGTTCAGGTTAATAAAAACGGTTATCTCCCGATTTTTTCTCATAAATTTTTCAGCCTAATGACAATAAACGAAATGAGATTATAACTGAAAAAAATTTAATAATTTTTTGAAAACATTAGGCTGACCTCACTCATTAGTGTGAACAGAGCCTCTTCTTCCGAAAGCAACAGCTATCAGTGATATGGGTTAATTTTTATTTACCAAAAAAAAAGTGCAAAAACGGCTTCCCCCCGATATTTTCTCGTAAGTCTTTCAAAATTAGACTATTTTAAGCCTATTCCAAGAAAAGAAAAACCTCTTTTCTGAAAAGCCCGCGTAATGAAGTTTTACCACAATTTGATTCGGAACGACAACTGAGTTTTGTAGCAGAAATAATGATTAATTATGAGGAATCACATTTTATGGACAGATGAATGTCATTTTGTCAGCAACAGCAAACCTAACAGAAAAAATTATCATTACTAGGCTGACGAGAATCCATACAAGGTTAATCAAATTCAGAATCAAGGCCATTATGGTGATAATGTATGGTATGAGATAATTAAGAAACATTTTTTGGACCATATTTTTTGAGGGAACACTAACTGGAAATAGATACTTTAATTTCTTGGTTAATACTCTACCCGTTTTACTAGAAACTTATCAAGTGTTAATGACAAGAATGAAAAAATGTATGATAGAATAAAGAAGATATATAGAAAATTTCTTTCGATGTTTTTGTTTTATTTTTTAAGTTTCAAACATTTAATTTTTATAAATATGTAATAAATCATGTGATTTTAATAAAAATAATGTATTCATGTTTTTTATTGTTCAAAGATATTTTTTTAAAGGAAAAACCGCAACAGCATAGTAACTAGTATTATTATGATTACCGTCAGATTAAAATATGACCGCCTACTAGATAAATTGTTTGAAATCCGCCAAACGTGGTATACCATCCATGTCAACGGCGATGACCAAAAAATAATATTTTAGAGGGGCTGCTTAGCTGCAACTTTTCTACAAAAAAAAATTAGAAAAAACCTTTTAAGGAAAAAAAGTTGAAAAAATTTAAGGCTTTCTAATACCGTTTTATAAAAGGTATGTTGATGGAAAAAAAATCACTAAATGTCAAATACGTCAGTATACTCCTTGATACGCACTATACCATTCTAAAATTAAATATATATATATATATATATATATATATATATATATATATATATATATATATATATATATATATTCAACAATTTTCCATAAATCAGGGCCGGGCGTATAAAAATGATCATCCTGTTCAGGGTGAGTCAACGATAGACTGAAGTTCATTATCTCATTTGTTTCGGGAATGACGAAAAAATGTTAAATACAATAGTTTTAGGGAATGTTAAGGTGCACAGTTTAAAATTATTTTTGAGTATACGGGGTACTTCCAAAAAGTGTTGAAAATATAACATATGTTTTTTTAAATGGAACATCCTATTTCCTAATTTATTTTTAAATTCTGCGTAAAATTTTATAATTTTTTTTTGTTAATAATATTATATACCTAAACCTAGTTTTTTCTAATATTTCAATTTTTTTTAAAAAATACTAGTTTCGTAAAAAATTGACAGAATGCTACCAATGAAGTAAAAGAAATGGAGATTTTACGTCATGTTGAAGATAATCCCCAGGTCAGCAACCGTCAACTAGCTGACTTATCTAACACATCCCAATCTACGGCTAATCGCACCACGAGAAAGTACAAGTATCATCCTTTTCATATGGAACTACACCAAGAACTTCAAGACCGTGATTTTGAACGACGAGTAAACTTTTGTACGACCATAAATAAAGCAATAAAGGCCAAATCAAATTTGTTATTAATGAATATTAATATTAATAAATATAATATTTTCGATTTATTGGTCCATATTTTTTCCGCGATACGCTTAACAGGCCTAGATATCTAAATTTTTTGCAAAACGAATTACCCCAGCTTCTTGAAGAAGTTGATAACTTTGAAAGGGAACAAATGTGAATTCATCAAGACAGAGCTCCTGCTCATTACCACCGGGAAGTTCGGGAATTTTTAAACGATCGTTACCCACAAAAATGGATCGGTAGGGATGGATTCATTATGTGGCCCCTTCGATCATGTGACTTAACACCTTTAGACTTCTTTTTGTGGGGCTACATTAAAGATTGTGGTTATGTGAATCCCCCTACAATACCAGTAGATATGGAAAATAGGATACGGGATGCGTGCAGGACAATAACGCCCTTTATACTAAGGAAACTAAAACGACTAAACATGTGTATTCCAGTAGACGGGAATATTTTTGAACATTTATTACGTCATAATAATTAATCATTAGATAAGTTAAATTATATTAAAATTATTATTAACTATTTGTATATGTTCTCACAAGAGCGCAAGGGTATTAAAAACAAGGGTAAAAATTGAAAAATTCAAAATAAATCGAAAATATTTAAAATAAGTATATGACATACTTAATAAAAGTTGGAGGGTCTTGTAAAATCTATCAGAAAAAATAGTAATATACCGAGTGTGCCATTTAAAAAACTTGAGATTATTCAATTTAAACTAGTCGAAATACATATATTTATTGTGAACACCCTGTAGTATCTAACTCATATTTATTTACATATATCTCTTTTTTCATCTTTATAGAACGCTCGTACCAATTATGAGTATTCCACTTTCAGAAACAATGACACTACTGGCAATTTTTTACAAAACCGGAAACTAGTATTTTTTTTTTTTTAAATAAAATATTAGAAAAACTACTAGGTTTAGGTATATGGCATTGCGAATAAAAAAGTTATAAAATTTTACGTAGAATTTAAAAATAAATTAGAAAATAGGATGTTCCATTTAAAAAAATATGTTATATCGGCCACACTTTTTTGAAGTACCCTGTATACTCAAAAATAATTTTAAACTGTGCACCTTAACATTCTATAAAACTATTGTATTTAACATTTTTTCCTCATTCCCGAAACAAATGAGATAATGAATTTTACTCTATCGTTGACTCACCCTGTACAGTTAACATGTACGAATAATTTAATAACATATTGACTAAGATATTGAAAGAGTACATTTTTTTATCACACGTTTTGACCCTCATTGATTTTTCTAAGGCCTTTGATACAATAAGTCACAGCCTTCTTTGTTCTATACTAACATACATTGGTCTCAGTAACAACAGTTTGAAATTATTGCAAAGTTTTTTAAGTAATCGAAGTCAATCAGTGCGAGTCGCCGGTATTGAGTCGAGACCTTTACCAATCACCTGTGGTGTCCCACAAGGTTCCATTTTGGGACCTCTATTATTTTCAATTTACACTTCACAACTAATACATCGGGTGAGGTATTGCAAGGTACACTTGTATGCCGACGATACGCAGCTTTATCACATATCTCATCCTAACGAGATTCACAGATGCGTCGGAGAAATCAATGATGATCTGGTGGGGCTAGTTTCTGCTGCCAGTGACCACTCCCTATCAATTAATACAAAAAAAAGTACAGTCATGGTTTTTGGTACTCAGAGGCTCAGAAGCAGTTGCTTACCACATATTAATATTAAAATCAACGGGGAAGTGTTACGGATTGATGACAAATGTAGAAATTTAGGCCTTACTATGGACTACAATTTGAGGTACAGATCGCATGTGAGCATAGTTATTCGTCGGGCGTACTTTAATTTGAAGATGATTTACAATTCTAGGGACTATTTAAATCAAAAATTGAAAACTATATTGTGTGAGTCTCTGGTATTGTCCAGATTAAATTTTTGTGATACTATATATGGATTTTCAATAGACTCATCCGATAGACGACGTATCCAAGTTCTTCAAAATTCATGTTTGCGCCTAATATTTGGTATTCGTAAAAGGAATCACATAACACACAAATTGTTTGAACTGGGATGGTTAAATATGAATGATAGACGTTGTTTGCATGCGGCTTGTTTATTCCACAAAATTGTCTTAACGGGTGTTCCCTCCTACCTACATAGAAAAATTACCTTTAGATCAGATGTTCATAATTTGAATGTCCGTTTTCGAGGTCGCCTTACGCCTCCGGCTCACAAAACTGAAAAATTTAGATCGTCCTTCTCTTTTCAAATAGCTGAGATTTATAACTCAATTCCAGAAAATATAAAACTATTAGATCCTAGGTTATTCAAGGCGGCGTATAGGAGGATTTTGTTAAATATATAAAGATATAGTACTTATTTATGTAGATTTTCCTTCAGAAAGGAATATCACTAGCTCTTGAGTGTATCTGTGCTCTGTATGAATTCTATTGTTTATCTCGGATATGTTGAGGTGACTCGCCTGTCTAACAATTTAATTTGTATCGAGGTTTTTTTTTTGTTTGCTCTAGTTGTGTCATGAGCCATTCTCTATTTTCTTTGTCTTTTTTTTTTCTTTTTTCCGAACACTTACATTACACAGTTTTATTAAGATACTAGCACAGCTTAATAGATAAATATTGTATTTAGTATTAGAATGCTTAAGGTAAAGAACAGGGGGAATGTTTGTACCTTTATGGTCTTACATTCCAGCTGACCTTCGGCATTTTCCAATTTAATGTAGCATTTTGTTTATTTAGTTTATGATGTTTTGTTTTCTCTTTCATAATTGGAAATAAAGACCATATTTATTTATTTATAATTGACCCAGGCAAGGTTTATTTCTTGAGGTTTATATGCCAATGGCAGTAGTTCGAGTGAATAAAACTGAACTATAAGTGTCACTTACTATAAATAGTCGCCAATATTTCAATCAACACCTTAGAGCTATGGGAAAAATTAGGTTACAAGTTGTGATTTAGGCTCTGCCCACCTGTAAATAATATTTGTAAACTCATTTTTCAAACCCGAGATAATATTTATACATATGTATGAATGTTTTTTAGGTATATAAGTACCCTAATTTGCATTTTTTGGTTTTGCACGAATCTTTTTACATGTTTAAAGTCATTTTATATGCTCATCGAAAGCAGAGCCAAAATATATATCAATACCCGATTCGATAAGGTTTAAATCGAGTGGGCTATATTTAATTTGATAGTTGGTATTCAGTTTTACTTAGCTGAAATAGACAAAAAAAATAAAGAAAAAGATCAGATAAGACATCAGACAGTACAGAAGCTGGAAAATAGAAGAAACTCTGAAAGAGGAAAAAAGTTTGAAACACTTAAACAAACAAATAAATGAAGGGTGACATCAAATAATAAAACTTATAAATAACGATAACCAAGAAATCGCACAAATCCAAAAGATACAGGAAGCTACAGAAAAATATTATCAAACTATATGATACGAAAAAATCGCCACCGCGGGAAAGAAGAAAGAAATAGAGTGCTAGTAAGAGATGTGGGATCTGAAGCAATTCCCGATATAACAACGAATGAAATAATAAACGCCATACATCATATGCACAACAACAAAGAACCAGGGGACAACGAAATAACTATAGAAATGATAAGTTATGGAGGGGTATCGATAAAACAATCTCTTCAAGCTCTATTTAACAGGTGTCTTATGGGAAGTAAAACATCTTGATTAAACGCCTTGATTGTGCTTGTTTTCAAAAAGGGAACGAATTTAAATTGGCGAATTACAGACTCAACGTCCTGTTCTCGGTACTATATAAAATCGTCACTATAATCATAACGTATAGATTAACGAACAAATACACAGTTATCAACCACGTGAACAGGCGGAATTTAGACGGGAATACCGCACTTTGGACCATCTTCAAACAATTGGATTACTAGTGGAAAAAGCAAATGAATATAAGATCACCTTGTGGATAGCAATGGTTGACTACGAAAAAGCATTTGCTTGGGTAAAGACATGGGCTGTCCATAACGCCTTAAGTAATAGCAGAGTCGACGAAAAATATACATCTTTTCTTGAACATATATATAAAAATACCACATCACAAATAACACAAGTCTGCGAAAAAAAAAATTGGGAGCTGTTTCGGTTTTTTTGGGTGTACTGAATCCGAAAATGACTTTCATTTTGTCATAGAACGTCACGTTTTCTGACAATGTAGGTATCTATGTTAAACAAGTTATCATCTTAAAATAAAAGATAAAAGACTAAAATTTTTTTTTTAATTTATAATTGCGTAACAAAACTTATTTTTTTATCTAAAATACATTCCTTAGTAAGCACTAAACACATTTCTTTTTCCCAGTGAGACTCCTTTTGGTACATTTTCGCTTGTAGGAAGCATCTGGAAGGTCTCTCTGAAGCGTCCAACAGTAGTCTGCCATCATTGAGACGCTTCATCTTCTCTGGTATCTTTTTTCCATCTCCTTAATATCTTGGTGAAATCGTTCACCTTGCTCTTCACTCAGATCTCCTAAATTTTCTGGAAAGTAGTCGAGGTGGGAATGAAGAAAATGTACTTTTAAACTCATAAGGCAACCTAAAGCTTGAAATGCTTTTAACAATCTTTTGACGATTTGTTTGTAGTTAGGGTCTTTGTTATTGCCTAAAAATTTCTCTATGACCTCTTTAAAGGCAATCCACCCTTCTCTTTGAGGATCCGTCATGGTTGTGATGAATTGTGGATCAGCTATAAGCCGTCTAATATCTGGGCCAACGAAAACACCTTCCTTCAACTTTGCCTCCGAGAGGCCTGGAAACTTTGATATTAAGTATTTGAAGCAATTTCCATCTCTTGGAAGTGACTTTACAAATTGCTTCATCAATCCCAGCTTTATGTGAAACAGTGGTAAAAGAACTTTATGAGGAGGCACCAAAGTTTCATGCAGGACGTTCTTTTCGTCAACTTTAAGCTCCCTCGGAGGCCAACACTTTTTGGTCCAGTGATTTGCTCGGTCTCTACTATCCCATAGGCACAAAAAGCAAGGGAATTTGGTAAACCCAGATTGTTGTCCGAGCAACATGCCCAAGATTTTTAAATCACCGCACACTTGCCAACCGTGGTCTTTATATTTTAATTTGCAAAGAACCAATTCCAAGTTCTTGTAGGTTTCCTTGAGGTGTACGGAATGACCGACAGGAATGGAAGCATAGAAACCGCCATTGTGAAGCAGAACTGCTTTAAGGCTTCTTTTTGAAGAATCTATGAAAATACGCCACTGTGCTGGGTCGTATGAGATCTTAAATGTAGCCATCAAACCTTCAATATTGGTACAATAAACCAATTCGTCCTCTTGGGCAAAGTAGGAAGTGAACTGCTTCTCACGATATCTAAACCAGGAGGAAGACACTCCCGGCAAAAGTAAGTTCCTGCTTTTGAGCCTTGATCGAAGCAACTCAGCAGCGTTTTTGGGAAGATTCAAGTCTCTTACCAAATCATTTATCTCACCCTGGGAAAACAATTTCGGACTGCTGTCATCTTCAAATTGAAAACTTGACTTGTCATCGGGTTCAGGTACAGCACCATCTTCGTCAGAACTTGGAATCTCTTCCCAGGTAGCAGGGGCCTTGGGCACTGGTATTTCGGTCCCATGAGGGATGGGACGAATAGCTGATTGCAGATTGGGGTATGAAATGGACTGCTTCCATTTTGAATTATACCCTTTCACATTACACGAACAAAGGTAACAATAATCACTATGGTTCTTTTGCTTGCGCCATACCATAAGAATCGCATATCGGAAAGCTTTTTTCTTGCCCTTAAACCAATTTCGAAGGTCTTCAACACATCGTTTGCAGACTCTATGAGGTGCCCAAACTTTATCCTGATCTCCAAGTTTTAAGCCAAAATACGTGAAGTATACTTTTTTTACAAAGTCCGTAATATTAAGTTGTTGCTTTAATATCATATATTCGCCACAAATATAACAGAAACTGTCAGACGAATTCACACACTTCCGCACAGATGACATTGCACTATATTGAACCAAGATCTATAAAACAATGGCGAGTTAACACGTAATTGTACCGCGCCACTTTCTACACTATCGGAGCGCGCACGTTCTGGTTACAACGTTTATGTTTGTTAATTTAGCTCACACAGGGCGTTCTTTATTTGGAAAGTAATGATAGTTATGGCCTGTATACATTTAAAAACAGTAATCAAAATAAAATTGTACCTATTTATTTATGACTTCAAGTTAGCCCAAAAAAAAACCTTTTTTATAATAAAATTTTGCGTTTGGCAAAATAACCTGACGTTCTGGAATTTTTTGAGTATTTTTTTAGTTTTCAGAACACCTAAATACATAGAAATCAGTTGAAAACATCCAGACAGCATTTTTGTTGCAGACATGTGTAATGCTTGAAGAAAAAACAAATAAAATTAAAATTAAAAGAGAAATTAGACAAGGCGACTCAATATCTCCAAAGCTGTTCACGTTGACTCTAGAAGACATGTTCAATTCGCTAAAGTAGGAAAATAAAGGAATTCTAATAGATGGTGAACGATTAAATCACTTAAGGTTAGCAAATCATGTCACGTTGATCGCCAACACAAAAGAAGAATTACAAGAAATGCTGATGGAATTAAATAATAACTCTCAAGAAATAGGTCTAAAAATATTTGAACAACCAAACTGATAACAGCAAGGAATTATTGATAGAAGGTGAAAGAACAGGAGAGGTGCAAACATTCATATATTTAGGACAAAAAATCAAAATCAAAAAATATCACAAAATAATTTGAAGGCTGACTTGGAGAGGAGAGTCTCTTTAGCTTGGTCTGCCTTCGGAAGGCTACAATCCACATTTAAATTACACATCCCAAATACAATAAAAGCCAGAGTGTTCGATTAATATGTACTACCGGTATTAACATATGACACTAAAACGTGGGCTTTAATTAAAAGTATAATATATAAACTGCAGGTAACCCAAAGAGCAAAGGAGAGGAGAATGCTAAATATTAGTCTCCATTATCGTATTCCTAACACTGAGTTACGAAAAAGAACAAAAGTGACAGATGTAATAGAACGAATATATATATATATATATATATATATATATATATATATATATATATATATATATATATATATATATATATATATATATATATATATATATAATATATATATATATATATATATATATAATATATATATATATATATATATATATATATATATATATATATATATATATATATATATATATATATATATATATATATATATATATATATATATATATATATATATATATAAGAAAGAGGAAGGACAGTAACAGGGCACTGGCAACAAACAATCCTAAGTTTAACTGCTGGGAAACGCCCTTATAAGGAGAAGAGATGAGCAATCAAAGATCTAAAGGCTCTAGTATCTGCTTTTTATTTTTATTATCGAGCTTTCGCTGCCTAATGGTAGCTTCTTCTGGATTCTAAAAATGCAAACCAGGTACAGAAAACAAACTAAAACGTTCGTTTTTTAAAACGTGATTAAATGAATTGTACGACTGAATGTGAAATTACTTACAAAAATTTAGCAGTTAGTTCATCTCTGGTGAAGACAATGAAATTTGCATTTTTGTTGGCCAGGTAGTATGCATGATTACACAAAACATGATTAAAAGATACTTAGAGAGTTACACAAATATTAAAAATAAAAATTTTGTCAATAAACATTAGTTAAAACACTTTTTAAAGACAGAAACACAACTGCAAGAAACCATGATGTTGAAATGGTACTCCATTTTAAAATTTTTGTGACGTCGAGTTTAGTAACTATTTAGTGATCTTTGAGTCCGAACCGGATAATGTTGGTAGTCTATGTCGTCATCAGGTCGACAAAAAAAACATTAAAGTTAGGGATGTGGTAAATTTTTTAGGTAGATGCTAATTTTAGATAAATTATTTATTATTAATGATATCTATTTTTTAGTTATAATTTTATAAAAAAAAAAAGGGGGACTTAAATTTGATGAATGTTACTCTTCGACGAGTTATTGATTATTAATTATATTAATTCTTTAATTTTATAATCAAGAGATTCATAGGCTAATTTAAAAATTTAAAAATTTGAAATCGAAAATTAATACTGGAAGTTATATATTATTAGTCATATTTAATTTTTTATTATGTAATTTTAACAAGAAAACATAGAAAAGTAACTGGTAATAAATAGCAAAAAATGACAGAAAGAGATCAGAAACGTCAACTTTACTAGAAACTAATTTTTTCATAAAGATCGTTCTTTTTTATTGGTTTGGTATAGTTTTGTGTTAGCAAATAAGTATACATGGAGCTCAATCCTTCGATGTCTTTTTTGTGGTTGAGATTATTTTTACAGGTTTTTATGTAACACATTTCCAAGAAACTTCTTCTGAAATAATTAGTCTCAACATCCAGAATGAAGCTGTTGTTGTATTGTACTCTGTGATCTGTATTATTTACGTGTAGGCTCAAGCTCGTTGCGTTAGGTTTGTGTTTACTATCAGTTTTGTGCAACGCTAATCTCTTAGAGAGCTTTTGTGAAGTTTGTCCAACGTAGACCAAACCACATTGGCAGGGAATGCCATAGATTATATTAGATCTTTGTAAAGTATCGGTTTTATCTTTTAAATTGGTATAAAAACAATTCATTCTTTTTATGTTGTAGTTGGCAATTTTAATGTTTGTATTTTTAAAAAGAGAAGACAAGGACTGGGAAAGGCCTTCAATGTATTGCAACTTTCCTACCTTAATATCGACATTAGTGGTGACAGTTGGATTAATTGGAAGGAGGGGTCTTTGAAAATTCTTTCTAATTAGAGCTTTAGGATAGTAATTGTCCAACAAAATGTCTTCCAACAGTTTTACATTTTTTTCTTTAAATGAGGGGTGGCAAATTTTATCTATTCTGTTCTTTAGTCCTCTGATGATGTTCAGTTTCTGTTTCATAGGGTGATAAGAATGGAAGGGGATATATCTACCAGAACTTGATTTTTTCCTATACCAGTCCAGTTTGACTGTATTATTTTCTGAGCGTACAACCCTAGTATCCAGAAACGGAACAGCACAGTCAGTCTCCTCCTCAACAGTAAATACTAACTTATGATTGAAAGAATTGTAAATATTAAGAGTGTTCTGTAAACTTCCAGCAGGTAAAGCGACTAACAAGTCATCAACATATTGAAACAGAAGGGGAAATTCAAATTCAACCCTTGAAATAACAAAATAAAGAAGTTTATTCATAACAATTTCGGCCAGGATTGGTGAAATAGCACTTCCCATTGGGACGCCAATTTTTTGTCTGTAGAATGTACTATTGAAGGAGAACAATGTATTTTCATATAAAAAAGTAATGATTAGTAGGAATTGTTCTTTAGGAATATTACATATTTCTTCTATTGATGTGAAATGTTCATTTAATATTGATATAATAAGGTCTAGAGAGATGTTAGTAAATAGTGAAACTACATCGAAAGAAGCAAGTACAAAACCCTCTGGCAAAATAAAGCCATTAACCTTCTCTGCAAATTCGAAGGTATTTTTAATTCTGAATTTATTAAAAGTTGAAAAAGCTGTTTCTAAAATAGAGGCTATATATTTCGCAAGTGGTTGTGTAGATGCTCCTACACAGGAAACTATTGGTCTTAGAGGTATATCTGGTTTATGTATTTTTGGTAGACCATAATATTTGGGACAAATCCCATTATAAGTTGTCAATGTGCGAGCAGTTGCTTCAGATAGTAAGTTTTTAGATACTTTTTCTGGATACTAGGGTTGTACGCTCAGAAAATAATACAGTCAAACTGGACTGGTATAGGAAAAAATCAAGTTCTGGTCGATATATCCCCTTCCATTCTTATCACCCTATGAAACAGAAACTGAACATCATCAGAGGACTAAAGAACAGAATAGATAAAATTTGCCACCCCTCATTTAAAGAAAAAAATGTAAAACTGTTGGAAGACATTTTGTTGGACAATTACTATCCTAAAGCTCTAATTAGAAAGAATTTTCAAAGACCCCTCCTTCCAATTAATCCAACTGTCACCACTAATGTCGATATTAAGGTAGGAAAGTTGCAATACATTGAAGGCCTTTCCCAGTCCTTGTCTTCTCTTTTTAAAAATACAAACATTAAAATTGCCAACTACAACATAAAAAGAATGAATGTTTTTATACCAATTTAAAAGATAAAACCGATACTTTACAAAGATCTAATATAATCTATGGCATTCCCTGCCAATGTGGTTTGGTCTACGTTGGACAAACTTCACAAAAGCTCTCTAAGAGATTAGCGTTGCACAAAAGTGATAGTAAACACAAACCTAACGCAACTAGCTTGAGCCTACACGTAAATAATACAGATCACAGAGTACAATACAACAACAGCTTCATTCTGGATGTAGAGACTAATTATTTCAGAAGAAGTTTCTTGGAAATGTGTTACATAAAAACCTGTAAAAATAATCTCAACCACAAAAAAGACATCGAAGGATTGAGCTCCATGTATACTTATTTGCTAACACAAAACTATACCAAACCAATAAAAAAGAACGATCTTTATGAAAAAATTAGTTTCTAGTAAAGTTGACGTTTCTGATCTCTTTCTGTCATTTTTTGCTATTTATTACCAGTTACTTTTCTATGTTTTCTTGTTAAAATTACATAATAAAAAATTAAATATGACTAATAATATATAACTTCCAGTATTAATTTTCGATTTCAAAGTTTTAAATTTTTAAATTAGCCTATGAATCTCTTGATTATAAAATTAAAGAATTAATATAATTAATAATCAATAACTCGTCGAAGAGTAACATTCATCAAATTTAAGTCCCCCTTTTTTTTATAAAATTATAACTAAAAAATAGATATCATTAATAATAAATAATTTATCTAAAATTAGCATCTACCTAAAAAATTTACCACATCCCTAACTTTAATGTTTTTTTTTGTCGACCTGATGACGACATAGACTACCAACATTATCCGGTTCGGACTCAAAGATCACTAAATAGTTACTAAACTCGACGTCACAAAAATTTTAAAATGGAGTACCATTTCAACATCATGGTTTCTTGCAGTTGTGTTTCTGTCTTTAAAAAGTGTTTTAACTAATGTTTATTGACAAAATTTTTATTTTTAATAAGTGTCTTTTAATCATGTTTTGTGTAATCATGCATACTACCTGGCCAACAAAAATGCAAATTTCATTGTCTTCACCAGAGATGAACTAACTGCTAAATTTTTGTAAGTAATTTCACATTCAGTCGTACAATTCATTTAATCACGTTTTAAAAAACGAACGTTTTAGTTTGTTTTCTGTACCTGGTTTGCATTTTTAGAATCCAGAAGAAGCTACCATTAGGCAGCGAAAGCTCGATAATAAAAATAAAAAGCAGATACTAGAGCCTTTAGATCTTTGATTGCTCATCTCTTCTCCTTATAAGGGCGTTTCCCAGCAGTTAAACTTAGGATTATATATATATATATATATATATATATATATATATATATATATATATATATATATATATATATATATACATATATATATATATATATATATATATATATATATATATATATATTAAGATGGAATTGGGCGAGGCATATCGCAAGGATGAATCATAACAGATGGACAGGCCGTATGGTAGAATGGAGGCCTAGAGAGCATAAAAGATACCGAGGTAGACCACAGACAAGATGGACGGACGACCTAAAAAGTTTGGATGCAAAAAGCAAACAACAGAGCTCAGTAGAGACTACTTGGAGAGACGTACATCCGACTACGGATGGAAAAAGCTAATGATGATGATGAAGATGATGCAGTTTTTACGGTACGATCAGTAATATAACCTAAATATTTTTAGCAAATCTACAGCAGTGAGAATTAGGCAAAAACCATTTTTAAAACTTTCATAATTTTACTAAAAATTGTTGACTATTTATAACGAGATGAGCATGATCAACAGGGCTAAGTTGTAGCTAATCTTTTAAGTCATCCTGAAACAGCATTTTTTTTTTTTTATGGGTCTAGCACACGTGCTACAGGGAAGTCCCTAAAGCGCTACAGGAGCGACACGTGTGCGGAGAAAGCGATTCACGTTGTTCTTGAATCGCTGTAGATTGTACTCGATGGGAAACACAGTCCTGGGCAAACCATTCCAAAGGTATGATGTTCTCCATATAAAGAACTGCTTGAAAAGCGTTGTACGAGGAGTAACAAGCTGAACCTCATACGGATGTGAAGTATTAGCGCGACGTGTACTTCTAATATGCACCGCTCTGGGAGGAATTAAACGGGCCACATCCTTCGAACACTTTCCATAAAAGTACTTGTAGAATAGGCTCAAGTCGCCAACCGTTCTTCGATGTTCCAGCGAATCAAGGCCGTCGGTCAGTTCCGGGTGTCCAATCAGACGAATAGCTCTTCTCTGGATATAATCCAACAAATGCAGTGTATGTTTCGGAGCGGAGCTCCAAACATGGGAGCAGTATTCCATAGTTGGTCGAATTTGAGCTTTGTAAAGAATTAACAGTTGTTGTGGAGTGTAAAGCTTTCTGGTTCGAAACAATATTCCCAACTTTTGAGAAGCTCTCCTTGCTATGCCTGCAACATGTTCATGCCAGAACATATTTACTCCCAAATTAACGCCTAACAGATTGAGTGACGATGTTAGGGGGATGGAGTGCCCCGACATAATTATGTCGGGTTCTGCAACGTTAACTTTTTTAGAAAAAACTGCCGCCCGAGTTTTTGTAGCGTTAAATTCCACTTGGTTACTGTCACCCCAAGATAGAATTTCTTCCAGGTCTTTGTTAAGTTGAATGACTTCCTGCTGTCTGCGGATATTCGTCTGAGTAGTCGATATCCGAGCGTTCAAAGTGAATGAAGAGATAAGTGTACTGTCATCTGCAAAGCTGTAGATTGGATTCTCGGTCTTTTCCAGCAGATCGTTAATATAAATGAGGAAGAGAATAGGAGACAGTATGGAACCTTGGGGCACACCGGCGTTGATAGTGAAGGTGTTAGAAAGAAGTCCGTCGACTGCCACTCGTAAAGAACGCTCTCTGAGGAAACATGAGAGCCACAAACAGAACTTTTCAGACATACCATAAGAACGTAGCTTAGCCAACAGCCCATCGTGCCAAACACGGTCAAATGCCTTGGATATATCAACAGCAACCGCTCGAGATTCTCCAAAGTGTTCAATTGCGTTGTTCCAAACATGTGTTACATAAGTCAGAAGATCTCCTGTTGATCTATTTTTACGAAAGCCATATTGGTGATCACTAATAATGTTGAATCCTTCAAGATATTTTAGAAGATGCTGATTGATAGCCTTTTCCATGACTTTCGATATTATTGAGAGTAGTGCGATTGGTCGGTAGTTATTTGGCAAGGTCTTCTTGCCTTTTTTATGTATCGGCTGAACAGCAGGAAGGAAATATTCCCTTTCTGTAGGATAGGTTGAAAAGTCTACAGAAAACTGGTGTTAGTTCCCTCGCATAGTTCTTGAGAACTATGGCAGGTATTCCGTCAGCGCCTGAAGCCTTTTTGGTGTCTAGCTTCATCAAAATACGTTTTATGATACGCTGTCTGAAGACAATATCGGGCATCCTTGACTGCACTATGGGAATAGTAGGTGGTGTTTTTCCTTGGAAATCGACAGTAGAATGTGAAGCAAAGAGTTCAGCCAACAAGTTCGCTTTCTCAACAGGTGTCGTTGCAATAGAATTATCTGGCCGTGTTAGTGGTGGTATGGTGGATTTGGTGAAATTTTGACTAACTGCCTTAGCGACCGACCAAAAGGACTTGGAATTGCCGGGACAAGCGAGAAGCTTGTTTCTAATCCGTTGATTGTGTACCTCCTTGGTTTCGTCGATAATTTCTTTGCATCTGTTCCTGGCACGAACAAAGATGTTACGATTTATGGTTTTAGGATGTTCACGCCACTGTCGGTATGCAAGATGTTTAGAAGCAACAGCTTCTTTGCATTTTAGGTCAAACCAAGGCTTGCCGTTGGAAGGGCATTTCTTCGAAAAAGGGATGTAGGCCTCCATACCGGCCAAAATAACATGCAAGAAGTTCACCTGCATCTTTGTAAGATTGTGATTGATCCCGTATAACTCATTAAAAAGGACGGTAACTTTTGTCAAGGAAAAACTGGATACTTCTAAATTTATTCCCTTTCTTTATGTCATTTCTTTAAAATTGTTTGGACCTAACAATACCTACTGCATCCTTGACGCCTAAGTAAATTCACGTGAATAATACTTAAATATAACTAATACTTATTTTTTAGACTTTAGTAACGGATTCATGATACAAATATTTAACATAATTATAATTGTAATAAAGCTCTAAAATTATAGAGGCTTAGTCAACAAAGTAATGAAATTACTGCCATAAAACGAGTAATATACATGTAATATACATATTTCTTCGCAACTCTATTGGTTTGGACGACCTACTTTCATACGTTATTCACCGAATCAACACAGACTCTTTTAAATAAAAATAGATCTCTGTGACGCATGATAATTTGATCGAGATTTCTCTCTATTGGCTTCCGAAAATAAACCAATTTTTAAATTATAAAAAGCTATTACACAAGCTGCGAGATTTTACTGTCATTTGTCAAGTTTTAACAATCAGGATACTGAGCCTTTTATTTTTCATTGAACGTTTTTGGGTTAGCAGTAATATCACAATTACATCAAAATTACTGCTAATTTTACAAGAAAACGTATGGAAACGCAGGAATTTATTTGTATTTTTGCTTGGCGGATCGGACTTCTGGAATTCAAGTAAAAAATTAAAATAACCAAATGCAGTTGCTCTGGAGTTTTTTGTAATCAGATTTAAAAAAAAAAACGACCAAGTGCAAGTAGGACTTGCGCAATTAGTGTTCCGTACGTTGATTGCTTTTAAAATAAAAATTTTTATTACGGAGATATAAAATAATTAACGACTTCACAAAACACCCCAAATGTCTTTTCAACAAAGTTTGTTTCCGATCTTTGTTGAAAACTGACGACCTTAAAATTTTTTTATTTTTAGTGTTCCGTACGGAACACTTATAAGATCACTTCGGTGTCTGTCTGTCTGTCACACCCGATTTTCTCCGAAACTATTTGACATAGAAAGTTGAAATTTGGTACTAATGTATAAATTGATGGCCTCATCACAGCCGTGTAGTTTTGAAAGTTAAATTTTGACTTAAGGGGTTAATTTTGGGGGGTGAGATCGGAAGTGAAAAAAAAATTTTTTTACTAGGTCATCGAGTGTGGTGTCAAATGAAAGCTTGTGAAAACACGAGTAAAAAATGTATATATAATGTAATACTTGCGCGCACTTTTCTTTGTGTTATTTTTAAAAAATCGCGAAAAATCGCTGTCCCGCGCCTTATCTCGAAAAGTACTTATCAAAAAATTTTGAAAAAATTCTGGAATATTCTCCACTGGATGTAGATTGAACGAAAATTATCACGAGTGCATTACCTTTAATAATTTATCTAATATATAAAAAAAAACAAAAAATTCAAGGTCATCAGATTTCAGTAAAGATTGGAAACAAACTTTGTTGAAAACTCATTTGGGGTGTGTTTTGTGAAGTCACTGATTATTTTATACCTCTGAAACAAAATTTTTTATTTTAAAAGCAATCAACACTAATTGCGCAAGTTCAACTTGCATTTGACGGTTTTTTATTTTTATATACCATATAAATTTTTAAAGGTAATGCACTCTTGATAATTCTCGTTCAATCTACACCCTGTGAAGAATATTCCTGAATTTTTTCAAAATTTTTTGATCAGTACTTTGTAACTTGGGAACTTGCCCTCAGGCAGGAGGCATCAATTTTTTGTACCCTGTGAAAAGTTGTTTGTCCCACGCTTGAGCGCAATTTTCTTGCAGCCCCGCTTTAATTTCTGAGAAGGTATTGAGTGAATAATGATTTTAAAAGAACTAAAGAAATTAAACAAACACTAGCTCAGTTTTCCTTGGTAGAGAAATATGGGTAAGAGATAATTGTTGTACGTCTTTTTGGAATTATTTTTTTTTGTGGTTAAAAACTTTAAATGTACTATTTTTTTTTTGGGCACCATTCATTTTAAAATAGAAAGGATCTAACTTCAGCTAAAAAAATGAAAAAACACTGAAGTGTTATACAGTTATTACTAAAAAGAATTAGTCTAGTACAACCCTTCTTATCCTGAAAAGAAAGATAGGTGCACAGTGAAACACTAGCTTTAATCAACAAAAAGAAAATTTATTCATGATTTTAAAATAAAAGTTCCAACCCTTGCAGTTTTAAGAATTACAAAAATTCTAGCCTAAACAGTAGTTATTAAAATTAGAGTTCCTAAATCAGACATTTTACTTTACTACACCCGAAATCAAAGAGTCGTGATATTCACTTCACGATTTATCAGTTTAAATTGCTGTTATAACACTTATTTGCGGGAAATAGATCTACTGATGTATGTTCTGGTGACTTACGGTTTTCCTACGGGCTTCTAGGCCTTAAATTGAACACAAAACCGATTTCACACATTCCATCACTTATGAGAAGAGCCTACTTTGGCTACTCCATGTAGAAAAAACACACTAAGCCCACTACGGCTTTACGTTAAAAACTCGTACTTAATTTGGCTCTCGTAAATATTGTCAGAAGCCTCTACTGCGGCTTGATGGGCAAAGCCTGGCTGCGGCTTGATGAGAATAAGCCTTCTCGGCGGCTCGATGGAAAAAAGCCTTCACGGCGGCTCGATGGAAATAAGCCTTCACGGCGGCTTGGTGGAAGTAAGCCTTCACGGCGGCTTGGTGGAAGTAAGCCAAGATCCGCGCTCTCCGGACCCTTAAATAAGCCGTGAGAACTACGTCTCTAAAATGGCGACGCCGGAACCAAACTCCGGAAACAAACATTTGACCAATCCCGGCGTACTACGAATTCGATAGATTCGGTCGGAAACCCGCACTGCACCTGTACCATGAGCGGCTAGACGTTCCAGTGTAATACACTGCTCGATACAAAGATGAAAAGAAGTACAATATAAAGCGAAAAATCAGTAACATTACATACTCTTAAAATCTAGGAAAAAATGAATGTTACAACTTTTCGAAATAACGGGGGGGAAGCGATTTTTTCGCAATTTCTTAAAAAATAATACAAAGAGAAGTGTGCGCAAGTATTATATTATACAGGGTGCCCCATATGAATGGGATAATGATTTCACAGCAATTATTAATCAGTATTACAAAAAAAATTTTAAATAAAAGTTATAGGTTGTTATACGGCGCACATGGGGACGTTGACAATAAAATGTTTTGGACTGCCAGTTCTAAGAAATTATGCCTTCTTGATTTTTTTTTTTAAAATGGAAAGCCCTGTATATTATTTAGTCCTACTAAAAATTCTAGTTATTATTTGTCTAACAAACCATATATCCAAAATGAATTGTTTTGGAATTATTGTCAGTCGAAATTTAAAATAAAAAAAAGACAAAAAAACTATTAATAAATACGCTAGGTTTATTTTTAAGATAACAATTGCTCAAAATGGCTACCGTTAACAGCGAGGCAATAACCCAATTTGTCATAAACAGCCTGAACAGAGTTTTGCCGAGAATCCGGGCTGATCTGATATTGAATTCGTTATTGTAAATCTTCTACAGTTTCAGGTCGACTTCGGTAAACTTTGATTTTCAAATGACACCATCAAAAAAAATCGAGTGGCGTAAGGTCGGAACTCCTTACAGGTCATTCTACGCACCCCTTCTGCCTATCAGTTCAATTTAGACATATGATATGTTAGACAAATAATATCTAGAATTTTTAGTAGGACTCAAAAATAAAATAATATACAGGGCTTAAAAAAATTTAAGATGGCGTAATTTCTTCGAACTGACAATTCAAAACATTTTATTGTAAACGTCAGCTTGTACCCCGTATAACACCCTATAACTTTTATTTAAACATTTTTTTGATACATTGATTAATAAATGCTGTGGAATTATTATTCCATACATATGGGACACCCTGTATATATTTTTCAACTCGTGTTTTTACAAGCTTTGATTTGACGCCCCACTCGTTGATGTAATTTTCAAAACTACACAGATCTGATGAGGCCACCAATTCCTATATTAGTGGCAAATTTCAACTTTCTATGTCAAGTAGTTTCGGAGAAAATCTGGTGTGACGAACGGACAGAGAGACGGACGGACAAACACCGCAGTGATCTTATAAGTATTTCGTACGGAACACTAAAATCTGGCCAAGTGCAAGTCGGACTTGCGCAATTAGTGTTGCGTACGGTAATGGCTTTTAAAATAGAATAAAATCCTTACCTATTTTAAGTTAATTAGAGCCCTAACATGTATATATCTTTAGATTCAATATATATTTTCACGTTTTTCTTGGTCAATAATGTATAATAGTTATAGCATCTTAGCTACCTAATATCCAATAAATCAATATACCTCAATCTAGAATCTAGTAATAATATTTAAGTAGAAAAACCAATATTTACTACAAATATTTGTCTATAAACAAATAAAATAAAATTATTTTCCTTCGATATCTCTCCGTTGGCTACCAGTGTGTGTAAGAAAAACTTCGACCATACTGTCAAGGCACGTAGGTTTGTTTTTATACCAGACTAGCCGGGCCCGCGGCTCCGCTCGCGTGGACTTGAGTCACTACTATCGTCACTGCTTAGTCCTTATGTTACCCATCGTAATAAAATATCTCCCATTATTTCTCCTTATCTCCCATTATCTCTCCTTATCTCCCATTATTTCTCCTTATCTCCCATTATCTTACCATAACTCCCATTATCTAGACTTATCTCTGCTTATCTCCCATTATTTCTCTCTATCTCCCATTATCTATACTTATCTCCCATATCGAGGCTTATATCGAATTAAATAGAACATACGTTTAAATTTATAAAAACACGTAAATCGGATAAGTGGTTCTCGAGTGATAAGCGCACTAACGGACAGACAAACAGACAGAGAGACGTTGCATTTTATATATATTATATTCTTTGCTACATGATATTGTTCCATATTTAATGCTTTAGGGAGTGTATTGTAAGAGAACGCGTTAGCGGCAAACTTTTCTCCGACCTGATTCACTATTATCGTCACTGCTTATTCTTTATGTCACTTAACGTAATAAAAATATATCTTATAACCTGGCCAGAGAACATACGTATGTTTAAAAAAAAAGCACGTAAATCGGATAAGTGATTCCAGTGATAAGCGCACTAACGGACGGACATACATTCAGACAGACAGACGGACAGAGAGACGTTGCATTTTATATATATTATAGATATAGATTATTATTATTATTATTATATAACCTGGCCAAAGAATATATGTATGAATTTAAAAAAAGACACGTAAATCGGATAAGTGGTTCTCGCGTGATAAACGCACTAATGAACAGACAGACAGAGAGACATTGCATTTTATATATATTGTAGATTATAGATATTCTCTGCTACATAATATTGTTCCATAATTAATGGTTTAGACTGTGTATTGCAAGGGAACGCGCTAGCGGCAAACTTTTTTCCGACTTCACTCATTATTTTACGTCACTGCTCATTCCTTATGCTACCTATCGTAATAAAATATAGCCTATAATTTGGCCAGAGAACATATGTATGTTTTAAAAAAAAAAAGTACGTAAATCGGATAAGTGGTTATCCAGTGATAAGCGCACTAACGGACAGACAGACAGAGAGACGTTGCATTTTATATATATTATAGATGAATTATCAAGCCTAATGCACTCGTGATAATTTTCACTCAATCTACACTTTATGAAGACCATTCTATAATTTTTTAAAAAATATTTGATCAGTACTTTTCGACATAGGGTGGAGGGACAGAGTTTTTGGGCTATTTTTTAAAAATAATACCAAGTGCGCAAGTATTACATCATATATATTTTTGAATTCGCGTTTTCACAAGCTTTCATTTGACACCCGACTCGATGACCTGATAGTTTTTTTTCACTTCCGATTTCACCACCCAAAACTAACCCCTTAAGTCAAAATTTAACTTTCAAAACTACACGGCTCTGATTGGGCCATCAATTCCTATATTTATGCCAAATCTCAACTTTATATGTCAAATAGTTTCGGAGCAAAAGAGTCGAAAGTTTTGAGATGTGAGCATACAGACGAGTTCTTCGATCTCCTGGACAGGGCACCGGACAACTCGTCATTGTTAGAGGAGATGAACGTGAGAACTAGGTTACTCAAACGTGTATGTCAAGTCTACCTCATATATTTTGATCACATCGCCAGAAGAAGAGACCCCATGGAGGAACTGGTGGTCGTAGGAAAAGTCAGCGGCAAGATGGATAGACTCCTTGTTGGAGAAACTCTGCATGAGGCAATCCAAATGGCCCTAGACTGAGAGATCTGGAAGGATCAAGTACGAAGAACCGGCTCATGAATAGTCCCCACGCACGGTAATAGGACAGACGGGGAGAAGTTTCGGAGAAAATCGGGTGTAACAGAGAAACAGACGGACAACGAAATGATCTCATAAGTGTTCCATACGGAACTTTAAAAAAGAAACAAACTAATTAATTGTGATCATTTCTTTCTGATTCTTATCTCAATTATACATTTACTTTTGTAAATTTTACCCAAACCCGGTTATATATATATTATTTAAAATAACTTTTATGGTTTTGTTTTCAATATTTTTTAACGCTTGAATTAGAACGTCAACCCTATTTATATCTCTTATGCCAAAAATACACTTTTATTCATATCTGTAGAATGTTCTTAAGTTAGGCACAGTCACCGAAACCTAAAATAAAACTTTAGCAAGAACATAAACACATTTTGAATGTTTCAAAAGAGTTTTAACAGTTTTAACGCTTTAGACTATTACTCATGTATAATTGCCGGTATATTTACAAATTAATCGTAAATTCTCCACAGTTTATTTTAATGTTCCGGGTTCGACTATTCAACTCAAACTACAATAAACATTTTTCCTTTTGCTTTTAGTACTTTATTGGAGCCAATTGATTTCTTGCGGTTTTTTATATAAATAAGTGAATTCTTTCTAAAAATGTGGATTATGTCTTTAGCGGAAAGGACGAACTAGCTAACAAAATGTTGCCTCATTTTTCGTTTCCAAATTTCAGTTATAATTCTGGAGCATTATTTGTATATTCTAATACATAGACAAGGGATTCGGGTTAGTTTCCATTAAATCCATTTTTCCAAAAGATTACAGTCTTTACATGTCAGACCTTTTGGAAAAAAAATAGCTTTATTAAGTATGGCAAAAGATACACCAAAAATATAATAAATTTATAAAAGTATGGTGTAGAAATAAAATTACAATTTACAATAACAATACAGATAAAATGTGTCTAAATATGTAAAGAGAAAAAAAGAGACGTGTGTAAAGCCTTTAAATTGAGATTTCTCATTGCGCTATAATTGGATATCGAGATTTGACAACCAAATAATCACGTTTCGGCTTCGTGCAAGTTCTGAATACAGCCATCAAATTTTCTTAATGGGCAGTCGAACACAATATGTTGGTTCGTCTGGGCAAGGTGACCGCTATCACAGTCGTGTTTTTCAGGTAGGGTTTGCTATCAGATTTATAAAAACAGGATTTGATTCTACCCACTAGCCTTTCCATGCTGTTTCTCAAAATTCTCTTGTACGAGTGATTTTCCTCATGAAGGTTTTCGGTATTTTAGTCTCTGGGTAGGTTGGTTGATGCAATCTTAATGTATTTGATAGTCATGGATCATTACAACAATTCTTCCGTGCCCTCTTTAAGGTAGCATTCCTTCGTAATAGAGGAGAGAGAATGTTTGACAGAACTGGTAGCCACTGGAGAGGTGTTGATTTCACTGTGCCAGAGACCATTCTCGTTGTGTCGTTCAGCTGAATGTCAATCTTGTTGGTATACGCGTTGTTTATCCAGAATGGGCTGCAATATTCTCCTACGGAATATATCAGTGCAAGGACAGAAATTCTTAGTACTGATGCGTAAGCATCTCAACCTGTTCCCACAACCTTATGCAGTACCTTGTTACGTGTTGACACTTTTGCTGTTGTTGTGGAGAGATGTCCTTTGGAAGTAAGGGATCGGTTCAGAGTAACTCTCAAATATTTTGATTGCGGTTTGTATTTTAACAGTTATGGTCTGAATTGAATGCTAGAACTATAACACAGGGCAACAAAAAAATATTTTTGTTTTGGTGCCTGGGATTTTAGAGCTGATTTTAACTATATTAAGAAAAGAGTGTTTTTGCGTTATTGAACAGAATTAAAATGAGTTCAGGTTCCAGTTCAAGAAGAAGTTGTGTAAATCAACCTGATGTGTTTTGCTATATATGCGGAGAATACATGTTTCAACAAAACAGACAAACTATTACTGACTTTGTAAAGCGAGCGTATCTTGGATACTTTGGAGTTAAGCTTGGTGATCAGGACAAAACGTGGGCCCCGCATCTCGTATGTAAAACTTGTACAGAGCCTTTACGGCAGTGGACTACCGGGAAAAGAAAATGTCTAAAATTCGGCGTACCAATGGTTTGGAGAGAACCAAAAAACCACTTCAATGATTGTTATTTCTGT
This sequence comes from Pachyrhynchus sulphureomaculatus, assembly GCA_019049505.1. Taxonomy (NCBI): domain Eukaryota; kingdom Metazoa; phylum Arthropoda; class Insecta; order Coleoptera; family Curculionidae; genus Pachyrhynchus; species Pachyrhynchus sulphureomaculatus. Next base: position 208,278,172 of record CM032456.1, on the reverse strand, counting down.
TTAGTAAATACTAATGGAATCAATCGAAATAACCGCAGTAAGTGGACTTATCCCAATTTAGACTCGGCAATACGCCCTAACCCGCACTCAGATGAAATACCGATTCCAACATTTCATCAGCTACCACATATCTCTGATGACGAATATTTTCCCTCTGATCGCTCTTCTGATGCTAATAAAAGTTCTGATGCTAATGAAACTAACAGTGACTATGAGGGGACGTCATCAGTTCCTCAACGCTTCAATCAAAATGAATTAAATGATCTCACCAGGGATCTCAATTTATCGAAAAAAGCTTCTGAAGTACTGGCTTCTAGGTTGAACGACAAAAATTTACTGGAACAAGGAACCAAAATTACCTTTTACCGTACAAGAGAAAAAGATCTGCTACCATTCTTTTCTCAAGAAGACAATCTTGTATTTTGTCACGAAATTAGGGGACTCATGAAAGAAATGGGACTTTTTGAATATATTCCAGATGATTGGCGCCTATTTATTGACAGTTCAAAGCGAAGTTTAAAATGTGTCCTTCTACATAATGGGAATAAATATGGTTCAATACCACTAGCTCACTCAACGAAACTGAAAGAAGAATATAATACCATAGCTTTGGTCTTGCAGAAGATAAAGTATTACGAACATCAATGGATGATTTGTGTAGACTTAAAAATGGTAAACTTTCTTCTTGGGCAGCAAAGTGGTTACACGAAATATCCGTGTTTCTTGTGCCTCTGGGATAGTAGGGACAAAACACACCACTGGGTTAGAAAAGATTGGCCTCAGAGAGAAAACATGGACGTTGGGGAAAAGAATGTCATTAACGACGCTTTGGTTGAAAGAGAAAAAATCATACTTCCTCCGTTACGTATAAAGTTGGGCTTAATGAAGCAATTTGTAAAGGCTTTTGATAAGAATGTGTCTTGTTTTGCATATATAGGGGTAAAAATGCATCAGTTGAGCACAGAAAAACTCAAAGCAGGGATATTTGACGGCCCACAAATAAGACAATTAATTAAGGATCCTGCCTTCATAAATTCAATGAATCAAGTTGAACGAGAAGCTTGGACATCATTTGTTGCAGTTGTAGAAAATTTTCTAGGCAAACATAAAGCACAAAACTATGTTGAAATGGTTAACAAGATGCTTAATAGTTTCAAATCCTTAGGGTGCAATATGAGTATTAAAATACACTATTTACACAGCCACTTAGACCGTTTTCCAGAAAATTTAGGAGACATGAGTGAGGAACAAGGTGAAAGATTTCACCAAGATATTAAAGTTATGGAGGACCGCTACCAAGGAAGATGGGACATGCACATGATGGCAGATTACTGCTGGAGTTTAAAAAGGGACTGTTTAAAAAAACATTCAAGAATGTCGCGGAAAAGAAGCTTTCCAAGTGTTGAGTGACTATTTCATTTCTTCAATGTTTTTTTTTTTGTTTGTAAGTACGACATAATATTGTATTTTGTATAACTAAAATAAAAATTTCGTATCTACTTTTGTTTACTACACTTACGGATTTGAGTTACAATAATGTAACTTATATTTCTCTAAAATTGTATATCTTAAAAATTTGAGCTCCTAGGTACAAATGAATACGTTATTTGAATTCAAGACATCAAATTGATATAGAATCAGCTCAAAAAACTTCGACACCAAAACAGCTGTTCCCCTGTGTAATTAGCCTGCTTGTTATTTAAGTGATAGCATGATTCTTCCGTTTCAGGTTAGGTGTGAGGTGCCAAGTTTTAAAGTATTCATCAAGTCTTGCCAAATCTTCTCTCAGAATCTTCTCAGGCTCCTCAAAACTTCTTGATTGATATGTCAGTGCTATATCATCTGAATACATAAATTTCCTTAACTTGGTGTTCAGTAAGTCTACGGTGTAAATATTAAACAGTAGGAGCGCCAAGGCGGAGCCCTGTGGGAGTGTTGAAGCGCTTGCTTATTCGGCCATTCCGATGAACCTCGAAAAACCGGTTACTCAATATATTGTTAAGCCGTGTGGCTAGAATCCTGCAAGGGATGACTTTGAGGAACTTTAAGAGCATACCCTGGCGCCATATTGTATCGTATGTCGCACGTAAAATCCACAAATACTGCTATGATTTTCTTATGATCTTGGATCTCTAAATGTGTCGTTATCGCCAGCACCTAATCATAGGAACTACAAGGTGAGTCAATAGAGTGAAGTTCATTATCTCATTTGTTTCAGGAAATTTATGCATGTTGACTATTTTAAATTGAAAAATCTCAAATTTTTTAAATGGCACACCCTGTATATTATTATGATGTTATAGCATAAATGTATTAAAAACAAGGGTAAAAATTGAAAAATTCAAATTAAATCGAAAACTATTAGAAATAGGTATATGACATACTTAAATAAAAGTTGGAGGGTTTTGTAAACTCTATCAGAAAAAATAATAATATACAGGGTGTGCCATTTAAAAAATTTAAGATTTTTCAATTTAAGATAGTCGATATGCATAAATTTATTTTGAACACCCTGTAGCATCTAACTCAAATTTCTTTACATATATCATTTTTATCCTTATAGAATGCTCGTACCAATTATGAGTATTCCACCTTCAGAAACAATGGCGCTACTAGCATTTTTTTACAAAACTGAAAAACTAATATATTTTTAAACAAATTGAAATATTAGAAAAAACTACTAGGTTTAAGTATATAACATTATGAATAAAAAAGTTACGCAAAATTTAAAAATAAATTAGAAAATTTAAATTCCATTTAAAAAAATATATGTTATACCGGCCACACTTTTTTGAAGTACCCTGTATACTCGAAAATAATTTTAAGCTGTGCACCTTAACATTCCCTAAAACTATTGTATTTAACATTTTTTCGTCATTCCCTAAACAAATAAGATTTACTTTATCGTTGACTCACCCTGTATAATTTAGATTTTGTTGATATCCCATTGAACAAAAGTCTTTCGAGTAATTTATAGGATATACTCAATAGTATGATCGACCTATAATGTTCTTGGACGTTGCCTTCTCTCCTCATCAAGTTGATACATTCAGCTCGGTTCCGTTTCTTGTTGTATATTTTTCTTTAATAGTTTCAGAGAGTGAGGATTCTTACTTTAAGTTCGTAGAGAAAAATGTCAAGCTTTAGTTGTAAATTTCTCCAAAGCTTTTTCTCCGTTCATTTTTTTTTTGTGAATAATATTTCACCATAAAATATCTATCACTTAAACTATTGAATGGTTATTTTTTTTTGCATGCACCTCACTTGTCAGAGTCAATGAAGAGGAAAAAATCATTGGAACATCTTAACCCTCAAGAACAATAGCGATTTGATTTTTAAATATTCCAATATTTTCGTGGTCAGTTTGTTGTTGAAATTAATCAGAATAAATATATGTGAGGCATGAGCGATAATTTTCAACACTTTCGACTCTTAGTGCCTACTGTTGAAGTAATGAAAATGAGAGCATTGTGGATGACCAGCTTCCAAACAAACATCCAGCCATCTCCTTTATCGGAGAGCCAGGATAGTTTATGATGTTGGCGCCTACACCGGATATTAAGGACGCCGACTTGTTTAAATTATTCTTCCATAGGTTAAATTTTTTCATCACCTATAAAGTGTTCCTGAAGTTTGTAAACGGAAGGGGTACTTTTGACCAGGAATCACAAATCCGATAGATTGATTAAATAAAAATATTACCACAAACTAGTCCTCCTTCTCGCTTGTCCCAATAATTCCAGGTCCTTTCAGTCAGTGGTTGATACTTCACATCCGTATGAAGTTTAGCTTGTTACTCCTCGTACAACGCTTTCCAAGCAGTCTTTTATATGGAGAACATCATCCCTTTCGAATAATTTGCCCAGGACTGTGGTTCTTACCGAGTACAATTTACAGCGATTCAAGAGCAACGTGAATCGCTTTTTTCGCACACGTGTCCCTTCTGTAGCGCTTTAGGGACCTCCCTGCAGCACGTGTGCTAGACCCATAAAAAAAAAGTCGCTAAGGCAGTTAGCCAAAATTTTACCAAATCCACCATACCACCATCCACCACTCACACGGCCAGATAATTCTATTGCAACGACACCTCTTGATAAAGCGAACTTGTTGGCTGAATTCTTTGCTTCACATTCTACTGTCGATTTCCAAGGAAAAACACCAGCTACTATTCCCATAGTGCAGTCAAGGATGCCCGATATTGTCATTAGACAGCGTATCATAAAACGTATTTTGATGAAACTAGACACCAAAAGTCTTCTGGCGCAGACGGAATACCTGCCATAGTTCTCAAAAACTGTGCGAGGGAACTAACTAGACTTTTCAACCTACCCTTCAGGCAAGAAGACCTTGCCAAATAACTACCGACTCATCGCACTGCTTTCAATAATATCGAAAGTCATGGAAAAGGGTATCAATCAGCATATTCTAAAATATCTTGAAGGATTCAACATTATTAGCGATCACCAATATGGCTTTAGCAAAAATAGATCAACGGGAGATCTTCTGACTTATGTAACACATGTTTGGAACAACGCAATTGAACACTTTGGAGAATCTCGAGCGGTTGGTCTTGACATATCAAGGCATTAGACCGTGTTTGGCACGATGGGCTGTTGGCTAAGATACGCTCTTATGGTATGTCTGAAAAGTTCTGTTTGTGGCTCTCACGTTTCCTCAGAGAGCGTTCTTTACGAGTGGCAGTCGACGGATTTCTTTGTAACACTTCACTATCAACGCCGGTATACCCCAAGGCTCCATACTGTCTCCTACTCTCTTTCTCATTTAGATTAACGATCTGCTGGAAAAGACCGAGAATCCAATCTACAGCTTTGCAGATGACAGTATACTTATCTCTTCATTCACTTTGAACGCTCGGACATCGGTTACTCAAACGAATATCCGCAGACAGCAGGAAGTCATTCAACTTAAACCTGGAAATAATTCTATCTTGGAGTGACAGTAACAAAGTGGAATTTAACGCTACAAAAACCCAGGCGGCAGTTTTTTCTAAAAAAGTTAACGTTGCTGAACCCGACATAGTTATGTCGGGGCACTCTATTTCTCTAACATCGTCACTCAATTTGTTGGGCGTTAATTTGGGAGCAAATATGTCCTAGCATGAGCAAGTTGCAGGCATAGCAAGGAGAGCTTCTCAAAAGTTGGGAATATTATTTAGAATCAGAAAGCTTTACACTCCACAACAACCATTAATTCTTTACAAAGCTCAAATTCGACCAACTATGGAATACTGCTCCCATGTTAGGAGCTCCGCTCCCAACCATACACTGCATTTGTTGGATTCTATTCAGAGAGAGAGCTGATTGGAGACCCGGAACTGACCGGCGGCCTTGATTCGCTGGAACATCGAAGAACAGTTGGCGACTTGATCCTATTCTACAAGTATTTTCATGGAAAGTGTTCGAAGGATGTGGCCCGCTTAATTCCTCCCAGAGCGGTGCATGTTAGAAGTACACGTCGCGCTAATACTTCACATCCGTATGAGGTTCAGCTTGTTACTCCTCGTACAACGCTTTTCAAGCAGTCTTTTATATGGAGAACATCATCCCTTTGGAATAATTTGCCAAGGACTGTGTTTCCCACCGAGTACAATTTACAGCGATTCACGAACAACGTGAATCGCTGTCCCCGCACACGTGGCGCTCCTGTAGCGCTTTCGGGACTTCCCTGTAGCACGTGTGCTAGACCCATAAAAAAAAATAATAATAATAATCAGTTGTTTGACGTGTTGTGTGAGAGCTGGCATTGTCATAATGAAGAAGGATACGACGTTTGCGGTTGTTTTTTCTGATGTCATCGATGACTTCCGGCAAATTGTTGTATACCATTTAACATTAACTGCTCTTGGATCCTCGAAAGCAATGGTTGCAACATGTCCAGTATAACCAAAGAAACAAACGATCATTTTCTTAGAAGTGCTTCACGAACGAACCATTTTTGTTGGATTCGGTTCATCTTGGAACAGCCAAACAGTTGATTGTTGCTTAGTTTCCGGTTCGTACTAATATATCCAAGTGTCGTCTCCAGTTACGACATTGTATACGGATAAAAATATAATTCAATTTATTAAACTACCACTTTTAGTATTTTGCATACCATTAGAGATGTATTTCTTTAATTTGGTTATATTTCGCTAACTGTAAACATGTCATAATTAAAATTCGTGTCAGCTGTTAATCATATTTATTTAACAGCCTACCTATTCATAAATTAAGCCAAACGATGTCATATGCATCGTTACTTTTGTGAAAACTAAAATTTCAGATAAATGAGGTATTTTCTAATATTAAAGCTTGTTTTGAAAAATGATTGTTTTGATAGGTAGAAATATTATCTAGATAATAATGAAGTATTTTCGGTTAAAGCAGAATGTTCTCTAAATGGGATTATTTTTTAAACAGGTTATGGTAATCCCTAAAATCGATCGTTCTGACAATTTTTTGCGATTTTGTTGAATACTAACTAACGAGAAGATGACTTTGTCGGTCCCTGTGGACTAGGCGAAAGAAACGATAGAGGTGAACAACTCAGCACCTTTGCAAACGAGCAAGGATTGGTAGTGCTGAACACATTCTTCACTCTTCCTCCACGTAGGCTGTATACATGGAAGTCGCCTATGGATTCTGTTGATAACATAGTAAGGAATCAAATTGACTACATCCTTATAAATAAAAGATACAGGAATAGCTGTACGGCCATAAAAACATATCCAGGAGCTGACTTGCAGTCGGATCATGTTCCCTTAGTGGGCTCATTTAGAGTAAAACTAAAGAGAATCAGAAAGCAATCAAAAAAGAGATATAACCTGGGGAAGTTAAAAATATCAATGATAAGATAACAAGTAGAACAGAGTATCAATAACGAATTAACTAGAATGACGGACTCCTCCACTGTGGAAGAGCAGATCGAAAAATTAAATATAACAGTTCAAGACATCAAGGATGATCTATTAAAACCTGAAACAATAAAGAAAAACTCGTGGATGACAGATGAAATTCTCCAACTGATGGAAAAAAGACGGCTTTATAAAAGTAATCCAGGAGAATATGGGAGGATTAACAAAGAAATCCTCAGGAAGATCAGAATTGCAAAGGGGAACAAACTAAAAGAACAGTGCGTTGAAATAGAAACTCTTCAGAGAAAACACGACCATCTGAATGTTTATCGTAAAGTGAGAGAAGTAACAAGACAAAATAAAGCTAATAGAACAAATAAGCTGGTAGATGAGGAAGGATCAGTCATAGTGGATAGGGACGAAATTATGAACGCTTGGAAAAGATACATTAAGCAACTGTTCTGTGACAATCGACCAGAACCTAGCATGGTAGATGGGAATACGGGTCCGATCATTATCGAAGAAGAGGTCAAGAGTGCAATAAGAACAGTGAAAGAGGGCAAGACACCAGGCCCAGACAACACAGAAATAGAATTTCTTAAGCTTTTAAATGACGAGAACGTGAAATGGCTGACATCAGTGTTCAATCGTGTCTACAATTCTGGAATCATTCCCTCTCAATGGATAAAGGCCGAATTCATAACTCTACCAAAAAAACCTGGGGCTAAAGCATGTGGAGAGTATAGGACAATTAGTTTGATGAGCCACCTTTTGAAAGTGTTCCTTAAAGTAATTCATAGAAAAATATATAAACTGTGTGAAGATCCGATATCTCCTACACAGTTCGGTTTTAGGAACGCTGTTGGTACACGTGAAGCTTTATTTAGTGTACAAGTATTATTTCAACGCTGTAGAGACGTGAACGTTGACATCTATGCATGCTTTGTGGATTACCAAAAGGCGTTTGACAGAGTACAACACCACAAGATGATAAACATCCTGAAGAACATAGGACTGGATGATAAAGATATAAGAATCATTGAAAACCTGTATTGGAATCAATCGGCGTATGTGAAAATAGGAGAAGACCGTACGGATGATATAAAAATCCGTCGAGGTGTCAGACAAGGATGCATATTATCTCCACTATTATTTAATATTTATTCCCAACAGATATTTGAAGAGGCTCTGGCAGATCTTGATGTCGGAATTCTACTGAATGGTGAGAGAATGAATAATATTCGATACGCTGATGACACTGTCATATTCACCGATAACCTAGACGACCTAAATTTACAGAGATACGGTCTTGATATTAACATAAGTAAAACAAAACTAATGGTGATTAGTAAGAACAAGTTACCTAATTGCCAACTAAAAGTCAATCAGATAAACATTGAAAGAGTAAATAAGTACACATACTTGGGCACCAACATCAATGACCAGTGGGACCACTCGCAAGAAATAAGAAGTCATATCGAAAAGGCTAGAGCAGTATTCACCAAAATGAGCTCTATATTTAGAAATCATAACTTGACAATGGAAACAAAAGTAAGGTTTCTACGCTGCTATGTGTTCTCCATTTTATTTTATGGAGTGGAGGCATGGACTCTGACAGAGGCAGTAAGTAAAAGGCTGGAAGCCTTTGAAATATGGCTGTATCGAAGGATGTTGGGAGTGTGATGGACGGATCGGGTCACAAACGAAAGAATTCTTCAAAGAATGAATAAAGAAAAAGAAGTTCTAGTTACCATCAAGCAACGTAAACTACAATATCTCGGCCACATTATGAGGAGTGAGGACAGATTTTGTCTATTACAAAATATACTTCAGGGCAAGGTGTGTGGAAGGAGGAGTGTTGGAAGAAGGAGAATTTCATGGCTCAAAAATCTTCGCACTTGGTTTTCAATGACCACAACGCAGCTGTTTAGAGCTGCAGTCAATAAAGTAATGATAGCTAATATTTGCCAACATCCGGAACGGATAGGAACTAAGAGAAGAAGAAACTAACTGAACTAATTGAAATTATTTTATATGCGGTCCTGTCATACATCAGTAGTATACAACCTCACTGAAGTTAGGTATATCGATCGACCGTATTCTGGATTACTTTCATATAATGTAAGACTGCTAAAAAAAACAACTGATATAAAAACTCAAGATACTGTGACATTGTAAGTAATACTCCAATAATATTATGGCACCTAGATAATAGAACGTATTCTAATGAATAAGGAAACCCAAATATGCAAGTGAAAGACTTTAAAATATGCGCATAAATATGCAAATAATTTTCTCAAAATATGCACATACATGTTGTAAATATGCAGTAAAAAAATCGAAAGACTTGAAAAATGTAAATTTATTGTTTCACATTACATGATACGAGTACTATACAAATTTACCAATAAAAAAAAACCCATTTTAAAATTTTCAACATACAGGGCGAATGAACTAGATCTAAATATATTATTATTCAAAGTAAAAAATAAATGTAAATAATAATGTATTGTATTACTTTACTTAAAGATGAACAAATAACAATAATAATGTAGGTATATATTACAAAAATTTATATACGTAGTAAACAGCATAATAAAACATACATTTTAAATTTGATACATACGAGGCTGGTTTGAAAAGTCCGTGCAAAGTCCGAGAGATGGCACCACCGGCGCGTATCGAGGTCATGTTTAGTTAGTAGCATCTCTTGAATGAACGCACACCAAGTTTCAGCCATATTGGTCTATTTCTTTGTGTTTGGCATTCGTGTGAATCAAGGAAGTCGAGTGATTTTCAAGAAATGGACGAAAAAAGAATTTCGTGTGGTGATTAAACATTTATGAAAGGCAAAACGCCTCAGGAGGCTAAAGAGAAGCTTGATAAACATTATGGTGACTCTGCACCTTCGATTTATACAGTTTATAAGTGGTTTCAAAATTTTCGGACTGGCCATATGGGCACAAGTGACGCTGAACGTTCTGGACGGCCTGTGGAGGTTACGACTCCAGAAATCATTGATCAAATCCATGATATGGTGATGGATGACAGAAGAGTTAAGGTGCGTGAGATTGCTAGCGCTGTGGGCATCTCGACTGAACGGGTACATAATATTTTGCATAAACATTTGGACATGAGAAAGCTATCCGCAAAATGGGTGCCGCGATTGCTCACGCTTGACCAAAAACGGAATCGTGTGAAGTGTTGCAAGGATGGTTTGCAGCTGTTCCAGAAGAATCCGGAGGACTTTAAGCATCGTTTCGTCACTGTGGATGAAACATGGATACATTACTATACTCCTGAGACCAAACAACAATCTAAACAATGGGTTACCAAGGGGGAATCTGCACCAAAAAAGGCGAAGACCGTTCCTTCGGCCGGAAAGGTTATGGCGACTGTCTTTTGGGATTCGCAAGGGATAATCCTCATCGACTATCTGGAAAAGGGTTTAAAACTATTACAGGTGAATATTATTCATCGTTATTGGACCGTTTGAAAACCAAGCTGCAAGAAAAAGGCCCGCGATTGGCCCACAAGAAAGTCCTTTTCCATCACGACAACGCACCAGCAAACACCTCAGCAGTTGTGGTCGCAAAATTAATGGAAATAGGATTCCAACTCGTTTCACGTCCCCACTATTCTCCAGACTTGGCTCCCTCGGACTACTATTTGTTCCCCAATTTGAAGAAATCGCTGGTGGGACAAAGATTTTATTCAAACGTGGAGGTGATTGCAGACACTAATGGATATTTTGCAGACTTGGACAAATCCTATTATTCGGAAGGGATCAACAAACTAGAACATCGTTGGACGAAGTGTATAAGCCTAAGGAGAATATGTCGAAAAATAAAAAAGGTTTACCCCAAACACATAAGTAGTTTTTATTTTTGCACGGACTTTTCAAACCAGCCTCGTAAGAACAATAAAAGCAGATAAAAACTACACACCTACTTATCCCGGGCAGACCACCCGGCAGACACACACAGTCACACCCAATTGCAACAGCAACAGATGAAAACGTGATCAGAAAATACACTCCACGGAAAACACAGATACCACATAGAACAAGACCACATAAATAAAAAACAAACATACACGTGATTACAAGATGGGCAGCTATTCCCTGAAACAGAAGGCTTCTTACTTGCCATCCAGGATAAAGTCGTATTAACCAGAAACTACCAAAAGCATTTCATCAAAGACCCAACTATTACAGAAAACAGATGCAGGAAATGCCACCAGCAGAAAGAAACTATCGAACACATAAGAAGGGGATGTAAAATATTAGCCGGAAAGGAATACACAGCCAGACATGACTGCAAAAGTAGTTCACCAAGCGTTAGCCACAACATACCAACTCAGAGAAAACACAGATCCCTACTACAAATACACCCCAACATCCATACTTAAAAATAAAGATTACAAAAGCTCTACTGGGACATTAGTATCCATACAGATAAAACAGTCTCGGCCAATAGACCCGATATTACTTTTCAGTGCAAAAAAGGAAAAGTCACCTATCTAATTGAATAGCTGTCCCCAACAGCACAAACATCCAAACACCTTGCAACAGAAAATAACCCGTTCATGCAGTCAAAGTTTAAACACTTAGACACAATTTAAAAATCGGTGTCCGGGGTGGAAATATCTTCCACAAGAAAGAATTCCCTCCCAATAAAGCTTTAAAAGCTTAAACTCAGCTCCCTCCCAATAAAGCTCAGGGTAGAGATAGTTCACAAAAAATAACCCGTTCACACGATGGAACTTTAAACTCGATGATTTTTCGTAAAAATAACCCCTTCGCAGAACTTCCCCCAAAAACAATTTAATCCAGTTTTAAAACGTGTATTTAAAATAATGTATGGAAGCTGAAAGACTAAAACTAAAGCGTTTTGGAGATTATTATACTGATCGACATCAACATATCAAAATAACCGGTCAAGTGCAAGTTGAACTTGCGGAATTAGTGTTCCGTACATTGATTGCTTTTAAAATAAAAAGTTTTGTTACGGAGGTATAAAATGATCAGTGACTTCACAAAACACACCCCAAATGAATTTTCAACAAAGTTTGTTTCGAATCTTTACTCAAAACTGATGACCTTGAAATTTTTGTTTTTTTATATACCAGATAAATTATTAAAGGTAATTCACTCGTGATAATTTTCGTTCAATCTACACCCCGTGGAGATTATTACAGAAGTTTTTCAAAATTTTTTGATAAGTACTTTTCGACATAAGGCGGGTGGACAGCGATTTTTCGCGATTTTTTAAAAATAACACAAAGAAAAGTGCGCACAAGTATTACATTATATATATATATATATTTTTTACTCGTGTTTTCACAAGCTTTCATTTGACACCACACTCGATTACCTAGTAAAAAAATTGTTTTTTCACTTCCGATTTCACCCCCCAAACCTAACCCCTTAAGTCAAAATTTAACTTTCAAAACTACATGGCTCTGATGAGGCTATCAATTCCTATATTATTACCAAATTTCAACTTTCTATGACAAATAGTTTCGGAGAAAATCGGGTGTGACAGACGGACAGACATCGAAGTGATCTTATAAGTGTTCCGTACGGAACACTAAAAATAACCCGTTCACAAGATGAAATTTTAAAAACTTAAACCGAATTGAAAAATCGATGATTTTTCGTAAAAATAAACCCTTAGCAAAACTTCCCCCCAAAACAATTTAATCCAGTTTTAAAACGTGTATTTAAAATAATGTATGCAAGCAGAAAGGCTAAAACTAAAGCGTTTTGGAGATTATTATACTGATCGACATCAACATATCAAAAAAAGCTACGAACGGAAGGTCAACTTGGTGCAAAAGCTGGACGAACATTCTATAAATTTATTCAAAAATTGGGAAGTTTAATAGATCAAGATAAGCTGATACAATTTTTCTAGTCGGAGTTCTAATAATGTTTATTACATGGAAAACTGATTATAGACATTTAATTTTAATAAATGCTAACGGTCATAAAATTTTAACTGGAGTAAAAAAATTGGGGGCATGTGTAATGAATAGAGACCGGATTATATGCATTTGCATATTTTCATATGCATTTGCATATTTCGACCATTCTCACCGATTATTACATATTTTACCCAAAATCTAGTAATGATGCATATTTTCCCTATATTTACAATATTTCTCGGTATTACTAGGCAATTGAATTGCTCAGGGTATTGTTAATGTCGCCGTCTGGAACCGATCTTATCGCCGGAACATTACCTGCAATAGTCTAAACATCAATTAGGTTATAGTGCCAAGGGAATACCCAAAATTACAACGGTATTTTATCCCTTTGTTTCTTGGTCGGGATATTAAGTGATAAGTAGTTAGTTTCTAAGAATATTTGTTTGAGCGTGGATCAAATAAACAATTTTCTCGAAGACGAATTTTTATTTTAAAACAAGATATCAGTTTTAACATTATTGTTGACGCACCTGCATTAGTGTAGTCTTTTTGCAATTTTTAACGTGTTGTGTTAAAGTTTAACGTGTACCATGCCACCCGCAAAAAAAAGTGTCTCTTCATGGGTAGCTGATTATCCTGGAACATTTACATACGACGGAAATGTTTTATATTGTCGAGTTTGCGAGAAAAATGTTTCGTGCATAAAAATTTTTCAATTGACCAGCATGTCAAGACAAGTCTTCATATCGCAGGATTGCAAAAAAAGGCCCACGACAACAACTTATAACAGCAGCAAGTAGCAGTGATTCCACTTCTATAGGCAAACAAAAACACCACTTTAGAATGGATTTATGTGAAGCATTGCTTGCAAGTAATATTCCTCTCCACAAACTTACAAATCCTACATTCAAAGATTTTCTGCGAAAATACTGCTTGAATCAAAAAATATCAGACGAATCAACACTGCGTAAAAATTACATACCAACAATTTACCAACATGTTCTGGAAGAAATACGTAATGAACTTAAGGATGACATTATTTGGATTTCAGCTGATGAAACCGACCGACAGTTGTGGTCGCTATATTGCGAATTTAATTGTGAGTGCATTAAGATTCGAGCCTTCTTATTCCTATTTGGTGGCCTGCAAAGAACTTGACAAGGCAAATCATTCTACGATCGCCACTTGATTTGTGAATGAGGGTATTAAAAAAATATTTCCTGAATCTTCTGCAGATGAAAGAGTGTTTATATTTCTCTCAGATTCTGCTCCCTATATGATCAAGGCAGCCAAAGTCCTCCAAGTATTTTATCCAAATTTAATTCATGTGACGTGCTTTGCTCACGGAGTCCATCGACTCGCTGAAGAAGTACGATCCACGTTTGGAAATGTAAATAAACTGATTTCATCAGCAAAGAAAGTGTTTCTTAAGGCACCTGCTCGCAATAACACCTATAAAGAAAAACTGCCAAATGTGCCTTTACCTCCCGAACCAGTGGTAACTCGATGGGGAACATGGATTGAAGCTGTACTATTTTACAATGAACATTTCGAGGCCATCAAAGGTGTAGTAAATGACTTCGATAGTGCAGAGGCTATGGCAGTTCGTCAATCCAAGGAAGAATTTAACGATTCTGATATTTAAAAAAAAACATAGCTTTGATTAGCACTCACTTTTCCCACATACCTGCGGGTATTAAAAAGCTTGAAACTCGAGGTTTGGCGTTGACCGAATCAATTCAGTTAATGAATAAAATCCGTCAAATAAAATCCATATTGCCAGATGTATTCCCGCGTAGAGTTAAAGACAAGTTTGAAAACATTTTGTGCAATAACCCAGGCTTTGAACCTTTATGTCAAATTGACAGTTTTATTAATGGGCCGGGTGAACTTTTGCCAGAAACAATAAGTGCTAACATAGCACCCAAATTCAAATACTGCCCAGTTACCTCAGTGGATGTGGAAAGGTCTTTTTCCACTTATAAACATATTTGAAGTGATCGAAGACACAATCTTACTACCCAACATTTGGAACAATGCTTTATTGTTTATGTGTACAAGAACACAAATGTTAAATAATTTTAAAAAAAAGTTAAATAATTGTTAATTAAATTTAAACATCGTCGATTTATGCTGATTTTGAAATAAAAAACTAAAAATTACTACTTTTATAATTATTTAATATTGCATATTTTGACCCTTTCCATGCATATTTTAAGCATTTTTCATGCATATTTCAAGATTTTTATATTGCATATAATCCGGTCTCTAGTAATGAACTTGTAGGGACCGTGGGGTGAATCTAAAACATAGAGGCTATCATTCAGAATCCACATCAGCACGGTTCAAATTTTTATTATTTTACTCTCCACAAAGAAAGTTGTTAGCAAATTTTTTAGCCGATATTTTCACACTTTTTTTCACAAACGAAATGATGTAAAATTTAATCAAAATCAATTTAATGGTACCAAAGTGAGATCGGTTGTGTTAATTTCAAACGAAACATTTTTGGATATAGTACTTTTGACATTTCTCTTGAGCACCTTTATGGCAGTAAACTTAAATGCTGACTCATATACCTATATAAAGATCTTATGAATATGATTTAAGAATTATTTGCAAATCAGCCAGAAATTAGCACTTTTTCTAACAACTATGGAAATTATACAACACAAAAAATAAACTTATATACACATAACCCCATAAAAACTTACCGAAAAGTTAACGGGGGTTTTTCAGCACGAACCCGGCGTACCAAATTGGTAACACTTAAAACTGCAAAATCCAGACATTCATGACCCAAGGCCCACGTACACGGTGCCCCTTCCAACGAGATCTATTCTTATATTTAGAATTTGGCATCAAGACGCTTCGCGTCTCGACGCGTGAGCCGATTCGTACGAATATACTCCAGTCTCTGGAACACTAATTTTGGATTTTCGTTTTTTGGTTTTAAAACTCATTAGAAACGCTTAAAAACATACCTTTATGTTCAAATATGCTATTGTTTATTACATTGTGGCTTATAATTTTATTACAAACTAATCGTGCCCGCGGCTCTGCTCGCGTGGACTTGATTCACTATTATCGTCACTGCTTATTCCCTGTGTTACCTAACGTAACACAGAACATATGTATTTTATAAAAAAAAAAACACGTAAATCGGATAAGTGGTTCTTGAGTCCTAAGCGCACTAACGGACAGATAGGCAGAGACGTTGCGTTTTATATATATTATAGATTTTTTTGATAAATATTAAGTTAAGATTTTAAAAAAAAAAACATGTAAATCAGATAAGTCGTTCTCCAATGATAAGCTCATTAACAGACAGACAGCCAGAGAGACTATTATCGTCACTCTTTATTTTTTATATAACGTGTAAAATATATCCTATAACCTGGCCAGAGAACATACGTATAAATCTAAAAAAAAAAAACACGTAAATAGGATAAGTGCTTCTCGAGTGATAAGCACACTAACAGACAGACAGACAGAAAGATGTTGCATTTATATATATATATATATATATATATATATATATATATATATATATATATATACATATATATATATATATATATATATATATATATATATATATATATATATATATATATATTATAGAAGATTATAGATAACCTGGCCAGAGAACAAATGTGTGAATTAAAAGAAAAATATGTAAATTGAATAAGTGGTTCTCAGGTCATAACCGCACTAACGGACAGAGAGACGTTGCATTCTATATATATTATATTCTTTGCTACATGATATTGTTCCATATTTAATGGTTCGCAGTGGATTGCAAGAAAACGCGCTACCGGCAACCTTTTTTCCAACTTCATTCACTATTATCGTCACTGCTTATTTCTTATGTTACCTAACGTAATAAAATATAGTCTATAACCTGTCCAGAGAACATATGTATGTTTTTAATAAAAAAGCACGTAAATCGGATAAGTGGTTCTCGAGTGATAAGCGCATTAACGGATAAACAGACAGACAGATAGAGAGACGTTGCATCTATAATATATATAAAATGCAACGCCTCTCTGTCTGTCTGTCCGTTAGTGCACTTATCACTGGAGAACCACTTATCCGATTTACGAACTTTTTTTTAAAACATACATATGTTCTCTGGCCAGGTTATAAGCTATATTTTATTACGTAAAATAGTGATTGAAGTCGGAAAAAAGTTTGCCGCTAGCGCGTTCCCTTGCAATACGCAGCCTAAACCATTAAATATGGAACAATATTATGTAGCAGAGAATATCTATAATCTATAATATATATAAAATGCAATGTCTCTCTGTCTGTCTGTCTGTCCATTAGTGGGTTTATCACGCGAAAACCACATATTCGATTTATGTGTCTTTTTTTTTAAATTCATACACATCAGGTTATATAATAATAATAATAATAATCTATATCTATAATATATATAAAATGCAACGTTTCTCTGTTTGTCTGTCCGTTAGTGCGCTTATCCCTCAAGATCTACTTATCCGATTTACGTGATTTTTTAAATTCATACATATGTTCTCTGACCAGGTTATAGATATATATTTTATTACATCTATAATATATATAAAATGCAACGTATTTCTGTCTGTTTGTCCGTTTGTGCGCTTATCACTGGAGAACCACTTATCCGATTTACGTGCTTTTTTTTTAAACATGCTAAACCATTAAATATGGAACAATATCATGTAGCAAAGAATATCTATAATATATATAAAATGCAACGTCTCTCTGTCTGTCTGTCCGTTAGTGCGCTTATCACTGGAGAACCACTTAACCTATTTACGTGCTTTTTTGTTAAACATATATATGTTCTCTGGCCAGGTTATAGGATATATTTTATTACGTTAGGTGACATAAGGAATAAGCAGTGACGATAATAGTGAATCAAGTCGGAGAAAAGTTTGCCACTAGCGCGTTCTCTTGCAATACACTGCCTAAAGCATTAAATATGGAACAATATCATGTAGCCAAGAATATAATATATATAAAAAGCAACGTCTCTCTGTCTGTGTGTCTGTCCGTTAGTGCGCTTATCACTTGAGAACCACTTATCCGATTTATGTGTTTTTTATAAATTTATACATATGTTCTATATAATTCGATAAAAGCCTAGATAATGGGAGATAAGGTGAGATAATGGAAGATAAGGAGAAATAATGGAGATAAGTCGAGATAAGCCTCGATAATGGAAGATAAGGTGAGATAATGGGATATAGCTATAAATAATGAGAGATAAGGAGAAATAATGGGAGATAAGCAGAGATAAGTCTAGATAATGGGAGTTATGGTGAGATAATGTGAGATAAGGAGAAATAATGGGAGATAAGGAGAAATATTGAGAGATAAGTCGAGATAAGCCTAGATAATGGGAGATAAGGAGAAATAATGGGAGATGAGCAGAGATAAGCCTAGATAATGGAAATTATGTAGAGATAATGGGAGATAAGGAGAAAAATTGAGAGATAAGGGGAAATAATGGGAGATATTTTATTACGTTAGGTAACATAAGGAATAAGCAGTGACGATAGTGGTGAATCAAGTCCACGCGAGCGGAGCTGCGGGCCCGGCTAGTTTTATATATATTATAGATAATACCAAAAGTATCCATTTCAATGACCATTTTGAGAACAAGCTGTTAACTCCGACTAATTTCCAACGATGATCAAAAAATCCCCTTTGATTTTCTCCATAGTAACACATTTAATCATCAACTATCACAATCGCTATCTAATTGTATTTTTCAACAGCACGCAGTCAGTCAGTGTTTGTGCTCATAATATAACAATAATAATAATAATAATAATTTCTGAAAGTTCTATGTTGCTGTCTGTATAATGGAGTCTAGTCCTATAGCTACATAGATCACGTGTCGAATATTAATGTGAAGGATAATGCGGAATGTTTCATCTATACGACAAAAATGGCTCAATACCGGGCACGCACACTCAGTGGTTGAGAAGCATAGAGCACGTGCACTTGTAAGTAAAATTTTGGGATGAACATTCCATTTATCGCAACGCAGCTTCTTTATGAGATTATTTCTGGTTTTATCTTCTGTGCTGTGCTTTGGCAGTCATACCTATATGTAAGTATTCTTTCTGTCCAGAGCGACACCAAAGTATTTTGGATGCTCGCTATGTTGGCACAGTTTCAATAGCTTCGACAAGATTGTAGTCTTTGAAGATTTTTTTTTATGAGTCTAACACAAGTGCTGCAGGGAAGTCCCTAAAGCGCTAAAGGAGCGATATGTGTGCGGAAAAAGCGATTCATTCTTGAATCTCTGTAAATTGTACTCGGTGGGAAACACAGTCCTAGGCAAATTATTCCAAAGGGATGATGTTCTCCATATAAAAGACTGCTTGAAAGGCGTTGTACGAGGAGTAACAAGCTGAACCTCATACGGATGTAAAGTATTAGCGCGACGTCTATTTCTAACATACATCGCTCTGGGAGGAATTAAGCGGGCTACATCCTTCGAACACTTTCCATGAAAATACTTGTACAATAGACTCAAGTCGCCAACTGTTCTTCGTTGTTCCAGCGAATCAAAACCGCCCATCAGTTCCGGGTCTCCAATCAGACAAACAGCTCTTTTGTGAATAGAATCCAACAAAGCGGAGCCTCAAACATGGGAGCAGTATTCCATAGTTGGTCGAATTTGAGCTTTGTAAAAAATTAACAGTTGTAGAGTGTAAAGCTTTCTAGTTCGAAATAATATTTCCAACTTTTGAGAAGTTCTCCTTGCTATGCCTGCAACATGTTGTAACCTGCTGAACTTGCCCTCAGGCACTTTGAGGCGCACTTCTTGCAGCCCCTTTTTAATTTCTGAGAATGAATTGAGTGAATAATGATTTTAAAAGAAGTAAAGAAATTAAACAAACACTAGCTCAGTTTTCCTTGGTAGAGATATATGGGTAAGAGATAATTGTTGTACGTCTTTTTGGAATTATTTTTTTATGATTAAAAACTTTAATTGTACTATTTTTTTTTTTGGGCACCATTCATTTTAAAATAGAAAGGATCTAACTTCAGCTAAAAAAATGAAAAAACACTGAAGTGATATACCGTTATTACTAAAAAGAATTAGTCTAGTACAACCCTTCTTATCCTGAAAAGAAAGATAGGTGTACAGTGAAACACTAGCTTTAATCAACAAAAAGAAAATTTATTCATGATTTTAAAATAAAAGTTCCAACCCTTGCAGTTTTAAGAATTACAAAAATTCTAGCCTAAAAAGTAGTTATTAAAATTAGAGTTCCTAAATCAGACGTCTTATTTCTAAAACTTTACTACACCCGAAATCGAAGAGTCGTGATTTTCACTTCACGATTTATCAGTTCAAATTGCTGTTAAAACACTTATTTGCGGGAAATAGATCTACTGATGTATGTTCTGGTAACTTACGGTTTTCCTACGGGCTTCTAGGCCTTCAATGGAACAAAAAACCGATTTCACACATTCCATCACTTATGAGAAGAGCCTACTTTGGCTACTCCATGTAGAAAACACACAAAGCCCACTACGGCTTTACGTTAAAAAAACTCGTGCTTAACTTGGCTCTCGTAAATATTGCCAGAAGCCTCTACTACTGCGGCTTGATGGGCAAAGCCTGGCTGCGGCTTGATGAGAATAAGCCTTCTCGGCGGCTTGATGGTACTAAGCCATCTCGGCGGCTCGATGGAAGTAAGCCCTCTCGGCGGCTTGATGGTACTAAGCCTAGATGTGCGTTCTCCGGACCCTTAAATAAGCCGTAAGAACTACGTCTCTAAAATGGCGACGCCGGAACCAAACTCCGGAAACAAACATTTGACCAATCCCGGCGTACTATGAATTCGATAGATTCTGTCGGAAACCCGCACTGCGCGGCTAGAAAATTCTGCTGAAATACACTGCTCGATACAAAGATGAAAAGAAGTACAATATAAAGCGAAAAATCAGTAACATTACATACTCTTAAAATCTAGGAAAAAATGAATGTTACAATGTTCATGCCAAGACATATTTGCTCCCAAATTAACGCCCAACAAATTGAGTGACTATGTTAGAGGATGGAGTGCCCTGACACAACTATGTCGGGTTCAGCAATGTTAACTTTTTTAGAAAAAAACTGCCGCCTGGGTTTTTTGTAGCGTTAAATTCCACTTGGTTACTGTCACCCCAAGATAAAATTTCTTCCAGGTCTTTGTTAAGTTGAACGACCTCCTGCTGTCTGCGGATATTCGTCTGAGTAGCCGATGTCTGAGCGTTCAAAGTGATAAGCGTACTGTCATCTACAAAAGCTGTATATTGGCTTCCCAGTCTTTTCCAGCAGATCTTTAACGTAAATGAGAAAGAGAGTAGGAGACAGTATGGACCCTTGGGGCACACCGGCGTTGATAGTCAAGGTGTTAAAAAGAAATCCGTCGACTGCCACAAGTAAATAACGCTCTCTGAGGAAACATGAGAGCCATAAACAGAACTTTTCAGACATATCATAAGAGCGTAGCTTAGCCAACAGTCCATCGTGCCTTGGATATGTCAAGAGCAACCGCTCGAGACTCTTCAAAGTGTTTAATTGCGTTGTTCCAAACATGTGTTACATAAATCAGAAGATCTCCTGTTGATCTATGTTTACGAAAGCCATATTGGTGATCGCTAATAATGTTGAATCCTTCAAGATATTTTAGAAGATGCTGATTGATAGTTTTTTCCATGACTTATTGAAAGCAGTGCGACTGGTCGGTAATTATTTGGCAAGGTCTTCTTACCTTTTTTAGGTATCGGCTGAACTGTGGCACATTTCCAGCAAGAAGGAAATATTCCTTTAAGTCTACAGAAAACTGATTTTAGTTCCCTCGCACAGTTTTTGAGAACTATGGCAGGTATTCCGTCAGCGTCAGAAGTTTTGGTGTCTAGCTTCATTAAAATACTTTTTATGATATGCTGTCTGAAGACAATATCGGGCATCCTTGACTGCACTATGGGACTAGTAGGTGGTGTTTTTCCTTGGAAATCGACAATACAATGTGAAGAAAAGAGTTCAGCCAACAAGTTCGCTTTCTCAACAGGTGTCGTTGCATAGAATTATCTGGCCGTGTGAGTGGTAGTATGGTGGATTTGGTGAAATTTTGACTAACTGCGTTAGCGACTGACCAAAAGGACCTGGAATTGTTGGGACAAGCGGGAAATTTTGTTTCTAATTCGTTGATTGTATGCTTCCTTGGTTTTCGTCGATAATTTCTTTGCATTTGTTCCAGGCACGAACAAAGGTGGTACGATTTATGGTGTTAAGATTTTCACACCATTGTCGGTAGGTAAGATGTTTAGAAGCAACTGCTTCTTTGCATTTTCGGTCAAACTAAGGCTTACCGTTGGAAGGGCATTTCTTCGAAAAAGGGATATAGGCTTCCATACCAGCTAAAATAACATCGGAAACCTCCCTGGCGCAATCAGATGGTTCGTCGGATCGAAAACACAACGTCTAACCAAGTGGCCTATCGCAGCTTATTGACGAACCAACACGGATCCCTGATCGAGACGGGGAGTTCGCCAGTCTTCTTGATCTGTTTTTTTTAACCACCAATCCGGAGATTTACACGGTCACCGTAAATACTTGAGTCTGTTCTACAAGTATTTTCATGAAAAGTGTTCGAAGGATCTAGCCCGCTTGATTCCTCCCAGAGCGGTGCATGTTAGAAATACACGTCGCGCTGATACTTCACATCCGTATGAGGTTCGGCTTATTACTCCGCGTACAACGCTTTTCAAGCAGTCTTTCATATGGAGAACATCATCCCTTTGGAATAATTTGCCCAGGGCTGTGTTTCCCATCGAGTACAATTAACAGCGGTTCAAGAACCACGTGAATCGCTTTGTTTTTTTTTTTTTTTTTCTTTTTTTTTTTTTTTTTTTTTTTTCTTTATTTTTTTTTTTTTTTTTTATTTATTTTTTTTTTTTTTTTTTTTTTTCTATTTTTTTTTTCCGCACCCATGCCGCTCCTAGAGCGCTTTAGGACTTCCCTGTAGCACGTGTGCTAGACCCATAAAAAAAAAAACCTGCCGAGATGTCAGATAGTGCTTCAACTGTAATAACTTTCTTTCCAAAACATTCTTCAATAGATTCTGCTCTTGATATGACTTTTCCGATCGACAGCCGGCTAGTTGAAGAATTATTCTAGATTCAAACAGAGGAACAATACGGATGAAAAATTCAAAATGATTCATAACACATGGGCTGAAAAGTCCCGGGCCTAACAAAGAAAACACGGTTTTGTTGGTTCAAAATTAGCTTTATTCATCAACGTAATCTCCATCAAGAGCAACGCAATCATTCCAGCGCCGCTCTAACAATGGCCAAACACTGCTCAGAATCATCAACACGTTCTTGTTTTTGATAAACAGTGAGCAAACGCGGCACCCACTTTGAACAGAGCTTTCTCATAGTCAAATGCTCATGCAATATAAAGCCAACACGTTCTTTTGATATCTTTACGATGTCAGCTAACTCACGCAACTTCACTTTTCGATCATTCGAAACGATTTTATGGATTTTTTTGATGTTTTCTGGTGTTACCGCCTCATTTGGACGTCCACTGCGTTCTGCATCATCGGTGTCTCTACGACCACGTTTGAAGTCAGCAAACCAACGTTTTATTGTTGTTTCTGATGGAGCGGAGTCCCCATAACACTTTTCAAGCCATTGCTTCGCTTGAACGGTATTTTTTTTCCCATCAAGAAGCAGTGTAAAATTAAAACACGAAATTGTTTTTGATCCATTGTTTTGAAAATAACAAAAGTAGCGTCACTCTTAGCACAATAACTCACAAACTAATGAATAGAATATCATGAAATTTTAACAGCTGTCTTTTGAAGGTTAGTATTAACTGAAAAAAAGGTGACTGCAATAAAACTAGCGCCATCTATGTGTTAGGCCCGGGACTTTTCAGCCCATGTGTTACAACTTGAACAAATCACAGACAGGTTTAAAGCTGTTCGGGGCATCAAGATTCTTTTCCAGCTTCAGAATTGCAGTGACTTTGGATTTACTCCACTGTTTAGATAAAGCGTTTGTTTCTCGACAATTGTTGAACAGTTTTAGAATCCAAATTTTGTATTTTGTTCAAAGTTTTTAATTTGCTTGATACAAGTATCATTCACGCCAACTGCTTTCTCTTCTTTATTTCATTTACATAAATGTTAATATGTCATGATGAAATTTCAAATATTCTCGTTTCTTATTTGTAGAAAGTTGTACTTAGTTTCAACCTTGAATAGGTGAACTATCTAGTCGACTGCCACATCTTTTTTTCTGGTAGCATAACACATGGGCTGAAAAGTCCCCGGGCCTAACAAAGAAAACACGGTTTTTTTTGGTTCAAAATTAGCTTTATTCATCAACGTAATCTCCATCAAGAGCAACGCAATCATTCCAGCGCCGCTCTAACAATGGCCAAACACTGCTCAGAATCATCAACACGTTCTTGTTTTTGATAAACAGTGAGCAAACGCGGCACCCACTTTGAACAGAGCTTTCTCATAGTCAAATGCTCATGCAATATAAAGCCAACACGTTCTTTTGATATCTTTACGATGTCAGCTAACTCACGCAACTTCACTTTTCGATCATTCAAAACGATTTTATGGATTTTTTTTGATGTTTTCTGGTGTTACCGCCTCATTTGGACATCCACTGCGTTCTGCATCATCGGTGTCTCTACGACCACGTTTGAAGTCAGCAAACCAACGTTTTATTGTTGTTTCTGATGGAGCGGAGTCCCCATAACACTTTTCAAGCCATTGCTTCGCTTGAACGGTATTTTTTCCCATCAAGAAGGAGTGTAAAATTAAAACACGAAATTGTTTTTGATCCATTGTTTTGAAAATAACAAAAGTAGCGTCACTCTTAGCACAATAACTCACAAACTAATGAATAGAATATCATGAAATTTTAACAGCTGTCTTTTGAAGGTTAGTATTAACTGAAAAAAAGTTGACTGCAATAAAACTAGCGCCATCTATGTGTTAGGCCCGGGACTTTTCAGCCCATGTGTTATTTTGGATCCCCGCTAAGATCCTTCAGAAGGTTCTACGCTATATTTCTGTTTTGGGTCTCTCTTTCCCAAGATCCTTATTCGCTTCACGTATGGGATGCCCAGGTTATTCCTACTTTCATGGTATCTTCGCTAAAAGGCTATTGTCCATAAGGTCGTTATTTTATCCTGATATATAGTTCTCTTTGCAACCTCCTAATATGCTCTAACACATCTCTTTATTGATACTAGATATTTGTAGTAGTTTTATGGAATAGGAAGTAGCTCACTAAAATCCTTGTCCAGTTTACGTACTTCTAAATGTTACTATGTGACTTTTTAGAGAAGCAAACATGTTAAGCCCTATTGGCCGAGGTTGTGTTTAGCGTATAGCGTTGTAAACAATTTTTACACAATAATCAACGAGTAACAAACTAACAAAATAGATGTCCGGGTGGGAATTTCTCATCCACATATTGACATTAAAAAAATTAACGAGTATATCAGTTCCAAGCTTCAAGAAGGGTCAAAAAACGTTTCCAGAAAATTACAGAGAAATGACTCTTCTAAATAAACTGGTGAGGAAAGAAATCGACTCAAACTATTTGGCTTCATTTAACACGGATGTCACGGAGCCTAGAATTTAGTGTTCATATATTTTTACGGGTTTCTATTCTCTTTCTAATAATACCAAATTCCATAGCATACCTCACGCTTTTTACTGATTAAGATGATTGAAAGGGGAAACAACGAGAACAAGGATTGAAAATAGGGGTACAATTAAATTTATTGATAAAAACCAAAACTTCAATATCTTGTATTACCCCCCCCCCCCCCCCCCAGCCCTTATTACTGCTTCCAGAGCTTTTTCACCACTACCTGTGGAATTATTCCCCACTTTTCCGCCATCGCAACCTTAGCGATGCAGGGGCTGGATTTCTGATTTAAACCCTTCTTTTGAGATCATCGCACATGTGCTCGATTGGATTGAGATCCGGACTCAGCGCAGGCCAGTCTAATGTGAGTATTCCCACTTGCGCACCCATGTAGCAGCATGTGGCTATCATCAACAAACCCGGCGTAAGGAACGTGTTCCTGCAGGATCTCCTCGATGTACCGGTGAGCAGTTAATCCACAGCTCAGTCATAAAAACTCAATCGGTTTTCGCATGTCTCTCCACACCATGATAGAACCTCCTCCATAGGCGACCGTTTCAGTAATGCAGTACTGCGAATAGCGCTCCCCAAGCCCCCTATAGTCTTTTTCCATCATTGCCATGTAGGCACATTCGGAACTCGTCGTAGAATAAAACGGAGCGCCATTGCTCTAAGGTCCAGTCGACATGTTTCTCGGGCAAATCTGAGTAGCGCTTATCGATGAGCTGCGGTCAATTTGGGTACGTTAGCTGGTCTCTTTGGAGTTAGATTAGCTTCTTTAGATCTTCTTCTGACTGGCTAATGACTGACCACGAAGTTGTCGGAACTTCTGCTGGACTTCGACGCCGGTCAATTGACGATTTCTTAGAGTTGTGTTGACAACAAAGCGGTCGCCTCGCTCCGAGGTGCACCTTCTTCTTCCTGATCTTGGCCTCCGCGTAAATGAGCTAGTCTCTTGGTAACGTCTGTAGACTTTGAAGTCAGCTGACTGACTCAGGTGCAGTGGCCCTTCTTGCAATAGGGCAATGCCTTGTGCCGTTTCTTCCGGGGTGGTATTTATTTTTGAGAGCAGGACACAGTATGGAGCCTTGGGGTACACCGGCGTTGATAGTAAAGGCATTAGAAAAAAATCCGTCGACTGCCACACGTAAAGAACGCTCTCTGAGGAAACATAAGAGCCACAAACAGAACTTTTCAGACATACCATAAGAACGTAGCTTGGCCAACAGCCCATCGTGCCAAACACGGTCGAATGCCTTGGATATGTCAAGAGCAACCGCTCGAGATTCTCTAAAGTATTCAATTGCGTTGTTTCAAACATGTGTTACATAAGTCAGAAGATCTCCTGTTGATCTATTTTTACGAAAGCCATATTGATGATCGCTAATAATGTTGAATCCTTCAAGATATTTTAGAAGATGCTGATTGATAGCCTTTTCTATGACTTTCGATATTATTGAAAGCAGTGCGATTGGTCGGTAGTTATTTGGCAAGCTCTTCTTGCCTTTTTTAGGTATCGGCTGAACTGTGGCATATTTCCAGAAGGAAGGAAATATTCCCTTTCTGTAAGATAGGTTGAAAAGTCTACAGAAAACTGGTGTTAATTCCCTCGCACAGTTTTTGAGAACTATGGCAGGTATTCCGTCAACGCCAGAAGCTTTTTTGGTGTCTAGCTTCATTAAAATATGTTTTATGATACGCTGTCTGAAGACAATATCGGGCATCCTTGACTGCGCTATGGGAATAGTAGGTGGTGTTTTTCCTTGGAAATCGACAGTAGAATGTGAAGCAAAGAGTTCAGCCAACAAGTTCGCTTTCTCAACAGGTGTCGTTGCAACAGAATTATCTGGCCGTGAGTGGTGGTATGGTGGATTTGGTGAAATTTTGACTAACTGCCTTAGCGACTGACCAAAAGGACCCGGAATTGTTGGGACAAGCGAGAAGCTTGATTCTAATCCGTTGATTGTGTGCCTCCTTGGTTTCGTCGATAAGCAACAGCTTCTTTGCATTTTCGGTCAAACCAAGGCTTACCGTTGGAAGGGCATTTCTTCGAAAAAGGGATGTAAGCCTCCATAGCGGCCAAAATAACATCGGAAACCTCTCTGGCGCAGTCAGATGGGTCGTCGGATCGAAAACAAACGTCTAACTAGGGGAAAGTTTGAAAATATTCCATGAGATCTTCCCATTTAGCAGATCTGTAGTGCCAAATTTTGCGCGGTTTAGGCGCCTCTCTGTCACTGATTGGTAGGATACTCGATGTCGACAGTAGTTTATGGTCGGAAGAATCTAACGGCGGATTTACGCTGACCGTGTAAATCTCCGGATTGGTCGTTAAAAACAGATCAAGAAAACTGGCGAACTCCCCGTCTCGATCAGGGATCCGTGTTGGTTCGTCAATAAGCTGAGTTAAGCCATAAAAGCTTTTATTCGACTCGCCCGATAGAATGAACAACTAGACAGACGCCCATTTGGTCTATTATAGAAAAACTAAAAAGTGAATTTTAATGTTAATTCATTCGGCCTACGTTTACCATCCTATCAGTAAATTTAAGCTTAAAATATTCAGTTTACGTTAGCAAATAATTGCTATAACAGTTAATAATCTAAGCTAACTATTCAGTTCAAGTCAGTAAAAATATCAGAGCAGGCAGGAGACGTCCAATAGTACGAATCACAGAAAAAATAATTTCTTCAGAGTAGACGGTGTCAAATTACAAGGACATATAGAAATTTAATGTAATTTTATTAAAGTAAAAACGTACATATTTTAAAACCCAGTGCAGAATGCAATGATTAATGATTATATAAAATACTACATAATATAACAATAGTTAAGTAGATTAAAATACTTTAACTGATAATATAGCAGCAAAGGCGAATCAACTAATAGACTGGAAACTCAAATGGCCGATGCTCGAAAAGAATTAAAAGCCCTAAGAGGCGTAACAACTTCGAACGCCCATATTTTATTAGAAAATCTTCTGATGAAATGTAAACACTATAAAAATCTGCATACTATTCTTATAAGAAAAAAATCTTTCGTTTATGATAGTAGTTATCAGGTAATAAAAACACAATATTGTAAAACGTCATATTTCAAAAGCATATAGTTTAAAATTAAGATATTGCAAAACTAATAGGATAAGATATTTTGAATAAAAAAATATGTCAACGGCTACACATGAAACTTGAATCAAGAGGAATTAAAAATTCCAAGGATGCGTAACAACTTCGAACGCCCGTATTTTATTAGACAATTTTCTGATGAAAACTTAATACTATTAAAATAAGTAGTACCCCGTCGCATCCATACTAGTTCAGGCAATATAGCTGAAAAAAGAGCCTATCTGCCGATTTTGAGATAATAAGCTATAAATTGGTGTATACCTTCGTTTTGGCATTGTTTATGTGTAGTCAAAAGTCACCGATGATAGCTTGTTCGGTTCATCAAAAAAACGAAGGTCAAAGGTCACAAAAATTGGTTTTTCAACAATATCTCGTTTTTTATGCTCTAAATCACTTTGGGACCTATTATAAAAGTTGTAGAGCATAAAATTCTCTACAAGATTGGTCTAAGGTATTTTTTTCTAAGTCTAACCGTTTTTGAAATAGAGCGCGGAGAGTAGGAAGTATTTGGTCGTATGCATGATAACGCTACGTTAGCTGCATAATGCAATACGTTGTGCAGTTTATACGTTAATAATTTACTAAAAATGTTCTTCTTCCGGAGTTTTTTTTTTATTTTCATACCACTTTTGTGATAATAGATCAGCTTGCGTGTCGCGAAAACTTATAATAGTGAATGATCTATTCTTCACCGTGATTACTATATTACTTAAATATTTCTGTCTTAAATTGGAAATAATAGTAGCATCATCGGGAAAATACTGCGTAGGGACATCTCGAAGCTCTTTCAATGTAAATTGTGAATCTTCGTTATTTTCAATAAAAGAAAAAATTTCTTGCATTGCTACTTCGATTTCATCTTTTCGGCTCGGCTCTTCATGTTTAGACGGCTTTGAATGAAAGAATTTAGTCATGCAAATAGTGTGATATTTTGCTCCGGCAGCAATCAAGTCAAATTCACTAATTACGCGACTTTTCACTAATTCTCCAAAAGAATCACCTCGTTCAACTGCTCTTTTAATTATATTGTCTTTCATATTTATAGTTTGTACCTTACTAATGACGCGCTTATACTTTTGATGTTTACGTTTTTCTTCTCCTTCATCAGCTGTTTGGCCACAAATCAAGCATAATTTTGCGAAGTCAAAAGGCTCAGTTCTTAGTCTACGAGGTGAACTTGATGTCGAAGGTTCATCATCTTCCAGGCGTCGCTTATATGCAGTTATACTATGTTCACTGGTGTACTGTTTCCTGCAGTTAATATGCACTTTTACAGAACTTAAAGTGTTCAAATAGTCAATTTTACCGTCATTTCTTTGAATACTTGCATTTTTTAAAACTTGTAAGCCACGCGAAACATTCACAGTTTTGTCATCTGATAGTAACTTTTCACATATAAAACACAATTCAGCCATTTTACCCGAAATCGTATGTCTGTATTTGCCAAAATTCAGTTTTTACACTGAAGAGAAGTCTAGTGAAACTAAATAAAAGGAGAAGCCTTGAGAACGGTACAAGTCTTATGTAACATCTGTCCCAACTCACTATATGAAAACATAAAAGACCGTTGGTAGAGGCCCCCCTCTGTCAAGCGTGGCCCTCTACGTCTATAACACGTGAACTATTACACAGGTAGTCGACGACACACATACGCGCACACATTGATCGTAAAGATATATAGAGAGAATATATGAGAATATACGTGAATTTGAAGAAACTCTAGCTCTTCGAAGCTTCACGCACTAATGCCTTAAGAAGGTAAAATTCTTGAACTTATATTCTCGTATTTTCGCTCTCTTGCAACCACTCAATAGAGGGGGATGGCTGCTTGGTGGTGCACACCGCTGATTGGTTTTACAGAGCAGTCCCTAGACTAACTAATCCGAATACTTTCTATGTATATATTAAAATTTCTCAAATTATAATATGCATAAGCTCCATAAATTAGAATTATCATCCGCTCGAAACTGTAAATTTACGACATCGCACAAATCACCGAAATTTAAAACTGATTAGTGCAAATGTACCTGCATTGTATCTATGAGGGACCCAACATTTTTGGAAATTATACGGTCCGTAATTGACTACATAGATCCTGCCAGAAAGTAGTATGATTCCATCCGTTTATTATAAATAATTCGGAGAACGATTTTGAAAATCTCTACAACTTCATAGCAGAGAAAATAAAAATATAATGAGAATGCAATTAAGCTAATATTTACTAAATTTAATCAAACACATGTTATTTCTAAATATTATAAACAAATATCATTTATTTTCAAGTAAATAATTGAAATTCGTTGATTATTTAAACATTTTTAGTAAATTATTAACGTATAAACTGCACAACGTATTGCATTATGCAGCTAACGTAGGGTTATCATGCATACGACCAAATACTTCCTACTCTCCGCGCTCTATTTCAAAGACGGTTAGACTTAGAAAAAAATACCTTAGACCAATCTTGTAGAGAATTTTATGCTCTACAACTTTTATAATAGGTCCCAAAGTGATTTAGAGCATAAAAAACGAGATATTGTTGAAAAACCAATTTTTGTGACCTTTGACCTTCGTTTTTTTGATGAACCGAACAAGCTATCATCGGTGACTTTTGACTACACATAAACAATGCCAAAACGAAGGTATACACCAATTTATAGCTTATTATCTCAAAATCGGCAGCAAAATGCTAAATATCCTGGACAATACCGCTTCTGTTGTGTTCTCTCCAGCGTAGCTCTTGTTTACAAAGTCTTATTGGAATCTTACCTATTCAATACGACATCTCGCGGCTTTTTCAGGAATTAAATTTGAGGTGCATTTTAAATCTGTCATAAGTGTCTCTGTAAATTAATATTATAAAAGTTCTTAAAAATGAACACCGAAATTTTTGCTTTTCGTGAAAAATAAAAAAAAAACTTTTGAGCTGTGTTTATAATTGTAAAATTCGCCTACAAAAGGATTTAAATGTTTTTAAATATTACTAATGCAAAGTGGAAAAAGTTGGCAGACTGAAAGTGTGGAAAAAAGTTCTTCGAATTGAACGAAAAATCTCAATTGATGTTAAAGCTTGTTCTTAACATTTCAAAAAAGTAAAATTATTTATTCTTGAACAGTCATAAGTTTTTTTTTGGTAATTTGTATACGTGTGTCAAACAACTCCTTATTAGATAACATTTTTCAGATTTTATTTTAATAAAATATTGTTTCAATTATTTTGTATTCATTTCGAATCATAAATAGTTAATATATATTAACCTTCGAAGTGAATTGGCTTTTGATTTGAAACCAGTTAAAATTATCTCATTGTCATCGATTGTAATGTATCATTGTACTAAAATTTGTATAAATATTCTGGAATTAAATATATTCTTTGCGTTTAAGACGGTTGAAAAATTGTAAAAAATTAATTTTCGTACAAAAATTGAAATGCAAATATTAGACATTTATAGGTTAGAATCTTACCGGTAACAACACAAAAGAGTTGCGATGCATTTTTTACCTTCATCTGCTTTACAAGAGTATTTCATACCTAAAATTTCCCCTGTTCTACTGTTAAATGTGCCATTTATTTCAAACACTACTGTTCGCAATTGAGCCATGAATATACATGCTGCTTGAATTTTCGTTATGTTGGGCGCGATAGTTTTGTCATCCATTATTTGACACACTATTCAGTTCAAGTCAGTAAAAATATCAGAACAGGCAGGAAACGTCCTATAGTACGAATCACAGAAAAAAATAATTTCTTCAGAATAGACGGTGTAAAATTACAAGGACATACAGAAATTTAATGTAATTTTATTAAAGTAAAAGCGTACATATTTTAAAACCCAGTGCAGAATGCAATGATTAATGATTACATAAAATACTACATAATATAACAATAGTTAAGTAGATTAAAATACTTTAACTGATAATATAGCAGCAAACGCGAATCAACTAATAGACTGGAAACTCAAATAGCCGATGCTCGAAAAGAATTAAAAGCCCTAGGAGGCGTAACAACTGCAAACGCCCATATTTTATTAGAAAATCTTCTGATGAAATCTAAACACTATAAAAATCTGCATACTATTCTTATAAGAAAAAAATCTTTCGTCTATGATAGTAGTTATCAAGTAATAAAAACACAATATTGTAAAACGTCATATTTCAAAAGCATATAGTTTAAAATTAAGATATTGCAAAACTAATAGGATAAAATATTTTGAATAAAAAAATATGTCAACGGCTAGACATGAAACTTGAATCAAGGGGAATTAAAAATTCCAAGGATGCGTAACAACTTCGAACGCCCGTATTTTATTAGACAATTTTCTGATGAAAACTTAATACTATTAAAATAAGTAGTACCCCGTCGCTTCCGTACCGCTTCTGTTGTGTTCTCTCCAGCGTAGCTCTTGTTTACAAAGTCTTATTGGAATCTTACCTATTCAATACGACATCTCGCGGCTTTTTCAGGAATTAAATTTGAGGTGCATTTTTAAATCTATCATAAGTGTCTCTGTAAATTAATATTATAAAAGTTCTTAAAAATGAACACCGAAATTTTTGCTTTTCGTGAAAAATAAAAAAAAAAACTTTTGAGCTGTGTTTATAATTGTAAAATTCGCCTACAAAAGGATTTAAATGTTTTTAAATATTACTAATGCAAAGTGGAAAAAGTTGGCAGACTGAAAGTGTGGAAAAAAGTTCTTCGAATTGAACGAAAAATCTCAATTGATGTTAAAGCTTGTTCTTAACATTTCAAAAAAGTAAAATTATTTATTCTTGAACAGTCATAAGTTTTTTTTTTGGTAATTTGTATACGTGTGTCAAACAATTCCTTATTAGATAACATTTTTCAGATTTTATTTTAATAAAATATTGTTTCAATTATTTTGTATTCATTTCGAATCATAAATAGTTAATATATATTAACCTTCGAAGTGAATTGGCTTTTGATTTGAAACCAGTTAAAATTATCTCATTGTCATCGATTGTAATGTATCATTGTACTAAAATTTGTATAAATATTCTGGAATTAAATATATTCTTTGCGTTTAAGACGGTTGAAAAATTGTAAAAAATTAATTTTCGTACAAAAATTGAAATGCAAATATTAGACATTTATAGGTTAGAATCTTACCGGTAACAACACAAAAGAGTTGCGATGCATTTTTTACCTTCATCTGCTTTACAAGAGTATTTCATACCTAAAATTTCCCCTGTTCTACTGTTAAATGTGCCATTTATTTCAAACACTACTGTTCGCAATTGAGCCATGAATATACATGCTGCTTGAATTTTCGTTATGTTGGGCGCGATAGTTTTGTCATCCATTATTTGACACACTATTCAGTTCAAGTCAGTAAAAATATCAGAACAGGCAGGAAACGTCCTATAGTACGAATCACAGAAAAAAATAATTTCTTCAGAATAGACGGTGTAAAATTACAAGGACATACAGAAATTTAATGTAATTTTATTAAAGTAAAAGCGTACATATTTTAAAACCCAGTGCAGAATGCAATGATTAATGATTACATAAAATACTACATAAGAGTTACAATAGTTAAGTAGATTAAAACACTTTAACTGATAATATAGCAGCAAAGGCGAATCAACTAACAGACCGAAAACTCAAATGGTCGATGCTCGAAAAGAATTAAAATCCCTAGGAGGCGTAACAACTGCAAACGCCCATATTTTATTAGAAAATCTTCTGATGAAATCTAAATACTATGAAAATCTGCATACTATTCTTATAAGAAAAAAATCTTTCGTCTATGATCGTAGTTATCAGGCAATAAAAACACAATATTGTAAAACGTCATATTTCAAAAGCATATAGTTTAAAATTAAGATATTGCAAAACTAATAGGATTACATATTTTGAATAAAAAAAAAGATGTCAACGAATAGACTTGAAACTTAAATTAAAGAGAATTAAAAATCCCTAGGATGCGTAACAACTTCAAACGCCCATATTTTATTAGAAAATCTCCTGATGAAATCTTAATATAGTCTGATCAATGGATCTTTGCAGTCATATGAACAACGCGACGTCAAGATTATTCATACGATTCAATCGGCTGTCAATTCAGTGTCGGTGGTCTGAGCTTTAAATGACAATTTCAAAAGTCAAAATAGAATTTAAAATGTTTCATCCGGTTTGGTAATTAACGAAAACTAGGGATATATTAAATATATATGATGTGTAAAACACCGTAGTTCTTACTTGTGAAGGACATTTACCTCTCTGCGCAAATCCAACGTCTAATATCACCTATTTTTATTTTTCAGATTACCATTAAATTATTTCGTGAGTAAATTTACTTTATGAAAAGTTTACAATTGTTATCTGTTACGTTATTTGAAGTTTGTGTAATATGTGTAATAAAATTACAATACACACTTAACAGAGCTTTATCAAATTTACATATAAGGCATTATAAAAACTGTAAAAAGTTGCACCGTGGAATTCACTAGATAAAATTTTAAAATAGAGAACTGAAATAGAATACTTTTAAAAACAGAAAGATATTTCATGACGTGGGTATAAAGTATGAATAAGAGATATAAATTGCATATTCTAATTTTAAGACACCTCCAAAAATTAAACATAAAGATGACGCAACCTCAATCCGTGAAAGAATTATCGATTATTTTTATTGCCTATAAACTCGGCGGTACTGGCTTCTAAAACATGAAGCTATACCCAAATTCCAGGTTGTTTGCTATCTTTCTTGCATATGTACAAATAACCGAGACAGATAATAGAGCGAATGTCGTAAATAACTTCAGATGACAGAAGACCTACAAGTTTTTAAATATACTTAACATGTTGACAAAAATAATATAGACGGATATTTATACTACATTCAGACTTTATGACGTGCATGAAAAAATCATTGATCGGACTTTACTATTAAAATACGTGGAACCCCCTCGTATCCAGGCCACTTCTGCTGTTTTCTCCAACGTAGCTCTTGTTTACAAGGTCCTATTGGGATCTTACCTATTCAATACAACATCTCGCGGCTCTTTAAGAATTAAACTCGAGGTGCATTTTTAAATCTGTCATAAGCGTCTGTGTGAATTAATATTACAAATTTGCTTAAAAATAAACACCGAAATTTTTGCTTTTCGTGAAATATCAAAAAAAAACTTTTATGCTGTATTTACAATTGTGAAAGTCACCTGCAAAAGGATTTAAATGTTTTTAAATATTACTAATGCCTTTCAGAAAATGGAGAAAGTTGACAGACTGAACGTGTGGAAAAAAGTTCTTCGAATTGAACGAAAAATCTCAGTTGATGCTAAACTTTGTTCTAAACAGTTTAAAAAAGAAGATTACATTCTTTTAGGTAAGTAAAGTTATTTATTTTTAAACAGTCATTTGTTTTTTTTGTAATTTGTGTACGTGTGTCAAACAAAAATTGCTTATTAGATAACATTTTTCAGATTTTACTTTGATAAAATACTGTCTCAATATTTTGTATTTATTTAAAATCATAAATAGTTAATAAATATTAACCTCCGAAGTGAATTGACTTTCGATTTGAAACCAGTCAAAATTTTCTCAGTGTCATTAATCATTTCACTAAAATTTGTATAAATATTCTAGAATTAAATATATTCTTTGGGTTTCAGATGCTCCATCTTTAAGAAGGCGGTTGAAAAATTGTAAAAAATTAATTTTCATACAAAAATCGAAATGGAAATATGAGACATTTATAGGTTAGAATCTTACCGGTAACAACACAAAAGAGTTGCCATGCATTTTTTACCTTCACCTACTTTACAAGAGTATTTCATACATAAAATCTCCCCTGTTCTACCGTTAAATGTTGTATGTATGTCAAACACTACTATTCGCAACTGGGCCGTGAATATACATGCTGCTTGAATTTTCGTTATGTTGGGCGAGATAGTTTTGTCATCGATTATTTGACACCCAAGGAAAAGATTTAATTTTAAAACTTTTTCACCGAGTGTGAAATATCTTTGGGCAGGATTTGTACCAACCCATTTGCAAATACTGCCAATTGTTAATAATATTTTTGAGAAATACTGTCACACTCTTTATGCTTCACACGTTATAAATTCAATTCTGCTCCCATATTTCGGCCATCTTAATAATAAACATAGTAGGCTCCGTCCACAGGTAAGATCCCAATAGAAAATAGTTTCTATGATAGTAGTTAGGTAATGAAAATGATAATTTTTAAGCGACGTACTTAAAAAGCACCGATTTTGAAATTAAAATATTTCAAAAGGATAACAGATGTCAGAGCACGTCTACGTCAAACGGAAGCAACTGACGTAACGGTTAAATCTTTTTAACTGAGCTGTTTTTTATAAAATTGAGTTCTTTACGCTAATTATTTGCTGAAGATTTAAAATATCATCAGAAAAATTATTAGGTGCATAAATTAATTATCGTCCTTTGTAGACTAACGTTGACCCTTATTTACATATAAAAAAATAATAATATAAACTGCATCTTCAATTACGTTTTACACATTTTACAACCTGTTTAACTAATCTGAATTGAAAATCTAACAGGTGGTGTTGCAGAAATCGGAATAGGTGGTAATTCGAAGGTGGCAAGTCTGGAGAATACGTCGCTAGAGAAAGAAGTGCGCAGCCCAAATCTGAGATGGCTTTCAGGATGTTTCTCGTTATGTGGAGGCGGGCGTTATGTTACAGCAATATCACATTTCTTCTCGTATTTCTACAAGTGCGTTGTTGGTAGAGCTCAGAAGTCACGGTCTGACTAGGACGGAGGATCACGCATCCGTAATCCCAACACTTGCTAGAACAACTTCCTAAACGTGCTGTAGAATACAACGAGTTCACCCAAAGTCGAGATAACAATTTGTTTCGCCTCAGCAGTATTTTCTTGAAATAGTGAAATAAGCATGTCGAGGGGTTTCGCGTTTAGGCCGCTCCCTGATTTGTCGGTGCGGTATCGTTTTTCTCGGTGTGCCTGACTTGCGCGGGTGCGGAGCTAGTCAGGTAGGTTTCATTGAAATATAGGCGATCGGCATATTTTCTTTACCGAATCGGTACCGAGCACACCGAGAAAAACGATACCGCACCGACAAATCAGGGAGCGGCCTTACAACTAATTTTTCAGGTTACGTTTATGTGGGATTACATTTATGTAGATCAAACCACGACTGAAAAAAACTTCGAATTTGAATAGGTGTTGTAGTCTATTAAAGGCAGAGGCTGAGAATTAATTTATGCAGCAAATATTACTAAATACTCAATCTTGTAACAGCCAATTTGAACTTTTTAAGTTAACTCACGCATTCGATCTCTAGAAAGCTACAGAAGTAAAAGGTAGTAAGAAAAAAATAAACCAGCCAAGTGCAAGTCGGACCTACCCCATTAGTGTTCCGTACGTTAATTGCTTTTAAAATAAAAATTTTTGTTACGGAGGTATAAAATGATCAATGACTTCACAAAACACACCCCAAATAAGTTTTCAACAAAGTTTTTGTCCGATCTTTACTGAAAACTGATGACTTTGAAATTGTTTTTTTTTATATTTACCAGGTGTACAAGTGTG
This sequence comes from Pachyrhynchus sulphureomaculatus, assembly GCA_019049505.1. Classification (NCBI taxonomy): domain Eukaryota; kingdom Metazoa; phylum Arthropoda; class Insecta; order Coleoptera; family Curculionidae; genus Pachyrhynchus; species Pachyrhynchus sulphureomaculatus. The sequence continues at coordinate 208,240,013 of CM032456.1, read as the reverse complement.
AAATGCGGATTTCAGACAACAGATGGTGCGCCAATGCAGTTTGTGCTATAAAGATTTGACACTGCGCCATTTTGTTGTGTCATCAACAAGTGTCAGACGCATACGAGTGATCAATTAGAAAAGTGTGTGCATAGTGTTGTGTTCAATATGTCGAAATTTATACCGAACAAAGAGCATTCGCGGACAGCATTAATTTTTTGTTTTCATTTGAAGAAAACTGCTGTTGAATCATACCGATTACTTCGAGACGCTTATGGTGAACATGCTCCATCGCAAGATACGTGTGTACGATGGTTTCGGCGTTTCAAAAGTGGTGACTTCGATGTTGCAGACAAGGAACGTGGAAAACCGCCAAAAAAATACGAAGATGTGCAATTGCAAGCATGTTGGACGATGATGATTCGCAAACACAAAAACAACTCACCGAACAATTGGGCGTTAGTCAACAAGCTGTTTCCAATCGGCTACGAGAAATGGGAAAGATTCAGAAGGTAGATGGGTACAACATGAGTTGAACGACAGGCAAATGGAAAAGCGCAAAAACACGTGTGACATTTTGCTCGCTCGGTACAAAAGGAAGTCGTTTTTACATCGTATAGTTACAGGGGATGAAAAGTGTATTTATTTTGAGAATCCCAAGCGCAAAAAATCACGAGTAGACCCAGGCGCACCATCCACATCAACCGCAAGACCGAACCGCGTTGGCAGAAAGACGATGCTCTGTGTTTGGTGGGACTAGAGGGGCGTAGTCTATTATGAGCTGTTAAAACCTGGGGAAATACTAAACGTTACCAACAACAATTGACCGATTTGAACTGTACAGTCCCTGGCCAAATTATTAGACGCACTGTATTTTTTTTTAGTAACTTTATGTTTCTTAAGGGTTTTTATGCAATAATGGTATATTTAAACTACAATATTATTGATTTTTATTTAAAAGAATTGTTGTAGACTACATATTTGTATTTATTTTTAACATATGGCAACACTGTGTTGACAAAGTGATACATGAACGTAAATAAGTACAAACCTGTATCAGTCGCGATCGGAATCGAGTCAGGTACGGACGTGTTTCTGTGGCTTTATGGACTGTGATTGTTTGTTTAACAGTTTTATACTACTCAGTTATTAGTTTATTTTGTATGCAGTGTTTTAAAAAAGTAATTGGACTATTTTCATTATGGGTAGAAAAGGCGATCTTTCACCACGTAAAAAAGCTGAAGTGAAGGCCCTTGTGATTGCGAAAACATTTACAAACCGAGAAATATCACGAAGATTGGAGGTTTCTGAAGCTAGTGTACGACGCATAAAAAAGAAAATTGAGTCAGGGAAGGAATTAAGCCCGAAAAGAAAGAAAAGATGCGGTAGAAAACCAATTTTCACTCCACGGTCAGAGAGATGTTTGAAGAAAATTTGTGTAGAAAACAGATTTGCTACCACAAAGGTAATAAAATCACAACTCCAGGATGCTAGCGTAAATGCTTCTGAGCGCACTGTTCGAAGAAAATTGAAAGAATTAGATTTTAAGGCCTGTCGCCCCGCCAGGAAGCCCAAGTTAACAGCTGCAATGAAAGCAAAGCGCCTGAAGTGGGCCAAACAATGGCAAGACAAAGATGTGGACTTCTGGAGATCGGTAAGATACAGCAATTTAATCAATAATTGATACATTATCATCATTTTCAGATAAATAAAGCAAATAAACATGGAAGTTTATATATTTTTCCTATTTTTGACAGGTCTGCTTCAGTGACGAAAGCACATTCGAAATTTTGCAGAATAAAGCTCAGTATGTGCGTCGTCGTCATGGAGAAAAGTTTCATCCTGATTGTGTCGTCCCGACGGTTAAACATCCCACCAAAGTGATGATTTGGTCAGTCATCAGCGGCAAGGGCACTGGACGTCTGTAACACATGGGCTGAAAAGTCCCGGGCCTAACACATAGATGGCGCTAGTTTTATTGCAGTCACCTTTTTTTCAGTTAATACTAACCTTCAAAAGACAGCTGTTAAAATTTCATGATATTCTATTCATTAGTTTGTGAGTTATTGTGCTAAGAGTGACGCTACTTTTGTTATTTTCAAAACAATGGATCAAAAACAATTTCGTGTTTTAATTTTACACTGCTTCTTGATGGGAAAAAATACCGTTCAAGCGAAGCAATGGCTTGAAAAGTGTTATGGGGACTCCGCTCCATCAGAAACAACAATAAAACGTTGGTTTGCTGACTTCAAACGTGGTCGTAGAGACACCGATGATGCAGAACGCAGTGGACGTCCAAATGAGGCGGTAACACCAGAAAAAACATCAAAAAAATCCATAAAATCGTTTTGAATGATCGAAAAGTGAAGTTGCGTGAGTTAGCTGACATCGTAAAGATATCAAAAGAACGTGTTGGCTTTATATTGCATGAGCATTTGACTATGAGAAAGCTCTGTTCAAAGTGGGTGCCGCGTTTGCTCACTGTTGATCAAAAACAAGAACGTGTTGATGATTCTGAGCAGTGTTTGGCCATGTTTAAACGTAACAAACCGGAATTTTTGCGTCGATATGTGACAATGGATGAAACATGGATCCATCACTTCACTCCGGAATCAAAATGATCGTCATCTGAGTGGACAGCAACTGGTGAACCTCGTCCAAAGCGCCCGAAAGCACAACAATCGGCTGGAAAGGTTATGGCCTCGGTATTTTGGGATGTGCGTGGTGTAATATTCATCGACTATCTTGAGAAAGGAAATACCATCAACAGTGAATATTATATAGCGTTATTGGAGCGTTTGAAGGCCGAAATTGCAAAGAAACGACCGCATATGGCAAAGAAAAAAATTTTGTTTCATCAAGACAACGCACCGTGTCACAAGTCAATCAAAACAATGGCAAAACTACATGAATTGAACTTCGAATTGCTCCCACATCCACCGTATTCGCCAGATTTGGCTCCCAGCGACTACTGGCTGTTCGCAGACCTGAAAAAAAATGCTCGCCGGTAAGAAATTTCGCACGAATGAAGAGGTTATCGCTGAAACTGAGGCCTATTTTGAGGCAAAAGATAAATCGTTCTACAAAAGTGGTATTGAAATGTTAGAGCGGCGCTGGAATGATTGCGTTGCTCTTGATGGAGATTACGTTGATGGATAAAGCTAATTTTGAACCAAAAAAACCGTGTTTTCTTTGTTAGGCCCGGGACTTTTCAGCCCATGTGTTACATCCTCAAAGGAATAATGAGGCAAGATCAGTACAAAGAAGTATTACAAAATCGGTTGATTCCGCAGCTCAGAAAATGGTTTCCAAATGGGGAACCATTCACTTTCATGCAAGATGGAGCTCCCTGCCACACTGCTCGGTCTGTTAAAGCTTTTTTGGCAGAAAAAAATATCCCTCTGCTGGATTGGCCGGGTAATAGCCCATTGAAAATGTGTGGGAGCTGATGAAAAGAGAAGTAGCTAAAGATGTGATTACCAACAAAACCCAGCTCCTAGAAAAGATTATTCATGTGTGGAATCATCATCCTCAAATGCAGGAGACAGTACAATCTTGCATTGATAGCATGCCGCGCAGAATTAAAGCTTTGATAGCGGCTAAAGGTGGCTCAACTAAATATTGACTTTTACAACATTAATTTCACTTTTCTGTAAAACTTAATAAACTTATGCTTTTCTAAATTAATGCTGTTTTATTTATGTCAAATAAATAGGTAATTGATTGGATAAATATAAAAATAAAAAACAAATCAATTTAAAATAATAAAACGGTACAATATCACTCGCTAATTAATATTTTACATGAAATCTTGCAGTGCGTCTAATAATTTGGCCAGGGACTGTACGCTGCTTGAAAAAAGGCCAGAATACCGAAAGAGGCAACACAAAGTCATTTTTCTTCATGACAATACTCCATCACATACGGCAAAACCAGTTCGCGACACGTTGGAAGTACTCAGCTGGGAAGTTCTACCCCATGCGGCTTACTCACTAGACTTGGCTCCTTCCGCTTACCACTTGTTTGCATCGATGGGTCACGCACTTGCTCAGCAGCGCTTTGGTTCGTACGAAGATGTGAAAAAATGGCTCGATGAATGGTTCGCAGCAAAAGGGGAAGATTTTTACTGGCGTGATATTCACAAATTGCCTGAAAGATGGGAAAAATGTATAACAGCGATGGAGCATACTTTGAATAAAGCACTTTTTATCATTCTTCCGAATTTAACATGTCTTTTTTAGAAAAAAAATCAGCATTTCATACTTGTACACCTGGTAAGTGTTCCGTACGAAACACTAGTTATTAATGACAGTGGTTAGCAGACTCTTTTGTGATTTCAGAATGAATATATTCCAAATTTTTTAAATTTCTCAAAATAAGTTTTATCAGAAGTTAATAATTTTTACTTAGCATTTTCGTGCCTGTAGTCTTTAATTGATTAAGTTGGATATTGGAGATGTTTCAAAACAGTCCACTAGTAATTACAATTTTGGCAATTTTACGGTTACTAGATGAAATTATCCCTGAAAGGTCGAAAAATCATCGGATTCAGCTTTACAAGTTACTGCGAAAACGTCCATGTTTCTATTAAAACCTTGAACTCTTTCAAACAGCTGATAGCGGGTTATGTGTGAAACCTCGGTAGAATCGTTTTTCAATTTACGTCCACCGTTATTACTAGAAAATTGATAAATAAGACAGCCCCACAAAAAAAAAAGTGGGGCATACTTTTGATGCGATATATCAGATCCGTAGTATTTTTGCCCGCTGATCACGAATCTGACGTCAGAATATGGCCATCACATCCTCAATTTTTTTCTAACCTCAAAAAATAGGTAAAAATTAAGAAAAATATACTCCTAAAAAATTGATTCAAGCTTTTTCATGAATCCAAAGATGTATTAATATGTATTCGGACACGCTAAGCTAATATTCATCGGTTGATACCGATTTTCTATGATTTTCAGATCTTGGTGAAAACGTTCCCCTTGCTCCTCACTGTAGTCACCAAGATTATAATCTTGGTGACTACAGTGAGGAGCAAGGGGAACGTTTTCACCAAAATCTGAAAATCATAGAAAATCGGTATCAAGGACGATGGGATGACCATATGCTAGCGGACTATTGCTGGTCGCTAAAAAGAGAAACAAGTCCTCAAAAGCGTTTGGGCAGAAAGCCTTTGAATAGGTCATTCGCGGAAAAAAGAACAAGATACAGCCAAAAAAAGGAAAGTTAGGCGCGGGTCTAACCTTCGCAATTCTAGGGCTTAAGGGTCTACTATTTGAGAGTATATGGTTTAAAAGTCCTGGTTTTGAGTTTATTGGGTCTCATTTTTAAAGTTACAGGATTATTGAGGTCTATTTTTTGAGGTTACAGGGTGTGGGAGTCTAAGGTTTCAGGGTTTAGGGTTTAAGAGTATCAGGTTTGAGGATTCCCCAACTGTATACCAAATTTGGTAGGAATCGGTTGGTTTTCAAAAATTGTGTCCGCCATCTTGGATCCGCCATTTTGAATTGTGCAAATCCGACCTCAGATTCATGATCAGCAACCCAAAATATCCCCGTGTACCAAATTTGGTAAGAATCGGTTGAATTTTAATTTGAATTCGTTTTTTGCATTCGAGAAGCACTATATCTGTCTGATTTATTGAGGTTAGAAAGAAAACGGAACTGTATGGCTTAATCTAACCGATGAATATTAGCTTAGCGTGTCCGAATATATATTAATACATCTTTGGATTCATGAAAAAGCTTGAATCAATTTTTTAGGAGTATATTTTTCTTAATTTTTACTAATTTTTACCTATTTTTTGAGGTTAGAAAAAAACTGAGATGTGATGGAGATATTCTGACGTCAGATTCGTGATCAGCGGGCAAAAAAACTACGGATCTGATATATCGCATCAAAAGTATACCCCACTTTTTTTTTGTGGGGCTGTGTAATTTTTAAAATTCACGTATTTTCGAGCTATATATATTTTATCTCTTAAAAATGATTTTCGATTCGATTGTTGTAGCTATAAGCACTTTGTCTTTGTTACAATGAGTATATCGAAAATTGACAGCCCTATAGCGATGGATTAACTCGCTAAACTTAAAACCTGGGGTTCCATACGCGGTTGGAAGAAACAGCATTAATATCATCTGCATTTCTTTTTAAATTTCGTACTGCCACGTCCATATTGCTAGAATACATCAATACGACTATAGTGAAATGGTTTATAGTAAGATAATCGTATAAATAGAACAAATACCTTAAACCTATTTATTTTGCAACATCCGTAAATACACAGGTCTAAAATTGTGCTTTTAAAATATTAATGCAAATCGTGACTTTATACTGTATCATATTTTTAATCTAGACATAAAGAAAATTACAATTTTATTAAATACAAAATCCTTCTATTTACTTTTTTTTAATAACTCACAGCACAGAAATTTTACCATTACAATTTGACAATTAGTAAAGATTTGGATTTCGTACTTAATAAAAATAAAAAAACTAATCCTAATTTAAAATAATAAAGTGTAAACATTTTCACAGATACACTAATTAATTATGTCTTTGATGCTTATACAAAAAAATATAAACCAAAGGATATTCTAGGGGATTGTGCTTAAGATGACATAGTCAGATAAGATGATATACCATAAATATCATTTTAAATATTCGCGCTTAACAGGTTGACTGCCGACCACTCCGATCGGAGTGCGTCGGGTCTCTTCGCCAACGCCGTCTACTCCGATCGGAGTTCGACATGCGTTCTTACGAAACGTTTTAGTATTCCATCGGCGTTGTATATGAAACGTGTTTCTAGTCGTGGCGTTGCTTAAAAACGCAAGTTCTAACAGGTGCTTAAGTGGTTCCGCGGATTTGCTTTTGGTTTGGTTGTAATCTGCCGTACAATATGGACAATCAACCTGGGCCTTCTGGTATTAAAAAAAGACATTGTAGTGATGAAAAAAAGGTATATGATAAGAAAAAGAAGCTAACTGACGCTGAATTATTGCAGCTATTGGAAGAAAGCGGAGGTAGTAGTGACGAACATTACGTACCAGACACAGACGATAGTGATGTAAATTCAAGCTCCGAGTCCGAAGAAGAGAATTTTATAGACCCTATTCGGCCACATCAAACACTTCCTAGCCTTGATGAGATAAAATGGAACGACAGAGGTGCGTTTTTAAAACAAATTTTGTTCCAGAAAACCCAGGAATTATTGGTGCAAATTCCAGGACAGGGTGCACCTATCGATTTTTTCGAAGTGATCATTAATGATGATTTTTTACAAACTATTGTAGAACGAACGAACTCTTACGCAGTCGAGGTTTTGCTGCGCCCAGAAACAAGTACAAAATCACGTATTACTAATTTTAAAGATCTTACTCTTGACAAACTAAAAAATTTTTTGGCCCTGTTACTTCACACTGGCACAATATCCTTGAGCCGTCTTAACGATTATTGGAAAACTGATCCGCTATTTAATCTACCTGTTTTTTAGAAAATATATGTCAAGAAATAGATTTTTGCTTATCTTGAGGTGTTTGCATTTTACATCTCCAGATATGGATCCGGCAGATCGGCTAGGAAAGATTAGATTTGTGGCAGATTTTTTTAACAAGATGGAACAAATTTACTATCCTGGAAGAGAGTTGTCTTTGGATGAAGCTATGGTACTTTATCGGGGTCGTCTCCAGTTTAAACAGTATATCAAGAATAAGCGTCATAAGTATGGTATGAAGTTATACATGCTGACAGAGCCTAATGGACTTATTTTGAAATTTCGTATCTACGAAGGTGCGACAGATGTTTATGGTGGAAGCGGACATACTGAAAAGATTGTTTTACATTTATTGGAGAAAAAATTGGGTGTGGGACATGCTGTTTATCTAGACAATTTTTACAATAGTGTTAATTTAGCTAGGAAATTACTTCAACAAAATATATACTGCACTGGTACGCTGAGAGCTGAGAGGAAAGATAATCCGAAAGAGGTAATGAGTGCAAACTTAAAACGTGGTGAGAATAAATCTATGTTTTGCAATGGAGTGCTGGTCGGAAAATGGCGCGATAAACGCAATGTTCAATACATTTCAACAGAATTTGGAAGCGAAATGGGCATTTTTAAAAACAAAAGAAATCAAGAATCTGAAAAACCTTCCGCAATCATTGGATATAATGCTTTTATGTCCGGTATAGATAGACAGGATCAAATGATGGCATATTATCCTTGCAGCCGTAAAACCATTCGGTGGTACAAAAAGTTATTCATGCATGTGCTGCAAATGAACATGATAAACGCCTATTTTTTGTACAATAAATATTCGCGGTCTGACCAGTTACGATTATATGACTTCCGATTGGATGTCATAAGAAATTTACTAGCCAGACGACCAATTACTAATTTGCCGCAAATTCCTCCAGGCCAAATAAATGTCCACAGCATTAGCAAAGCAGAAAAAATTGTTAGTGAAAAAAAAAGGAACTAAAGAAACAAAACGGGTAAGCAGAAAGGAATGCAAAGAATGCAGGAAAAATAAAATAAGAAAGCAAACAGTGTATGAATGCAAAATGTGCCCTGGACAACCAGGTTTTTGCCTTAATTGCTTTGAGGATTACCATAAAAATGTACAAAAATGATTTAGAAATAAATGTTTTGAGTTCATGAGTTCGATTTATTATTTCTTTACTTATTTAATTGGACACTCCGATCGGAGTGTTCGGCATCTAGTAAAAATTTTCACTTGCGATGCCGATTACTCCGATCGGAGTGAAATTTTTTTTTTCTAATATTTTGAATGGCACATAAAAAAACACATCCAAGACTCATTTTAATTCATATTTACCACAATAAAATAAAAATATTTGGAAAAATCTTACCGGCGTCAACCACAAACTCAAAAATATAGATCGGCAGTCAACCTGTTAAGGTATAACTAAAACGTTTTAGAGACAGCCCATACGTGTCGCTAATATTGAAGTTTAATATGGCGGAGAGTGAACGCGGATTACAACGTAGTAAATGTTTTCATTACTTTTAAATCAAAAAAAGAACTGATCACATTTTTTATCTGTTGGTGAAAATACATTTACAATCTGAATTTATTTATAATGCAATCTAGGCTTATTATATGGCAAAATATTAAAAAAAAAAGATATTCTAACCTAAAAAATTTTGTCACAACAAATAAATTACATTGTCATTCACTATTGGGTAAGATGACATACTAGACGTGGATATAAGATGGCACACTATGTCATCTTACCCATATAAAATCGGATATAAAATAAGATTTTTTTGTTTTCTTTACAGAATGCCTGGAAATTACGAACGTACCTCGACATGGGAGAGTTGGTCACAAGAAGACATGACTAAGGCTATTGAAGCTGTAAAGGAGAATAGGATGGTTTTAATGTCCCACAAGCAAGGCTTCGTCGCCATTATTTATAGTGTTCCAGAAAATCTTGGTCGCTATAAACCAACCTTCAACACAAATATGGAAAAACAACTAGTGGATCATGTGCTCGAGTTTAAAAGGCATTCGCCTGGATTTAATACGTCCGAAATAAGAAAATTAGCTTATGAATTTGCGGAAAGATTAGGGCTAGATCACAGATTTGATAAGAACGAACAAATAGCTGGCTGGGATTGGCTGAAAGGGTTTAGAGACGCAATCCTAACATCTCAAGCCAGAGCCAACGTCGGCTTCAAGGGCAAGGGCATTCAATAAGCCTCAAGTAATGAAATTTTTTTCTTTATTAGAAAAGACAGTGACTGATCATGAGATTCGGGCACCTAGAATTTACAATACATGGACG
>CM032456.1:208205488-208230115 GCA_019049505.1 Pachyrhynchus sulphureomaculatus | reverse complement strand
TGGACAAAGATGACATCTTCTGAACTGTTTTTAGAGAGGCAATAGATAAAATCAGAGGGGGCAAAATGGTGATCGTCAATGTCGTTGGAAGATAAGACACACTAAGAAGATATCTTAAATATAGCTATTCGGCGAATTGATGACCCGAAACTTACCAAATATAATCCCTTGGAACCATTAAGGAACTGTTTAATGAGTTTATTCTATTCCCAAAAAATACTCTCATACTCTCAAAAAATAGTGCACGCTATGAATACACGTCGCCCTAATAGATGGCATCCGTATGAAGTTTTGGCTGGTATGGAAGCTTACATCCCTTTTTTCGAAGAAATGCTCCTCCAACGGCAAGCCTTGGTTCGACCGAAAATGCAAAGAAGCTGTTGCTTCTAAACATATTGCCTACCGACAATGGCGTGAAAAATCCTAACAACCGTAAATCGTAACATCTTGTTCGTGCCGGAACAGATGCAAGGGAATTATCGACGAAACCAAGGAGGCACACAATCAACGAATTAGAAGCAAACTTCTCGCTTGTCCCCACAATTCCAGGTCTTTCTGGGCAGTCGCTAAGGCAGTTAGTCAGAATGTTTACCAAATCCACCATACCACCACTCACACACGGCCAGATAATTCCATTGCAACCACACCTGTTGAGAGAGCGAACTTGTTGGCTGAACTCTTTGCTTCACATTCTACTGTCGATTTCCAAGGAAGAACACCACCTACTATTCCCATATTGCAGTCAAGGATGCCCGATGTTGTCTTCAGGCAGCGCATCATAAAGCGTATTTTAATGAAGCTAGACACCAAGAAGGCTTTGGCGCTGACGGAATACCTGCCATAGTTTCAAAAACTGTGCAAGGGAACTAACACCAGTTTTCTGTAGACTTTTTAACCTATCCTACAGAAAGGGAATATTTCCGTCCTGCTGGAAATGTGCCACGGTTCAGCCGTATACCTAAAAAAGGCAAGAAGACCTTGCCAAATAACTACCGACCAGTTGCACTGCTTTCAATAATATCGAAAGTCATGGAAAAGGTTATCAATGAGCATCTTCTAAAATATCTTGAACGATTCAATATTATTAGCGATCACCAATATGGTTTTCGTAAACATAGATCAACAGGAGATCTTCTGACTTATGTAACACATATTTAGAACAACGCAATTGAACACTTTGGAGAATCTCGAGCGGTTGCTCTTGACATATCCAAGGCATTCGACCGTGTTTGGCACGATGGAATGTTGGCTAAGTTTACGCTCTTATGGTATGTCTGAAAGGTTCTGTTTGTGGCTCTCATGTTTCCTCAGAGAGCGTTCTTTACGAGTAGCGGTCGACGGATTTCTTTCTAACACCCTCACTATCAACGCCGTGTGTACCCCAGGGCTCCATACTGTCTCCTACTCTCTTTCTCATTTACATTAACGATCTGCTGGAAAAGACCGGGAATCCAATCTACAGCTTTGCAGATGACAGTACGCACTTGTCTCTTCATTCACCTTGAACGCTCGGACATCGGCTGCTCAGGCGAATATCCGTAGACAGCAGGAGTCGTCCAACTTAACAAAGACCTGGAAGAAATTCTATCTTGGGGTGACAGTAACCAAGTGAAATTTAACGCTACAAAAACCCAGGCGGGCAGTTTTTTCTAAAAAAGTTAACGTTGCTGAACCCGACATAGTTATGTCGGGGCACTCCATTCCCCTAGCATCGTCGCTCAATTTTGTTGGGCGTTAGTTTGGGAGCAAATATGTCCTGGTATGAATATGTTTGCAGGCATAGCAAGGAGAGCTTCTCAAAAGTTGGGAATATTATTTAGAACCAGAAAGCTTTACACCCCACAACAACTGCTATTCTTTACAAAGCCCAAATTCGACCAACTATGGAATACTGCTCCCACGTTTGGGGCTCCGCTCCCAAATTATATACTGCATTTGTTGGATTCTGTTCAGAGAAGAGCGGTCCGTCTGATTGGGGACCCGGAATTGACCGGCGGCCTTGATTCGCTGGAACATCGAAGAACGGTTGGCGACTTGAGTCTGTTCTACAAGTATTTTCATGGAAAGTGTTCGAAGGATGTAGCCCGCTTAATTCCTCCCAAAGCGGTGCATGTTAGAAATACACGTCGCACTGGTGCTTCACATCCGTATGAGGTTCAGCTTGTTACTCTCCGCGTACAACGCTTTCCAAGCAATATCTTTTATATGGAGAACGTCATCCCTTGGAATAATTTGCCCAGCGCTGTGTTTCCCACCGAGTACAATTTACAGCGATTCAGAACAACGTGAATCGCTTTTTCCGCACTCGTGCCGCTCCTGGAGAGCTTTAGGGACTTCCCTGCAGCACGTGTGCTAGACCCATAAAAAAAAGTCCAGCTCGCCACTCCTAGTATCACGACTCTCTTGAAAAAGTCTTTTGTATGAAGAACCACAGTCCTTTGAAATAAAATTCTCGAGATTTGTATTTCCCACTGAGTTCAACCTTTAGTTATTTTAAACCAACGTTAGCCATTCACGCCCTGCGAGGTCTGGTGATTTAGGGATTTTCCTGCACGGCGCGTTCTGTTTTAATGCCAATGTTAACGTCACATTATTTTCTTTATAAAAGCAAAACATATGAAGGAATAAACATATCAGAAAATTCAGCCACAAGATTAATTAAATTTTAAACATGCTTTCAATGAATCCTCACAATTTGTACTATCGATTCGCTTTGGTGCATAAAACATAGGAACTAGTTTGCTATAAACCATGTGTCTATCTGTTAAGCTACATTGTAGCTTTCAGTAAGTACGTTTTCATTACAATAAAAGATGTTTGCAATGGCGCGCCGCATAAATAAATACATACATGTTAACAAAACATTGCGGTTATTAACCTAAATTTAAAGTTTGGCACGAAAACCGTGTATCTAAAATTAGAGCGACTGATTTAATAAACCGTTTAATAATTTACGTCTGCGAAATTTGGAAGAATGAATAAATTTATTAGTTAAGTTTGGACATGACTTTATGAAGTTTTGTACAATTATAAATCAAGGTTCTTGTGGAATAACAGGATAGAGAAATATAATTCATTTCTTGTCATAAACCATGCTCCACTAAATACGGACTTGCATATTCATTTTACTACTGTTATATAATACAGTAGTAAAATGAAGGCGAGTAACTACGATATTAAAAAAATGACTGTGGTAAAAATTAATTTTTTTTTTTTATGGGTCTGGCACACATGCTACAGGGAAGTCCCTAAAGCGCTACAGGAGCGACACGTGTGCGGAGAAAGCGATTCACGTTGTTCTTGAATCGCTGTAAATTGTACTCGGTGAGAAACACAGTCCTGGGCAAATTATTCCAAACGGATGATGTTCTCCATATAAAAGACTGCTTGAAAAGCGTTGTACGAGGAGTAACAAGCTCAACCTCACACGGAGGTGAAGCATTGGCTCTACGTGTACTTCTAAGATGCATTGCTCTGGGCGGAATTAAGCGAGCCACATCCTTCGAACACTTTCCATGAAAATACCTGTAGAATAGACGTAAGTCGCCAACCGTTTCTTCGATGTTAAAGCGAATCAAGGCCGCCGGTCAGTTCCGAGTCTCGAATCAGACGAACAGCTCTTGTCTGAATAGAATCCAACAAATGCAGTGTATGTTCGGGAGCGGAGATCCAAACATGGGAGCAGTATTCCATAGTTGGTCGAATTCGAGCTTTGTAAAGAATTAATAGTTGCTGTGCAGTGTAAAGCTTTCTGGTTCGAAATAATATTCCGAACTTTTGAGAAGCTCTCCTTGCTATGCCTGCAACATGTTCATGCCAGGACATATTTGCTCTCAAATTAACGCCCAACAAATTGAGTGACGATGTTAGAGGAATGGAGTGCCCCGACATAACTATGTCGGGTTTAGTAACGTTAACTTTTTTAGAAAAAAACTGCCACCTGGGTTTTTGTAGCGTTAAATTCCACTTGGTTACTGTCAACCCCAACATAGAATTTCTTCCAGGCCTCTGTTAAGTTGAATGACTTCCTGCTGTCTGCGGATATTCGTCTGAGTAACCGATGTCCGAGCGTTTCAAAGTGAATGAAGAGATAAGTGTACTGTCATCTGCAAAGCTGTACATTGTATTCTCAGTATTTTCCAGCAAATCGTTAATATAAATGAGAAAGAGAGTAGGAGACAGTAGGAGCCTTGAGGTACACCGGCGTTGATAGTGAAGGTGTTAGAGAAAAATCCGTCGACTGCCACTCGTAAAGAACGTTCTCTGAGGCAACATGAGAGCCACAAACAGAACTTTTCAGATATACCATAAGAAACGTAGCTTAGCCAACAGCCCCTCGTGCCAAACACGGTCGAATGCCTTGGATATGTCAAGAGCAACCGCTCGAGATTCTCCTAACTGTTCAATTACGTTGTTCCAAACAACAACAAACAAATGTGTTATATAAGTCAGAAGATCTCCTGTTGATCTATTTTTATGAAAGCCATATTGGTGATCACTAATAATGTTAAATCCTTCAAGATATTTTTAGAAGATGCTGATTGATAGCCTTTTCCATGACTTTCGATATTATTGAAAGCAGTGCGATTGGTCGGTAGTTATTTGGTAAGGTCTTAGGCAAGGATATAAGGGAAAGCGCAAAATATTTTGATAACTTTACACGGTCGAAAAAATTCCCCTACACCCGCTGTCCAAAAACAGAACTTTTACTAGAAAATACAAAACAGGCTAATCAAAATTATTCAAATCAATTATTTCAATCAACGTACTCTTCTTCAGCTTCAATACATGGTCAATTTATTTTTTATTTAGATCTTAGGGATCTGCTTATGTTCGAGATCTCTGTCGCTTGAACCTTTTCCATTTGTTTCTTTCATTGTCAAATCGGGAATAGGGAAAAAAGTTTCATGATATAGTATTTTTCAAGATCTATGAAAATGATTTGGAAAATTGATGAAAAATAAAAACATTAAACGACCGTTAGGATTTTCGCACGTACGAGGCTGGTTTGGAAAGTCCGTGCAAAGTCCGAGAGATGGCATCACCGGCGCGTATCGAGGTCATGTTTAGTTAGTAGCATCTCTTGAATGAACGCACACCAAGTTTCAGCCATATTGGTCTATTTCTTTGTGTTTGGCATTCGTGTGAATCAAGGAAGTCGAGTGATTTTCAAGAAATGGACGAAAAAGAATTTCGTGTGGTGATTAAACATTACTTTATGAAAGGCAAAACGCCTCAGGAGACTAAAGAGAAGCTTGATAAACATTATGGTGACTCTGCACCTTCGATTAGAATAGTTTATAAGTGGTGGACTGGCCATATGGGCACAAGTGACGCTGAACGTTCTGGACGGCCTGTGGAGGTTACGACTCCAGAAATCATTGATCAAATCCATGATATGGTGATGGATGACAGAAGAGTTAAGGTGCGTGAGATTGCTAGTGCTGTGGGCATCTCGACTGAACGGGTACATAATATTTTGCATAAACATTTGGACATGAGAAAGCTATCCGCAAGATGGGTGCCGCGATTGCTCACGGTTGACCAAAAAGGGAATCGTGCGAAGTGTTACAAGGATGGTTTGCAGCTGTTCCAGAAGAATCCGGAGGACTTTAAGCGTCGTTTCGTCACTGTGGATGAAACATGGATACATTACTATACTCCTGAGACCAAACAACAATCTAAACAATGGGTTACCAAGGGGGAATCTGCACCAAAAAAGGCGAAGACCGTTCCTTCGGCCGGAAAGGTTATGGCGACTGTCTTTTGGGATTCGCAAGGGATAATCCTCATCGGTTATCTGGAAAAGGGTAAAAAAACTATTACAGGTGAATATTATTCATCGTTATTGGACCGTTTGAAAACCGAGCTGCAAGAAAAACGCCCGCGATTGGCCCACAAGAAAGTCTTTTTCCATCACGACAACGCACCAACACACACCTCAGCAGTTGTGGTCGCAAAATTAATGGAAATAGGATTTCAACTCGTTTCACATCCTCCCTATTCTCCAGACTTGGCTCCCTCGGACTACTATTTGTTCCCCAATTTGAAGAAATGGCTGGCGGAACAAAGATTTTATTCAAACGAGGAGGTGGTTGCAGACACTAATGGATATTTTGCAGACTTGGACAAATCCTATTATTCGGAAGGGATCAACAAACTAGAACATCGTTGGACGAAGTGTATAAGCCTAAAAGGAGACTATGTCGAAAAATAAAAAAGGTTTACCCCAAACACATAAGTAGTTTTTTATTTTTGCACGGACTTTTCAAACCAGCCTCGTACATGGCCGTAATAGGGTCGTAACTGATATACCTCCCTTTCAATTTAACATTTTATTGGCTACTTCGTGTTTATAAATATAAAGAATATTCTTCATTTTATCTGCATTATTATACTGAAATAGTATGTATTACAAAGTTCAATAGTGTCTTAAAATGTCTGAAGCCCTTTCCATCAGAAGCAGTTGCCCGTTGAGGCAAAAGTGATAGTTAAAAGTGTTTATTTAAAGTTAGTGGAGCGAGGCCACGAAAAGTACTTTTCATTGATGGAGACATCAGCTTTAGCAAGCATCCCTGAGAAAATACAGTTTGGAAAATTGTAAATAATTCGCCTAAAAACACGAAAAGACAAAAGTGTGTCGAAATGTATTGATTTCTGTCAAGAAGACTTAATCCGCTGCAAAATTTATGAAATGTATGCAGAACAAAAAGTTCCTACGTTATTGTCACTTTCACGGAGACTGTCCGAAGATAGTTGTGATATAAAAATGTTCCACTACAACTTCATGGCGTATTCTATGTCGTTTGGGGTTTTTGTTCAAAAAAAACAGACAAAAGGCAATTTATAATGGAATCATGGCGCTTACAACAACTCAGAATGGAATATCTTGAAAAATAAATACGGCTAGATCGCAAAATAGAACGATAATCTACCTAGATGAGACTTGGTATGACATCCACGACACACCCAGTAAAGGATGGATTGATAAATCCAAAAAATGACACGCCAAAGCTCTATCAAATAAAGGTAAAAGAATAACTACTTTACATGCGGGGTCAGAAGAAGGCTGGATACCAGAATGTCTGTTTCTAGCAGCCAATCGGGCGAGCGACGTAACGGTCGAGGACGTTGCGGGAAATGGCAGCTCGACCAAAACGATGAAGACCGGGCAACTGACAATGGACCTGCCAAAAGTGTTGTGCCGGCGAGTAAACCGACACCCACCAAGGCGGGAAAGTCAAGGCAACGCATGAGTTATACTACAGGAACAAACGAACACACCATACGTTGCTTTGGTAAAAGCACAAGTCCTGACAAGGAAACCACAGCGATTCAAGGACAACGTGAATCGCTTTTTCCGCACTCGTGCCGCTCCTGGAGCGCTTTAGGGACTTCCCTGCAGCACGTGTGCTAGACCAATAAAAAAAAAAAAAAAGAATATTTCAGATTCTAACTTGGATACAACCGCTGAAGTTTTTGAAGATTGGCTTCAAAATAAATTAATGCCGAATATACCACCGAATAGCCGTATTGTGATGGATAATGCATCCTATCATAGTCGCCAAATGAATAAGGTACCAAGTTCCACCAGTAGAAAAAGGGAAATACAAGCTTTTTTGTGCGAACGTAACATATATTGCAAAGGAAGCAGGACATGAAATAATTCGGTTTCCACCATATTATTGTATCTTTAATGCGATCGAGTTGATATGGCATAAAATAAAGTCGAATATACGTGCTCACAATAATATACCCACTTTAAACAGTAGTATGATTGAGTTCGGACATAACTTTTTGAAGTTTTCTAAAGTCAAAAATCAAAGTTCTTATAGAATAACAGGGAAGAGAAATGTAATTCATTTCTCAAACCTAAATAGGCTTCACTGACTACGGACTTGTATATTCATTTTATTACTGTTACATATTACTCCTAATCGCGATGTCGACTAATATAAAGATTAGGAACTTTTAAAAAAATGACTGTGGCAAATTTAAATATAGGGAAAAGGACAAACTATTTGGATAACTTTTCAATTTTTACTAGAAAATATAAGACCGGTCAATTACAATTGTTCAATCAATTCTTTCAATCAACGTACTCTTTCTTAGCTTTAATACATCGTTTGACATGGTCAACAACTAAATTAGTTTTTTTTTCTAATAGAACACTCTATATATTATATCATTTTTGAATTCTACGGAGAAAAAACTGAACTATTAATCATGTCCTATTCTTCTCTTTGAGAGATTTTGAAAAAATAGCGAATAAAAATGTCAAACAATTTTATATTTTTGACCAAAAATAAATATAAAGAAAATAATACCGTTTTTTGTATTTACATTAGAAGCATTATTGACTGATATCACAAAATTATTACTTCCGATTTCACCGAAAGAATACCGGAAGTAAATTTTTAAGCTTTAATATTTCTATGGATCGCTGTATGGTTTGTTAAATATTTATATTCTATTGAGAATTTTAAACAATTTTTATTTAGATTTTCCCATATCTAAAATTTCTAGTTTCTGAGATATTGATAACACAGGCCAACAAAAAAAATATTTGTAAAAACTTTTTTAAAACAATACATCTAAGTGTATATTTTGGGTGCTGAAATCGTATCTGGTATCCGTTTTTTTGTATCACCCACAGTTCACTCACAATATGACATCGATTAAATTTCAAAATAGGGAAATTTTGATACATAAAATTTGATACAAACTGTTGATCTCTTGTTCTATAATGGTAAATAGATATTCCAGATTCCATAAATGTTTTTTCTTTCAGCCTAGAACCAAGAAATTCTGCTTTTTTCCTTAGTCAAACCCAAATCTCTCACTAAGTCATTTAACTCCGCTTGTGGCTTTAAAATTTTCTAGAGAACATTGAAATTCATCATCATCCGGTCGACTTTCATTAAATTCGGGACTGGACTGTAAAACGTCATCAATATACTGAGGTGGCTCAGGGACAGGAAGTCCCGGTCCATCTCCTACCGGCCGATTAGCTGAAGTAAAGTTAGGTTAGACAATTTTTGGAGTTATATCCAGAAACATCAACGCTGCAAAAATAACAATCATTTCAATGATTTTCTTCCTCTCTCTTAAACCATTTCTTAAGATCCTCGACACAAACATAACATATTTGTGAGGAGGCCAACGTTTTTCTTGATTACCGATTTCTACATCAAAATATGCAAAGTATACTTTTTTTTTACAAAGTCAGTAATGTTTCTTTGATGTTTTTTAATTACAAACTCACCACATATACGAGGCTGGTTTGAAAAGTCCGTGCAAAGTCCGAGAGATGGCACCACCGGCGCGTATCGAGGTCATGTTTAGTTAGTAGCATCTCTTGAATGAACGCACACCAAGTTTCAGCCATATTGGTCTATTTCTTTGTGTTTGGCATTCGTGTGAATCAAGGAAGTCGAGTGATTTTCAAGAAATGGACGAAAAAGAATTTCGTGTGGTGATTAACCATTACTTTTATGAAAGGCAAAACGCCTCAGGAGACTAAAGAGAAGCTTGATAAACATTATGGTGACTCTGCACCTTCGATTAGAACAGTTTATAAGTGGTTTCAAAATTTTCGGACTGGCCATATGGGCACAAGTGAGGCTGAACGTTCTGGACGGCCTGTGGAGGTTACGACTCCAGAAATCATTGATCAAATCCATGATATGGTGATGGATGACAAAAGAGTTAAGGTGCGTGAGATTGCTAGTGCTGTAGGCATCTCGACTGAACGGGTACATAATATTTTGCGTAAACATTTGGACATGAGAAAGCTATCCGCAAGATGGGTGCCGCGATTGCTCACGCTTGACCAAAAACGGAATCGTGTGAAGTGTTGCAAGGATAGTTTGCAGCTGTTCCAGAAGAATCCGGAGGACTTTAAGCGTAGTTTCGTCACTGTGGATGAAACATGAATACATTACTATACTCCTGAGACCAAACAACAATCTAAACAATGGGTTACCAAGGGGGACTCTGCACCAAAAAAGGCGAAGACCGTTCCTTCGGCCGGAAAGGTTATGGCGACTGTCTTTTGGGATTCACAAGGGATAATCCTCATCGACTATCTGGAAAAGGGTAAAACTATTACAGGTGAATATTATTCATCGTTATCGGACCGTTTGAAAACCGAGCTGCAAGAAAAACTCCCGCGATTGGCCCACAAGAAAGTCCTTTTCCATCACGACAATGCACCAGCACACACCTCAGCAGTTGTGGTCGCAAAATTAATGGAAATAGGATTCCAACTCGTTTCACATCCCTCCTATTCTCCAGACTTGGCTCCCTCAGACTACTATTTGTTCCTCAATTTGAAGAAATGGCTGGCGGGACAAAGATTTTATTCAAACGAGGAAGTGATTGCAGACACTAATGGATATTTTGCAGACTTGGACAAATCCTATTATTCGGAAGGGATCAACAAGCTAGAACATCGTTGGACGAAGCGTATAAGCCTAAAAGGAGACTATGTCGAAAAATAAAAAAGGTTTACCCCAAACACATAAGTAGTTTTTATTTTTGCACGGACTTTTCAAACCAGCCTCGTATAACAAAAAGTGTTGGGAGAGTTTTTACAACCACGATTAGCCATACTTTGAGTGTCAATTAAAGCACATGGGTTAAACACTGCAATGCGAGGTTATATTAACTGGAAAAAAACAAACAGCTGTGACATTTATCGGAACTGTAAACCTAATAACATTTGTTTTTACTGCCAACCTTATAAAATTCTGATTTTATTGCCACCCTAATAACATTCGAACGATAAAAAATAAACTTTTCACATTTTGAACATTAAAATGTGAAAAATTGGTGGATGATACGACTTTTTTATTATTATTTTCGAACTCAACACGCCAAAAAAACATAGGAATCAAGTTAAATTATTAAAAAAGTCTTTTCATCGTTGCGTTGGTCTGTGTGTGTGTGTGTGTGTATGTGTGTATGCTATATCCTATCTTTCATTCAATCCATTAAAGCAATACTGGAAGTTTCGGCCCTTAGATGATTAATACGTAAAAAATCTATGGCATTTGCAAGGGAAATGATATGTGCCCTAAAGTTAATGTGGTGGTCGATAAAGGCAGTAGTTACGTTTAAGCCAGAATAAAAGATTAAAATCCTGATCTAAATGGGTTTAAGTTAAAAAGTGTGTAGTTAAATTCTTTTACGAAAAGTTTAGATTACAAATATTAAAGTTAGTTTATTTTCATGCTTAGTATTCAAATATTTAACGCAAAAAGTAATTAATTTCTTTCTGAAGAAGTCCAGTAAATACGTTTCAGATTTGTATTTTCTAGCTCTGCCAAGTAGTTACTAGAAAATTCTTAGTTTCCGAGATGCAATATGTTATACTCTATCTTTAAAAGACGTGGAGTAATAAATCACCCAATATGACAAATTCCATAGGCGTACCTACTATCAGATTGCCTAGGGGTCAGGTAATTTAATTTATTCTATCGGGGGTGATATAGGTTTCTAAGAAATTGTGATAATATATAATATATATAGTAAATAAGCATAAATAATAGGCATTTAGAGGAGGGTCAGATAGCTTCGTGTAATCTATTGGGGGTGATGTGTGTTAATTGTGATATTAACAGTACATAGTTTGGTGTTGTCCAAAGTACAAGCATACGAGTGAGATCAAATGGAAAATTTGTAATCAATTTTCAAATAACCTAAATTAGGATCACTATTAGTAAACGAAAAGACAATGACTTTTACTTGTTTTAAATCATGGAAGCAAAATCATTCTAGTGCGAGTGTTCACGAAACAGTGTGCTATAATGCTGGGTGTTGCAAAATTAACTGTATATAAAATAATAAAAGAATACAGAAACGGACCGTTAAAATCGCCGATTAAATCTCCAGGTCGACCAACATTTGAAATTGAAGAAGATTTGAGACAAGTAATAAGACGTAAATTACACGTTTTCTTTTTCAATGAGGAAATTTCAACGTTAGATAAAATTTTTGTTAGGGTCCAAGAAGACCCGGATTATCCCAAAAAGGGCCGAAACACCCTGGGAAAAATCTTAAAACAACTTGGTTTCCTATAGAAAAAGCTTTCTAAAAAATCTATTTTAATAGACAGAAACGATATTGTCTCTTGGAGAAGATTACTTAAGAAACATCCGAAAAGCTAGACAAGAAGAGAAGCGAATATATTATTTAGATGAAACTTGGTTGAACGAAGGACATTCAATAAATTTCAACCCATCCTTAGGAAAAGGACATCGGTTCATTATCACACAAATCGGAAGTTCGAAAGGATTTGTTGAAGATGGCCTGTTAACCTTCGAATCTAAACGCGGCGGAGATTATCATAAAGACATGGATGCTGACATCTTTCAAGAATGGTTTTTTCAATTGTTAAATTTAATTCCAGTAAAGTCGATTACACAGCCCCACAAAAAAAAGTGGGGTATACTTTTGATGCGATATATCAGATCCGTAGTATTTTTGCCCGCTGATCACGAATCTGACGTCAGAATATCGCCATCACATCTCAATTTTTTTCTAACCTCAAAAAATAGGTAAAACTTAGTAAAAATTAAGAAAAATATACTCCTAAAAAATTGATTCAAGCTTTTTCATGAATCCAAAGATGTATTAATATGTATTCGAACACGCTAAGCTAATATTCATCGGTTGGATTGAGCCATACAGTTCTGTTTTCTTTCTAACCTCAATAAATCAGACAGATATAGTGCTTCTCGAATGCAAAACCGAATTCAAATTAAAATTCAACCGATCCTTACCAAATTTGGTACACGGGGGTTTTTTGGGTTGCTGATCATGAATCTGAGGTCGGATTTGCAAAATTCAAAATGGCGGATCCAAGATGGCGGACAACATTTTTGAAAACCAACCGATTCCTACCAAATTTGGTATACAGTTGGGGAATCCTCAAACCTGATACTCTTAAACCCTAAACCCTGAAACCTTAGACCCGCACACCCTGTAACCTCAAAAAATAGACCTCAATAACCCTGTAACTTTAAAAATGAGACCCAATAAACTCAAAACCAGGACTTTTTAAACCATATACTCTCAAATAGTAGACCCTTAAGCCCTAGAATTGCGAAGGTTAGACCCGCGCCTAACTTTCCTTTTTTTGGCTGTATCTTGTTCTTTTTTCCGCGAATGACCTATTCAAAGGCTTTCTGCCCAAACGCTTTTGAGGACTTGTTTCTCTTTTTAGCGACCAGCAATAGTCCGCTAGCATATGGTCATCCCATCGTCCTTGATACCGATTTTCTATGATTTTCAGATCTTGGTGAAAACGTTCCCCTTGCTCCTCACTGTAGTCACCAAGATTATCTGGGAAATCATCGATGTGGGAGTCCAGGAAATGTAATTTTAGATTCATTAAGCAACCTAATGTTTGAAAATTTTTTACCATTTTCTCGACTATTTCTTTGTACTTAGGACTTTTATTATTTCCCAAAAAGTTTGTTGCGACTTCTTTAAAACTAAGCCAAGCAGCTTTTTCAACTTTATTCATTTTAGTAACAAATAATGAATCTTGAAACAATTTTCTTATTTATGGCCCGTCAAATACGCCTGCCTTAATTTTAGCTTCAGAAAATTTCGGAAATTTTTTATGCAAATATTTGAAACACGGGCCGTTTGTATCTAATGCTCTCGTGAATTGCTTCATAAGTTCAAGCTTAATGTGAAGCGGGGGAATAAGAACTTTTCCTGGATCTACCAATGGTGGAAACAATACATTATTTTCACCAGGAGTGAACGATTCTCTTGTTGTCAATTTTTTTTCTTATAATGACGTTCCCTGTCTCTGCTATTCCACAGACATTTATAACAGGGATAAAGTGTAAACCCTGACTGTTGGCCAAGCAATATTGTTAAAATTTTCAGATCTCCACAAATTTTCCAGTTATGATCAGCATATTTTATTTTTATCAAAAGCTGCTTCATTTTTTCATATTGCTCTTCCATAACTGTGGAATGAGCAATCGGAATGGGAGCGTAAACGTTGGTATTATGCAGCAAAACTGCCTTAATGCTCCGTTTAGAAGAATCAATGAACAGTCTCCATTCTTCAGGATCGTATGAGTTATTTTGAAATTCATCCATTAGACCTTTTGCATCGGTACAATATGAAAGTGACAATTCCTCGTCCATTGTGAAATATTTTCAAAATTCTTCATCTCTGTTTCTATAATAAGAAATCGTAGCTTCTGGCTTAAGTAAATATCTTTTCTTTAAAAAGGAAGCAAGATGCTCTGAACCATCTTTGGATAAGCCTAAATCTCTGACTAGATCACTAAGTTCTGACTGTGATACGAGTATTGGTTCTGGTTTACGGTTGTATGGTAGAAATTCTTTATCTGTGTCACTAGTATATGATAGGTTGTCACTAGAACATTCATTAGTAACAGTGTTTGAATCTTTTTCGACAGTCTCAATGTTTTCGGCATGAACTGATAAGGTGAAATCATTTGTTTCCATAACATCAGCATCAAGTGGTTCAGGAGGCGGAATTAGTTTAGTTGGTCTTGTTACTGTCGAAACATCGTTATAAGTAATAGTGCTTTTATTTTTTCGGTTATGCATAGATACAACATTCATACAAAAATAGCAATCATTTTCACTGTATGGTCTATTCCATATTGCTGGTCTGGATATTTAATCGCCTTCTTATTGATGTACAACATTATTTTGCAAGAACTGCAAATGATGTGGGAAACCCAATCTGTATCCTGGTGCTGTATTTCAATGTTAAAACAATCCTTATATAAGGTTTTAATCTTATCCGTTATCGGTGACCCCATTTTACTCAATACGTGTTGACAGAAAATATAACAAAATGAATCACTGTTTTTTATCGCACTTATGAAAAGTCCCTGTACCGTGAGACCGTTTTCTTGTAGCATTATACTCTACATGAGCCAAGTCACCCACACATGAAGAGCTACGGTCGCTGGATGACGACGGCTGCGGGCCCGCTTTCCCACCCTGACCAACCGCCGATACTGGGTTTCCGAGTCCCTGCATCGTAATTCTCTTTCTTCTACCTGCCATGACGGCATCTAAGCCGTTATCCAGGGACTCTGCCGGCTAGTGGAGTAACACCGTTGCCCACCGTCACCACGTGGAGGTGCCTTGGATGCAGGTAGAAGAATAAAAATCGACGGATGAATTTTCTCGGCGTTCAAAATGGCGCGAAAACATCTGCCATCTTGAATTTTGCAAATCTAACCTCAGATTCGTGATCAGCGACCCAAAAAATCCCCGTGTACCAAATTTGGTAAGGATCGGTTGAATTTTAATTTGAATTCGTTTTTGCATTCGAGAAGCACTATATCTGTCTGATTTATTGAGGTTAGAAAGAAAACAAACTGTATGGCTCAATCCAACCGATGAATATTAGCTTAGCGTGTCCGAATACATATTAATACATCTTTGGATTCATGAAAAAGTTTGAATCAATTTTTTAGGAGTATATTTTTCTTAATTTTTACTAATTTTTACCTATTTTTTGAGGTTAAAAAAAAATTGAGATGTGATGGCGATATTCTGACGTCAGATTCGTGATCAGCGGGCAAAAATACTACGGATCTGATATATCGCATCAAAAGTATACCCCACTTTTTTTTTGTGGGGCTGTGTTATTTTTATGGACAACGCGAGTTATCATTTCAGACTACAAGAAAAACTACCAAATACTTGGCGCAAAATGGATGTATTAGAGTGATTACGCTCAAAGGTATCAGAATTCCAGACAATGCAATAAAAAGAGAACTTTTAGATTTAGCGAATATTAACAAAAAAATTTTTAAAAGGTACGTGAACTAGTAGCTTCACGTGGTATAACAGTACTGCGACTGGGGCACGAGTAAATTAGGAAATCGCAAAAAAACAATATAACATTTAAAATGACGGATGGCAAGTCCTTATTTGGTGATGCGATAAGTAATGTGAAGAAGGAGAACTGGAAAAAAATGTGTAAATCACGTATCGGAGAAGAAAAAAAATGTGAGAATTGGATAAGATTATTGACCAAATAATTAATCGCATAATTGTTAATGTTGTTCAAAGTTCTTATACTGAGTTTGACATGGAATAGCTTATTTTAACAGCATGTACCGTTTCAATAGCCTTCAACATCTTATTATTTTCCTATTCGTAATTTATTTTCGTTTCTTAGAGTTAATTATTAGTTCCCATATTTTAATTTTAATTATTATGATAAAATGTAACAGAATTCAATCATATTTTAATTTCATTTTTAATTATAATAAAATGTAACTGAATTAAAACATTTCTTTATTTTCCTATTGCCATCTTATATGCACGCCTATGATTACATTATTGCCCCGGTTAACAATGGGTCGACAATGAACAGATCCAACAATTTATCCTATTGTAGGGTGAATCTACTTGAATCGAGGAGAAGTAAGGCAGACTCAATACAAAGTAGTAAATAATACACAAAATTTTAGTGTACCACTCTATCGTGGTTTTACATACTAAAGTATCATTTATTATTTTACACCTTTTAAAGATAAAGTATAAAATTTTAATACTTTTTGGGTTGTTCTTAATTTTTAATGACAATTCTTTCAAATTTGGTACAGACAGGGTGAGTCAACGACAGAGTAAAGTTCATTATCTCATTTGTTTCGGGAATGACGAAAAAATGTTAAATACAATAGTTTTTAGAGAATGTTAAGGTGCACAATTTAAAATTATTTTTGACTATACAGGGTACTTCAAAAAAATGTGGCCGATATAACATGATTTTTTAAATACAAAAAATGCCAGTAGCGCCATTGTTTCTGAAAGTGGAATACTCATAATTGGTACGAGCGTTCTATAGAGATGAAAAAAAAAGATACATGTAAAGAAATTTGAGTTAGATGCTACAGGGTGTCCAAAATAAATTTATGCATTTCGACTATTTTAAATTAAAAATCATCAAATTTTTTAAATATTATATATTATTATTTTTTCTGATAGATTTTATAAAACTCTCCAACTTATATTAAACATGTCATATACCTATTTCTAATAGTTTTCGATTTGTTTTGAATTTTTCAATTTTTACCCTTGTTTTTAATACACTTACGCTATAACATCATAGTTGCCATGACAAAACAAAAACGTAGGCATTGTCAAATTTTGACATGTCTATTAAGCAAGTAAAAATAGTTTAATTTGTTGTAGTAAGTGACGTATGAAGGTAATAGTTATGGATTTTCCTGAAAATGAATTAATTGATATAGCGGGCGAGGAGGGAAAAAATTGTCTTTTGGCAGTAAGGCTTTACGGAGCGAAGTACCCTAATAGACGTATACCATCTACGAAATCTTTTCAGGGCCTAATGGAACGGTTTGATAGTAGTGGTAGCGTTGAGTACACAAAACGGAAAGTAGTAAACCAGAATGGTACCCATGAGAAAAAAGAAATGGAGAACTAGAAGAATGGAAAACTATTAGCAATAGGTATATGACATACTTAATAAAAGTTTGAGGGTTTTGTAAAATCTATCAGAAATAATAATAATAGATAAGGTATGCCAT
Source organism: Pachyrhynchus sulphureomaculatus (assembly GCA_019049505.1). Classification (NCBI taxonomy): domain Eukaryota; kingdom Metazoa; phylum Arthropoda; class Insecta; order Coleoptera; family Curculionidae; genus Pachyrhynchus; species Pachyrhynchus sulphureomaculatus. The sequence goes on along the minus strand of CM032456.1, from coordinate 208,212,542 downwards.
ATAAAAAATTTGAGATTTTTCAATTTAAAATAGTCGAAATGTATAAATTTATTTTGAACACCCTGTAGTATCTAACTCAAATTTCTTTACATATATCTTTTTTTTATCTCTAGAGAACGCTCGTACCAATTATGAGTATTCCACCTTCAGAAACAACGGCGCTACTGGTAATTTTTTACAAAACTGAAAACTAGTATTTTTTTTTAAAAATTGAATTATTAGAAAAACTACTAGGTTTAGGTATATAACATTATTAATAAAAAAAAGTTATAAAATTTTATGCAGAATTTAAAAAAAAAAATTAGAAAATGGGATATTCCATTTAAAAAAAAACATTTGTTATGTCGGCCACAATTTTTAGAAGTACCCTGTATATTCGAAAATAATTTTAAACTGTGCACCTTAACATAATGAACTTTACTCTATCGTTGACTCACCCTGTACAATATATTTTGAATGATTACTGGATATTCTTATTATTATTTGAAATAATGTACTGGATAATATTTTTGTTTGGGATCATACTCCTTTTTACTTCCTCTTACTACACTCTGGTTATTTTTTACTGCACCAGGAGGTTCCTTAAACTGTTGGTCTATTTATTTTTTTTTGTTCGGAATTAAGTTAAAGAGTAAAGTATGGTATTGGCTGTTTAGAAATAATAGCATAAGAAAGAAGTTGGGATGATAAAAAGGAGTGTGGAAACGTAAATACGATCAGCATGTTCCACGATTCTAATGGAAATAAGGGTATTCCGCAGGTATTCTAATATTTATACATGCTCAATTTGAGTGGATTACACAGGGCAACAAAAAAATATTTTTGTTTTGGTGCCTGGGATTTTAGAGCTGATTTTAACTATATTTGGGACGCTAAATCTATACATGCAATCCGTTTTTCTCTATCAGCTCTACTTTTTTAGATACATCAACTTATCTACCAATGTGGTTTTTATTCAGTATATTCATTTATGAGAGTTCTAAAATTATTATATATTCATTAATGTAGGTACAATGGTTTTATTGTCAGTCTGTAATTGAGTAAATTCCAGGTAAATCTATAAATAGTGGAACCATTGCCTATCAGGTACCTGAACTGACCCTTTTAATCACCTAACTCGGGTAAGTCTCATCAGTTTGTGCGTTCTTACTAATGAGAGTAGATCGAATTCGGCGTGTTATTTTATGTTAAGAAAAGAGTGTTTTTGTGTTATTGAACAGAATTAAAATGAGTTCAGGTTCCAGTTCAAGAAGAAGTTGTGTAAATCAACCTGATGTGTTTTGCTATATATGCGGAGAATACATGTTTCAACAAAACAGACAAACTATTACTGACTTTGTAAAGCGAGCGTATCTTGGATACTTTGGAGTTAAGCTTGGTGATCAGGACAAAACGTGGGCCCCGCATCTCGTATGTAAGACTTGTACAGAGCATCTACGGCAGTGGACTACCGGGAAAAGAAAATGTCTAAAATTCGGCGTACCAATAGTTTGGAGAGAACCAAAAAACCACTTCAATGATTGTTATTTCTGTTTAGTAAATACTAATGGAATCAATCGAAATAACCGCAGTAAGTGGACTTATCCCAATTTAGACTCGGCAATACGCCCTATCCCGCACTCAGATGAAATACCGATTCCAACATTTCATCAGCTATCACATATCTCTGATGACGAATATTTTCCCTCTGATCGCTCTTCTGATGCTAATAAAAGTTCTGATGCTAATGAAACTAACAGTGACTATGAGGGGACGTCATCAGTTCCTCAACGCTTCAATCAAAATGAATTAAATGATCTCACCAGGGATCTCAATTTATCGAAAAAAAGCTTCTGAAGTACTGGCTTCTAGGTTGAACGACAAAAATTTACTGGAACAAGGAACCAAAATTACCTTTTACCGTACAAGAGAAAAAGATCTGCTACCATTCTTTTCTCAAGAAGACAATCTTGTATTTTGTCACGAAATTAGGGGACTCATGAAAGAAATGGGACTTTCTGAATATATTCCAGATGATTGGCGCCTATTTATTGACAGTTCAAAGCGAAGTTTAAAATGTGTCCTTCTACATAATGGGAATAAATATGGTTCAATACCACTAGCTCACTCAACGAAACTGAAAGAAGAATATAATACCATAGCTTTGGTCTTGCAGAAGATAAAGTATTACGAACATCAATGGATGATTTGTGTAGACTTAAAAATGGTAAACTTTCTTCTTGGGCAGCAAAGTGGTTACACGAAATATCCGTGTTTCTTGTGCCTCTGGGATAGTAGGGACAAAACACACCACTGGGTTAGAAAAGATTGGCCTCAGAGAGAAAACATGGACGTTGGGGAAAAGAATGTCATTAACGACGCTTTGGTTGAAAGAGAAAAAATCATACTTCCTCCGTTACATATAAAGTTGGGCTTAATGAAGCAATTTGTAAAGGCTCTTGATAAGAATGGGTCTTGTTTTGCATATATAGGGGTAAAAATGCATCAGTTGAGCACAGAAAAACTCAAAGCAGGGATATTTGACGGCCCACAAATAAGACAATTAATTAAGGATCCTGCCTTCATAAATTCAATGAATCAAGTTGAACGAGAAGCTTGGACATCATTTGTTGCAGTTGTAGAAAATTTTCTAGGCAAACATAAAGCTCAAAACTATGTTGAAATGGTTAACAAGATGCTTAATAGTTTCAAATCCTTAGGGTGCAATATGAGTATTAAAATACACTATTTACACAGCCACTTAGCCCGTTTTCCAGAAAATTTAGGGACATGAGTGAGGAACAAGGTGAAAGATTTCACCAAGATATTAAAGTTATGGAGGACCGCTACCAAGGAAGATGGGACATGCACATGATGGCAGATTACTGCTGGAGTTTAAAAAGGGACTGTTTAAAAAAACATTCAAGAATGTCGCGGAAAAGAAGCTTTCCAAGTGTTGAGTGACTATTTCATTTCTTCAATGTTTTTTTTTTTTTGTTTGTAAGTACGACATAATATTGTATTTTGTATAACTAAAATAAAAATTTCGTATCTACTTTTGTTTACTACACTTACGGATTTGAGTTACAATAATGTAACTTATATTTCTCTAAAATTGTATATCTTAAAAATTTGAGCTCCTAGGTACAAATGAATACGTTATTTGAATTCAGGACATCAAATTGATATAGAATCAGCTCAAAAAACGTCGACACCAAAACAGCTGTTCCCCTGTGTTATCTACTAACTAAGAAAGCATATTAAAACCATATCTATAGGAACCCGTTTAGGCTTTGCACAAATCATGATCATAAAGGATCACAAACCGTCACAATTAGCTGTGCAGCAACAAGGCTTTTTAATTTTTATAAGGTCTATTTAAATATTTTACTATAAAATAAAATTTATGTTGAACAAAAATCACGATTAATATTATACCGCACATGATTTTACGATATAAATAATGAAATCCAAATAGAAATTACACAGCGATATATTTTGTAATAGGCTTCGATTCTAGATTATTATTAGCGATTCTGCTGCTAAATCCGTAGTGACAACAGACACAAATGTAATAAACTGAGTTAAAAATAACGGTGACTAGTTTTTCATATTGTGCAGTCATATATTTATCATTTTCACTTTCTTTCATTTGGAAAATTTATATTATATGATAATATAATTTTAAGTTTAGTTAAAAATAATAATAATCCATGAAACAAATTAATTTAATAATCATAAAAATGAATTATTACTTATTTACACTGTTGTTTACTTCATTTATTTTTTTGACATCAATATTTAAAGTGGGCAATATTCCAAACGACAAAGATTATGACAGAAAAGTTCTAGCTTTATTTTAACTAAGAGATTCAGTTTTTAAAACTACAGGAGTAAAACTATTTGTTCAGAACATAATTCGAAAAATCAATTCACTCACAATTCACCGGGGAAAAACCGGGAATCCAATCTATAGCTTTGCAGATGACAGTACGCTTGTCTCTTCATTCACCTTGAACGCTCGGACATCGGCTGCTCAGGCGAATATCCGCAGACAGCAGGAGGTCGTTCAACTTAACAAAGACCTCGAAGAAATTCTATCTTGGGGTGACAGTAACTAAGTGGAATTTAACGCTACAAAAACCCAAGCGGCAGTTTTTTCTAAAAAAGTTAACGTTGCTGAACCCGACATAGTTATGTCGGGGCACTCCATTCCCCTAGCATCGTCGCTCAATTTGTTGGGCGTTAGTTTGGGAGCAAATATGTCTTGGCATGAACATGTTGCAGGCATAGCAAGGAGGGCTTCTCAAAAGTTGGGAATATTATTTAGAACCAAAAAGCTTTACACCCCACAACAACTGTTAATTCTTTACAAAGCCCAAATTCGACCGACTATGGAATACTGCTCCCACGTTTGGGGCTCCGCTCCCAAACATACACTGCATTTGTTGGATTCTGTTCAGAGAAGAGCGGTCCGTCTGATTGGGGACCCGGAATTGACCGGCGGCCTTGATTCGCTGGAACATCGAAGAACGGTTGGCGACTTGAGTCTGTTCTACAAGTATTTTCATGGAAAGTGTTCGAAGGATGTAGCCCGCTTAATTCCTCCCAAAGCGGTGCATGTTAGAAATACACGTCGCGCTGGTGCTTCGCATTCGTATGAGGTTCAGCTTGTTACTCCGCGTACAACGCTTTTCAAGCAATCTTTTATATGGAGAACGTCATCCCTTTGGAATAATTTGCCCAGCGCTGTGTTTCCCACCGAGTACAATTTACAGCGATTCAAGAACAACGTGAATCGCTTTTTCCGCACTCGTGCCGCTCCTGGAGCGCTTTAGGGACTTCCCTGCAGCACGTGTGCTAGACCAATAGAAAAAAAAAATACTTTTTATAACAGATACAGTTACGGAAACGTTTCGCTTTTAGATACATCTTAAATTAAATTGTATGGCAATGTCTGTCAGTGCATAAAAAATGGGTCCACCTCTTGATCTCTGTCATTGCCATAATAAATCAAAAAATAACTGGTATCCAGAGATGAGTATAATCTCTGAATTAAAAAAAACGTTAAGGACATGTGGTTCTCATGAAATCTAAGTTACCCATTTTTCAAGAGATCGAAGAATGGTAGAACTTATTTTACCGCTAATAATATTGTAAGTGATGGAAGTAATTAAGAGAAATGATTAACTCGACGAATAGATCGTCAGACAGGTAAAGCTACAATCCGTCAAGTAAGAACATGACCACAATAGCACAGTTACCTTAGTAAGTTGTCCAATCGCCTTCTGCATCAATAAGCGCCTGACATCTTCGAGGCATGCTGCCGATAAGATTTTCTGCACACTCGCGAAGCAATGATCTCCAAACTTTTCGAATCTCGCGAGACAACTGCGTCAAACTTAGAGGAAAGACTCTGAAAGTCTTTCCTCTAAGCTTTCTCTTTACAAGGGACTAAACTTTTTCAATAGGGCTGGCTTCCGGCGATTGTGAAGGCCACTCTAGTATCCTAACTTTCTCTTGCACCTTCCAATCCCTGAAAAACTTGCTACTGTGTTTTGGGTTATTATCTTCTCGCAGGATCCAGTCCTCGTTTTCCCTTTTAAACCAACGTTTGGCAGTTGGTAACAAGGCTTTCTCGTAAATATCACACATTTTTTTCGCATTTAAATTGTAAGTGAAGAGATACAAATTGCCGAACCCTTATTTGAAAAGTATCCCCAAACATGCACTTTAATTGGATATTTCACGGTTTGCAGAACGAGATGATTGGTGGAAGTTGTCCAGCTCCGAGAAGCTGTCGCATGTCCCAAAAGGAAGCTTCGTCCGTGAAGATCACGTTGTGCCAGTCACGGTTGATTTTGTCATGGGTCCAAACGACTGGCTTCGCGACGTGATTTTAGCCCAACAAAGGTTTCTTCAAGGTGCTTCGGAATTTGACGTCATGAGCACGAAGATGTTGCCGATTGTACTACGAGCCGATGCGCAAACAAGTGACTCATTTGGGATTTTACGTGATTTCGACGAAAGTTCGATATCGACTGAATAATACATCGTAAACGAAGGTTCCCTCTATCGAGTTTTTGTCGAATCGCTAGAATCGCAACTACCAAAAATGAATTTTTGTGCGGACATTCTTACCTTACAGACTGTATTGAGCAATAATTTTATGCTGTATAAGCACGTGCAAAATATATATTCTGGCGAGTTGAATGTACCTTCAGAAGTCGCAAATGATCATTTTTAGGAACTCTTATGAGATAACCTCGGTCAGTCCGTCCGTCTGTCTGTCAGACCCGATTTTCTCTGAAATTTTTTGACATGGAAAGTTAAAACTTATCACAAATATAGAAAATGATGGCCCAGTCGGAGCTGTCCCAGTTTTGAAAGTTAAATTTTGACTTAAGGGGTTAGTTCTGGGGGATGAAATTGGGGGTGAAAGAAAAATTTTTTTGGTGAAGCAACCAAGGCGAATCGAAAAACCCGTAGTTCCCAAAAGTGCCTTGTAGCGGGAAGCTTAAGAAGGTACGCTTCTGCAATTAAGTGCCAGTTGTGATCTTGCCGCTCTGTTCGGATAGACTTTAAATAAGTCACCGAAAGAGTGCAGTATAAGCATATATTTTGTCATAGTTTATCGTCAGTACCCGGATAAGGTCTGAAATGGTGTTCTGTGTGTTTGCTGAACCTAGCCCAGCTGATGAGCTATGATACGGCGAAACGCGTCTTGAGATGGCCTAGCAAATACAGAGAACACTTTTGGGAACTACCAAGTGCAGATTTTTCGATTCGCCCTGGTTGCTTCACCAATGCGCCATCCATGCATTCAAGGGGGAAGCTTGAGAAGGTGCGCTTTTGCAGTTAAGTGTCAGTTGTGATCTGGTCGTTCTGGTCGGATAAACTTTAAATAAGTCACCGACAGAGTGCAGTATAAGCATCTATTTGGCATAGTTTTCCGTCAGTACCCAGATAAGTTCTGAAATGATGTTCTGTGTGTTTGCCGAACCTAGCCCAGCTGATAAGCCGTGATACGGCGGATCGCGTCTTGGGTTGGTCTAGCAAATACAGAGAACACTTT